>SKCR01036836.1:0-184030 GCA_019454045.1 Zanthoxylum bungeanum | reverse complement strand
TTCTCAGTCCAGGAACAAATCATAGGGACCTCATATCATTTATATATCTAGGTGATCTAATCACAAAAGATAAGAGAGTAATCTCCTTTGTCACATACTTAAATTGTACAACAACACCATGATCTGTATAAATAGTGACGCTATGGGTAATAATTGTCCAACAATCTCCCACTTGGCCTATAGCCAGTCACTCGAGTGCTTGACACCTGAACTATGTACGGTTGGCTCAAACTGCTGAGAAAAGCTTTCATCAGCGGATTTGCATGATTATCATCTAATGCGATTTATTCGATCATCACATCGCCACGATGTATGATCCGAACGAATCAGATGAATATCTAAGTATGTATCTGGATCATTGATGAGACCATTAATTCTTTAGCATGTGCTGACGCCTAGCTCAGCTGCTAACAGAACTATATCTAATCTAATTAGATTTGTTATTGACCCAGATGGCTTCTATTGCTGCCTCAGCTGCTGCAATTAACCCGCATTTGTTGTTTATTTGGTAACAGTATCTTTCTTGGAAGATTTCCAGCTCACTGTACCATTATTCAAACTTTTATAGTACCGTTGTCACGACTTATAGTCATTTTCATGAAAGCCAAGCTTTCACCGATTATTTTATGGGAATATCATTTCCAAGAAATGATATATCATCATTACTCAGGACATTCACTGTCAGTGCGCTCCCACTAACCTCCTTATATACACAAGAATTATTTTCATTTTGAATTAAATCATACACCATTATGATTACATCAAAACGATAATTCCAAGATTTTAATGCTTGCTTCAATCCATCTATGGATCGAATAACCTGCAAACCTAGTTTTCTTGTTATGGTTCGACAACACCGTCAAGATGTTGTAAACATCCTCCGAAAGGTTTTCGTTAAGGAAAGCGGTTTTGGCATTCAGCTGCCACATTTCATGAATGAAACATGCAGCATTAGTAAGCATTATCCAAACGGATTTACCGTGGCAACAGGTAAAAGGTTGAATTCTTATCGACACAATGTTGATAATGATACCTTTTCGCTAAAAGCCTAGCTTTATACGTTGGTATGTTTCCATCCATGTATGTCTTCCTTGAAGACTTATATAGTACCAATAGGCACAATGCCTTGCGGTACTTCAACTAGTGTCTAAACATAGTTGGTATACATGGATCCACTTCGGACTTTATGGCACTTTACCATAATAGGGAGTCGATACCTTGTATCACTTCCTCATACGTAGTCAGTTGGTATTCCTCAAAAGATTGACATCTTTATGAGGTGAGATCAGAAAACCATACCCCATGTTTTTTTCTGACTCTCTCCGACCTACGCGGTTCTTGTGTATTTGAAGATTAATGGTATATTTTCATCCTTGATGAACTATTTATGTTTCATTAAGATTCGGTGCCTTGGACAGTATTACTCCGATTTTTCATCGAGTTTTACTATCCTCCCACTTACCACTGCATATCGGTATTCCTTCTTAGGAAAATCGTATGGTGAGCAACAATCTAATTGTTCTCTTGTGAGGTGTATAAGTACAATACTTATGGTATCCCTAGGATAACCTACATTTGGCACTTATCCAATTTGGGTTCTTGTTTGGTATCATCCAAAGTATGCCTAGCATATCCAAACTTAACAGGAATGAGAAACCTAGTTTCTTTTCCCGTTCATATTTAATATGATATCTGTCAAACAGATTTTAATGGAACCTTATTCAAAATAAGTTTTGCACTGTTTAGCGTATCCGTTGAAGGAAATGGTAGCTCAGAGCGACTCATGATTAACCTTATCAGGTCCAACAAAATTCGGTTTATCCTGGTCGACACAAACCGTAAAACTGACTTGTTCCGGGAGGAGTCCTCTTGGAAATAAGACAATACTCTTTCAAGTATACGAGAAACTTATTGCTTGTATTTCCATTAACGGTCTTACCGTGACGGTTTAATACTTTAGCCGATCTATTTGTCTATTTCGCGTCGAAACTGTGAATTTTCCCGAGTTGGTGTTTCAAAAGAAACACATTACCAGACGCGATGCCTGACCGGTGCTTACACACACGCGTATAACGCAAGCGCACGTATCGTTCAAGTAGTATAAAAATATCGATCCCACGAGGACTTAATATCTAATCTATTAATTTTATGAGGTCAAATGATTACTAGTATCTAACAGGTTTTGATTGATTTGAAATGGTGACGATTCTAAATTTAAAAACAAGTAAATAAAATTGTTCGAAAAGTAGGTTTTAAGAAAATTCAATATTAAAAACTATCTAGGGTTGTGATTTCTTTCAATATCATTTTAAAGATGAAGTGGTTATCTTAAAGTTGGGTATATATTCATTTAATAACCTGGAACACTAAATTATGTGTAGCCTTTGTCGATGGTCAGACACAAATACCCAGTTTAACCCAATTGAACCATATGTCTATGTCAACCAAATTATCTGGATTCATTCATTAAGTTTAAGTTCCAATTATGGCTACCACTGCCCGACAGGTATATGTCTATCCTGTAAGGAAATCTATTAAAGGGTATCTATCCTCAAGGAAGATCGTGGACTATTGAGTCCTAAGGTCTTAAACATAAAATCCATATGTCTAGTTCATTTTAAGTTTTCCCAGTTCAATTTTATTAATGGCTAGTTAATGAAAAAGCATTAAGATTAAGACTCAATAATAAATCTTTATATTACCCAAGCTATAATCTAACCCCTTATAAACCGTGATATTGGATTTCATCACAACCCCAGATAACTGGCTTAGTTACGACACATATTTACGGGTAGTAAAAAAAAACTTAAATAAAATAAAAGACATAAAGTAAAATACTGAAAATTAATACTGAAAAGTAAATGCTGAAAGTAAATGCTGAAATAAAATACTGAAAATTAAATGCTGAAAGTAAATTTACTGAAAGTAAATTGCTGAAAGTAAATTGCTGAAAAGTAAATTGCTGAAAGTAAATTACTGAAAAGTAAAAACTGAAAATTAAAGAAAGAAAAGTATGTGCGTATAAGTAAATGCGGAAAGTAAAAACTGAAAAGTAAAGAAAAAAAGTGCGAAAGCGGAAATTAATTACTGAAAGCTGTAAATAAACAAACAAGATACAATCTTCTTAGTATTCTTAAGGAATTCCTTAGAAGAAAGTATGATTTTACAAATGAAATGGCTTGGTATTTATAGGCAAAATTTTGCCTCCATCAAATCATCCACCAAATCAATTATTAATTGCTCCACTAATTGCTCCACCAAATCCATTATTAATTGGTCCACTAATCTCTTATCATGTTTGGTGATGATTTGATAATTTTTATTTTTATTTTATTTATTTTTTTGCTTTGAAAATGATTGAAAGTGACTTTAATAATTACACACAACACACTTCTGGATGGTTCACAATTTCGGGCATGAAATCTTCAGAATTCGAAATTATTTTGTCTTTCAAAGCTGTAGATCTTTGAGTCTTCTTTAATCTGGAACTTGAATCAGCTCAATCAGATATCGGAGTAAACGTTATGCCCAAAATACGACAGATGCGCAAAACTGGAATTTCCAAAACTGCACTTCGTCAAAAACGCCCTTTCAAGTTTCCAATCTCCAAAATTAAAATATCAAGTCCAATAATTACACTTATTTGACCCATATTTCGTCCTAAATGATTTCATTGAGATCCGATATTATTTTATCTGCAAAATAAACTAAAACACATCAAAACGTTCATCAAACCCGAGAAACTAAACAAAATATTAAGTTAAAGGGGCGGTAATATTGATATATTTTCCGCTCATCACACAACACACCCAACCTAACATTTTTGCTAGTCCTCGAGCAAAACAATAAAATAAAATACAAGAAACAATTAAAATTAAACTAAGCCACTTTCGTAGGGATCACGGTTGCATTTAGCATATGCAACAAGCCTTTAAACCCCTAGGTGTCCTAGTGGACGAGTTATAGTCTCTTGAGGGCTTACAGCAACGATACCCACAAACGTTTTACAAAATAAAAAAGTAATGAAACTAATGCACACAAAATCAAAAGACAAGAGAAAAGAGATAAAGAAGTTAGTGACTAATCAGGTGAAACTTCTACTCCAAATCAATAGTTGTTTTGTTTCATTCTAAATTACCGAATAAGTAAATTCTCCGATTATTTTACCATTCTCCATATACACAGTCGACAAAATATTAATCAACTCATTTTTTCCCACAACAGTCATAAGTGCAGTTGATAAGAGAGTAATATTTTTGTCCTAAAGTTCTATCAGATTTCACACCTTTTTGTAGCAATTGAATAATTTTTCTGATTTTTCAGATTTTTTCTTTGATTTTTCTCTATTTTTTATTTATATACAATATCTTCCATCTATGTAGCGAGTGTTGGGTCGGTGGCTCCCAAACCAGTTGGCTTTAGGGCACCAGGTGTTAAGACACCCCTACGAACTTAATTACTCAGACTTCAGATATATATATTTTTGCAGCATCTTTGATCCATCTAACGAGCTTTGGGCCAGTGACTCCCAAACCAGTGGTTTTAGGGCACTAGGTGTTAAAAAACCCTTACAGACTTAATAACTCGGATCTCAGATGTTTTTTTTTTTTTTTTTTTACTCCATTGCTTTTGTAGATGCTTCCTCTAATTAAACTAGAGCACTGAATATTACAAACTTTTCAATTTTAGCTCATGTCCGTATGTTACTATATATGTTGATATACATGTCAACTGAGCATATGAATATCCATTTTAGTCCGTTTTATGGAGAATTCACATTAAATATTCAAAAGGAATAAACAAAAATTAACTTATTTCGAAAATAGGCTTGAGATACGTCTCAGGAGTGGAAACTCCTTTACTCAGCTATCTCTTACCAATTTCACCCTTTTAGTCAAAATAAAAACACAAAAACGCAAAATTTTTTGTAATTTTTGAAAATTTTCAATTTTTTTTGTATTTTTCAAAAAATTTGGACTAAAAATAAAAACAACACACAAACTAAAAACAGGTACTGATCAACTAATTCCCTCCCCCAAACCTAAATGAGACATTGTCCCCAATGTCTAAAAAGTAGAAGAAGAGTTTAGAAAATAATACCTGGTTAGCTGAAATTCTACAGGAAATTAAAGGTTAAGATCCAGATTAATCCTACGCCTCTTACCATGATCGTCCTCAGACCAATTTATCTTTGAAATGATATGGTTAACTCGTGGTTCATAGGTTATGAGTTGGTCTATTAGATCCGGAGCAGTTCTGGCAGTAAAGAGAAGTTTTTTTCAAGGTTTTGACACGAACCCATTTCTCCGGGCATCATCAAGAAACACACAAAGAAAACATAAATACATCAATGTTGTACAGCCCAATTGGTTTCTGGTGTATGTTCAGGTTCGCCCAAGATAGCACATAAAAAATTTCCTCCAATGTACCCAAGCCACCTGGCAAAGCAATAAAAGCATCAGCACAGTTAATCATTTCTACCAAACGTTCAGACATACCTGGCACGATCAGTTCCTCTCCGTTTGATGGTTCAATAAGATTTGCTTCTGCCAAGGGTTTTGGGATGATTCCCAAAACGTGACTGCCTCCTTCCTGTACAGCTTTTGAAACGATCCCCATAAGTCCAAGATTGCCTCCGCCATACATTAAGTGCATATTTCTTGCAGCTAAGACTCGACCCAATTCTTGTGCTGCTTCTACGTATTATGGCTTAACACCAACACTACTACTACACCGCAAAACACACAGATGTTTTCACACTCGTCTTCTTGAAGTGGCTTCCATTTTTATATGTATTTCTTTCTCAACTCTGGATGCCTTCAAAAGTGAAATGACGGGCTGAATTTATAGTACCTGAAAATGGTGAGTAAAAATAGCACAAGTATCTTCCAGAGGACGATTAGTAGCGAAATAATATCGTGATAGTCAAAAAGCTCTGGATCCTGTCGGAGAAAATAAAAGAAAACAACAAAATAAATCACAATTATTAAGAAAAGACAAAGAGATATAATATTACAAGAAAATAACGGCTTGATTGACGTCTATGCGTCAGGGACAAGCTTCCCATCCAATTTTCTTATAAACTGGCAAACATGGTCTTTTTGAGTCAGATTCCCAAGACTTAATTGTTGTCTTTCTTTTTGGAATTGTGTATGTAATTTGCGAATGGCTATGATGAACATATCCACTGGGATGCGTCTCAAGAGTTAAAGTATATCATCTAAAGACTCATTACTCAAACCATCCCTAATGAATTAATTTTTTCTTCGCGATTATCAGACACCATTCCTAAAGAACGACAACGAGTATTGCAATTCCAGCGTGCACATTTGTAACAAACACCCATTTGTTTAGCTCTACGTTTCTTGCATAAGTGCTTCTTCCAAAACCAGGCAGATGTGAAATAAAAGAGTCAGAAGACTCACCTGCCAATCAGACTCGTGCTTCAATAATCCAACGAATGTCAGTAGGAATACCTTTGATCATCAGTTGTCTCATCCGTTCTAAGCGAGCTTTGTAAACTTTCATCAGAGATTTTTGAGGGGAGAAGGAAATTGCTTGCGAAGATTTGCGTGAGCTTCTTCCATCTTGAAATGAATAACCTACTAAAATTAAACACAAAATAAAACACATCAGATCACAATATATACGAAAATTGCATGGGTTGCCCCCCTGCGAGCGCTAAGTTTAAAGTCGTCAGCCAGACTTACTTCTTGAATGTTAAGCTGGATCTGAAAGTGTAACACTTTCTTTTTGTCGCTGAAATGATTCTCCCCAGTAGTGCTTGACACGCTTGTTTTTTAACCTTGAAAGTCTTGTTGGAGTCAGGATCATGTATCTCAACGGCTCTATCTGGTAAACTTTGGTGATCACAAATGGACCTGACCACCGTGATTTTGGCTTCCATGGGAAGAATTTCACCATTGATTTGTTTAACAGTACCTTCTGCCCTGGTTCTAGTTGTATGCGCACTAACTTCTCATCTTGTCTCTTCTTGGCCTTTTCTTTGTACAATTTGGCATCCTCAAAATGATGATTGTGAAATTCCTCCAATTCGTTGAGCTGGTGGAATTTTTCTCTTTTGTTGCTTGTAGTGCAAGAATTGGCTTTTTCAGTGCACAAGACGCTTTATCTTCAGGCTCCACAGGTAATTGACATGCTTTAAGTTTGTCAGTAGAACTTTGTCTTTCATCAGAGTTCTGAATGGTACTATGTATCACATAAAGTCTGAAACATTCCTCCTTCTTTTCATCATCTGGGAAATTCATGGCTTTGAAAACATTGAATGTTACTTCTTGGTCTTGTACCCTCATGGTTAGTTCTCCTTTTTGTACATCAATAATGGTTCGACCTGTAGCCAAGAATGGTCTCCCGAGGATGATTGGCACGTCTGCATCTTCCTCAATATCAAGGACAATAAAATCTGCTAGGAAAATGAATTTGTCAACCTTGACCAGCACATCCTCAACTACGCCTCTTGGAAATACGAGCGTTTTATCAACAAGTTGTAGTGAGACTGAAGTGGGCATTGTTTCTCCAATCTGCAGTTTCCTGAAAATAGAAAAATGCATCAAGTTAACACTAGCACCTAAATCACACAGAGCCTTACCGAAGTCATGTTCTCCTATGGTGCAAGGAACAGTGAAACTGCCAGGATCTTTCAACTTTGGAGGAATTTTTCTCTGAATGATGGCGCTGCATTCTTCTGATAATGCTACTGTCTCATAATCTCCCAATCTCCGCTTTCGTGAAAGAATGTCTTTCATGAATTTGGCATAGCTGGGCATTTGTTCCAACGCTTCTGCAAATGGAATGTTGATATGCAGCTTTTTGAACACCTCCAAGAATCGAGCAAACTGCTTGTCCAGTTTATTCTTCTGAAGACGCTGAGAAAAATGTGGAGGTGGAGTGATATGTTCTTTTTCCTTTGCTTCTTTTTCCTCCATATGTTGCTTTGTTTCTTTTGGAAAATCTTCAATTGTTGTTGCCTTGATTCCAACATCTTTGTTGATTTCAGTACCGCTTTTTAACATGATGGCATGACATTGCTTCTTCCCCATGTTCCTTATATTTGGCTCTGTGTTGCTAGGAAGGGTACCTGGCGGTCTGTAACTCTGAGCATTGGCTAGTTGTCTAATTTGATTCTCCAGTGCTTTAATAGAAGCTGATTGACTTTGAATTAATGCTGCTTGAGATTGAAACATAGCATCATATCTTGCTGCTTGAGATTGAAACATAGCATCATATCTTGCTGCTTGAGAGTCGTGTTTTGCTTCTATCTTTTTCAAGTGAGTCAACACTTCTGTTATTCCTGGTTCATTTGTCTGTTCCTGGCTTTTGTTCTGTTGTTGGAATCCGGGTGGTGGATAGTTCTGCTATTGGCCTGAATTGTTACTCCATGAAAAATTGGGATGATTCATTCACCCTGGGTTGTAGGTGTTGGAATATGGATTGTTCCCTTGTCTGTTGAAATTGTTGACATAATTCACCGTCTCTTCAAGTTGGTTCGACTCTGGTGCTCCTCCATATGGTGAACTTGTGGATCCAGTGGTAAGAGTCTCCATGAATTTGCATATCTGATCTAGCTTGGCGTTGACTGCTGTATTGGCTCCACTTTCATAAATTCCTACAATTCTTTGGATCATGCTCATTTCTATTGGCCACAAGGAATTGTTGTTGGCCATTTCTTCGATTAGGTCTCAGGCCTGATCTTCTCTTTTTGCCATCAAGGCTCCTCCAGCAGCAGCATCGATTGTGGTTCTCATTATTCCAAAAAGTCCATTATAGAATGTTTGGACTTGAAGCCATTTTGGAATCTCATGGTGAGGAAATTTCCGAAGAAAATCTTTGTACCTTTCCCAAGCTTCGTAGAGAGTTTCTGAGTCTTGTTGCACAAAGGATGTGATGTCATTCCTCAGCTTTCCAGTTCTGGGTGGTGGAAAGTACTTTGCAAGAAATTTGGTGGCTAAAGTGTTCCAAGTTGTGATAGAACCTGCTGGTAGTGAATGTAGCCAAGCTTTAGCTCTGTCCTTCAAGGAGTATGGGAAAACACGCAGTCTCATTGCTTCTTCTGATACTCTATTGTAGTTGAAAGTGCCGCAAACTTCCAGGAAGTTACTGATGTGGGCATTAGGATTTTCAGTTGCATTCCCCCTGAACTGAACTGACTGCTGAATCATCTGAATGCATGTTTTGATGTCACACGCATTTGCTGGTAAGGGAGGAAGTACAATACAGGAAATGAGTCTGTCAACCACCGGAATGGTTCTGTCTCGAATGGGAATTGGTGGTGGAACCTCCAACGGTTCAGGTTCCATGTTAATGATTGCTTCTTGGCCTTCTCGCATTTCCCTTCTCAACTGTCTGATGGTTCTTTCAATTTCTGGGTCAAGCGGTCGGAATTCAAAGCTTCTGGTTCGTCTCATGTAGTTTCTGAGAACCTGAACACAAAAAACAAAAACAATAAGTAAAAAGAAATTAGATACAAGTAACGTATCTAACCCCACAACTAATAGTGAAAGATAAATAAGTCCCCGGTAACGGTGCCAAAAACTTGACTGGTGCTTACACACGCGTATAACGCAAGCGCACATATCGTTCAAGTAGTATAAAAAGTATCGATCCCACGAGGACTTAATATCTAATCTATTAATTTTATGAGGTCAAATGATTACTAGTATCTAACAGGTTGTTTGATTGATTTGAAATGGTGACGATTCTAAATTTAAAAACAAGTAAATAAAATTGTTCAAAAGTAGGTTTTAAGAAAATTCAATATTAAAAACTATCTAGGGTTGTGATTTCTTCCAATATCATTTTAAAGATGAAGTGGTTATCTTAAAGTTGGTAATATATTGATTTAATAACCAGGAACACTAAATTATGTGTAAGCCTTTGTCGATGGTCAGACACAAATACCCAGTTTAACCCAATTCACCATATGTCTATGTCAACCAAATTATCTGCATTCATTAAGTTTAAGTTCCAATTATGGCTACCCCCGCCCGACAGGTATATGTCTATCCTGTAAGGAAATCTATTAAAGGTTATCTATCCTCAAGGAAGATCGTGGACTATTGAGTCTAAGGTCTTAAACATAAAATCCATATGTCTAGTTCATTTTAAGTTTCCCAGTTCAATTTTATTAATAGCCAGTTAATGAAAAAGCATTAGATTAAGACTCAATAAATAAATCTTTATATTACCCAAGCTATAATCTAACCCCTTATAAACCGGTGATATTGGATTTCATCACAACCCCAGATAACTGGCTTAGTTACGACACATATTTACGGGTAGTAAAAAAAACTTAAATAAAATAAAAGACATAAAGTAAAATACTGAAAATTAAATACTGAAAAGTAAATGCTGAAAGTAAATGCTGAAATTAAATACTGAAAATTAAATGCTGAAAGTAAATTACTGAAAGTAAATTGCTGAAAGTAAATTGCTGAAAAGTAAATTGCTGAAAGTAAATTACTGAAAAGTAAAAACTGAAAATTAAAGAAAGAAAAGTATTGTGAGTAAAAGTAAATTGCGGAAAGTAAAAACTGAAAAGTAAAGAAAAGAAAGTGCGAAAGCGGAAATTAATTACTGAAAGCTGTAAATAAACAAACACGATACAATCTTCTTAGTATTCTTAAGGAATTCCTTAGAAGAAAGTATGAATTTTACAAATGAAATGATTTGGTATTTATAGGCAAAATTTTGCCTCCATCAAATCATCCACCAAATCAATTATTAATGCTCCACTAATTTCTCCACCAAATCCATTATTAATTGCTCCACTAATCTCTTATCATGTTTGGTGATGATTTGATAATTTTTATTAGTTATTTATTAATTTATTTTTTGCTTTGAAAATGATTGAAAGTGACTTTAATAATTACACACAACACACCTCTGGATGGTTCATCAATTTCGGGCATGAAATATTCAGAATTAGAAATTAATTTGTCTTTCAAAGCTGTAGATCTTTGAGTCTTCTTTAATCTAGAACTTGAATCAGCTCAATCAGATATCGGAGTAAAAAGTTATACCCAAAATACGACAGATGCGCAAAATTGGAATTTCCAAAACTGCACTTCGTCAAAAACGCCCTTTCAAGTTTCCAATCTCCAAAATTAAAATATCAAGTCCAATAATTACCCTTATTTGACCCATATTTCGTCCTAAATGATTTCATTGAGATCCAATATTATTTTATCTGCAAAATAAACTAAAACACATCAAAACGTTCATCAAACCCGAGAAACTAAACAAAATATTAAGTTAAAGGGGCGGTAAATATTGATATATTTTCCGCTCATCAATGCCACATCCGTAAAGGTCACGAAATATTCATATCCACATCTAGCCTAGCTAGACATGAGCCCACTTGCTTCACTATGAACTAGGGCTAACAGATCGGTGGCACTGGCACTTTTACCAAGTAAATAGTGTTTTAGGCACTTTGCCCAATAAACTAGATTCGTAGACTAGATTCGTAGACTTTATTTGATTGAAATCAAATCAGTCCTAGTACCCACTCTTCAAAAGTGTGGATATTTGAGTCTTGTTTAAATTGTGTCCCAGACAACAATGCCATATACAAGTTTTAACTGATTAAATCAGTTTGAGCTATTTGTTTGTCATGTTATACGTGTGAGATTTATTTATATTCTAAATATAAATTATGTTGTTCACAACTAATTTGTTTAAACAATATTATCTTTATATAATAAAACACTTTAGTGTTCTAGAATATAAAGGTATACCCGCAACGGATTATACACTGATATAGAGATAATGTTTCTAGTCAAACTAGTTACATTATAACATTTTCCTAATTTACGTACATACCCAAAGGGTAGTTCCTAAACTTAGGTATCTACGGTTAAAACAGCGACTTTCGTCCCGTTTACAATTCACAGATATAATCTCAATTAAGGTCAGTATCCTGCTCATAGCAGATTCTGAACATTAGTACATATTTATGTACCACACTAAGTATCTAAAATCCAATTTTAATACTAGTTGTGAACATATTTATGACAAACATATTTGAAGTCAGAGCCTTGCTCGTCTTCAATTCCTTCTTGGGATATGTCTTTTATCTTCCCAAAATATTATAATGATTTTTCCTTTGACCTTTTCACATTCCAGTAGCCTTTGGCCAAGCCTCGGGTTTCTAGAATATCGAAGTAAGGTGCGCCTTGCGCTACTTGCCTAATTGCAAACTTTGACTTTGTCTCCTTGAGAATAGTCATTAACTCTCCAAGAGTTTACTATTGCAATTTAGTACTTCTAAAATCTAAGTATAGATTTATGAAGATCCTTCAATTTCATTATCATACTTTAAGGAACTAATCCTTAGTTCTGATTCAGAAATTAAGGAGTCTACTGCGACAAGCTTAAAAGCTTAATGGATTAAGTACTTAAGTTATCATCACATTAATCTTCCAAAGATTATGCTCGACTATTTGCTTAACTCCGGGCTTAGGCCTAATATGTTATTTTATCCAAATAAAGTAACTTATTAGTTTCCAGGACTATCCTGAAACTTTTTCCCAATTTGAAAATTATAGTCGTTTCAATACATTTTCACCCAGGATTATGTTTTAAACACTAATCTTTCATTTATCTTGATTCTAATAGTCCAACTATTTAATCAACGATTTGTGGTACTAATATTATAATGATTATTAGTCCAACTATATAATCAAATATAATTTAAATTAATTAACCTCAATTACATTGATTACTATAATCCAATTATAAAATCAACTGTAAATTGAAATTAATTAATTCAAATATATTGATTACTATAATCCAATTATATAATCAACTATAATACAGTCCAACTGCTTTAATTAAAACAACAATTTAAATATTAGTCCAACTAACATTTAATCTAACGATGAAATAATTTGTGATTGAGCGCGTATGGCAAGTAATTAAACGAATATTTCAAATTCAATTCTTGCCTCCCACTATTTTTCGGCAAGCCTCTAACCCTCTGTCGAGTACTCGGGAAACCGTGTTTCCTAGTGGGCTAGGATCCCGTTAAATATCACACAATCTTGACTTTGGCCAACAAATTGTATGATAATTAACTAGGTAGATCTCTAAGATCAATTGGATCCAATCCAATTCCTAGTTCTAGTAGGGGGACATCCAAGTCCGAAACATATATCTTATATATGCCAATATATCAAATATATTACCTAACCTTTTTCCTCTGAATCAACTAAGCCTTGGCTTTGGCACAACAAACTTAGTGATCCCAGTTAAGCGCGACCCTATGACCATGGAAAGCTTCGTAATCAATGTCGATGGACAAGAAGTGGTCTTGACTTTGGCCAACAAAGCACAACTTGGACAAGACACTGATATGGAACAAAGCCTTCATGATTCAAACACATCCTCGACGGACAAAGGCCTTGACTTTGGCCAACAAGCCAATGCCAGTCTCGGATCTTGAGTGAGAATCACTCAATGGAAGGAAAGACGCTTAATATTATTTGAGGGTTTTTCGCGTGCAAATTGGCAACCAATTTATTATCTTTGTTAAGGTCTCATCATCATACACCCTTAAACATGCATTCTAAACACATAATAAAACACATATGATAAAATAATAATGATATACGGATGGATACTTTACACATTGATCCTATATCAAATCTCTCCCTTTCTCTCTCCCGCTAGCACATGTATTACTTCTACCCGTTACACTACACTTCTAAAGAAACCTCATTTACATTGAGGGAAATAGGTGAGAAGAGAATACAAAGAATAAGGAGGTAATAAGGCTGGACTCGCAGGTCTAATTAATAAATCAAATTTATTACAATTTCCAAAATTGCCCCACCCATCTAATATCCATCTGATATACATTATTCATGCATCGCAACCATGTATTCACACAAGCATGTTATCAATCAATCTAATCCGATTAATTAATCTGATAATTAATGATCATCCAATGTTCAAACAACGATTTGATTTTGCTCGAGTCAAACTCGTTTTGCGAATAAGTACTCAAAGTATGAATTCTTGAATTAAATTAAACTACAAAATTAAATCCAATTCAATTTGTATTTAATACTAATTCACTATTTAATTTCAAATTAAATATTACACTTTATTAACGAACCTTTACGACTTAAATTCCAAATTCAATCGTTACGGGTCTCAAAGCCCAATTAACATCTAATGTTTATTTAATTAAAGTCCAATAGGCTTTTAATTAATTTCTTTAAGGCGTGGACTTTTGGTCAATTCGGGTCAAAACCAATAACCAAAATCCAATCCGGGATTTACCCCATAAGCCCAGAAATCATTTTTTGGCCCATTAGGCCCAATTAAATAATTAAGGTCCATTAAGTCATAATTGGACTTTATGGATGCGGTTTTGGCCCAATTGGATCCAATCAAATTTGCCTAAACCTAACTTGGTACAACCAAGCCCAAAAGCCCAATTACAACCTTTAAGGCCCAAATCCAATTTAAACCCAATTAATTAACTTATAAAATTCCAAATTCCACAATTAATTAACCTAAGTGTAATACACAATTAATCACCCAATTAACATTTCTAAAACATCAATTAGCCAAATTAATCATGCACTTTAACATCAAATATTGTCCAACACAATTTAATCAAAATCAAACCCATTTTCAAACTTCAATCCTTCTCGGCAATTAGGGGTTTTTCAATCCGATTCGGTTTCAATCCAATTGAATCCACAATCATCATTTCCCAAATCATTTCAACTCATCCAATGAATCAAAATCAAAAAATCACCATGAATTTTATATCTCTCAGAATTCGCCCAAGCCATAATTTGGGGAAAAATTGTTCAATTCAAAATTCAATCCAATTAAACCTCAAATCAACATTACCCAATTGTTTTAAGTCATCCAATGATCAAAAAACAAAATTTACCAAGACAATTAGGGTTTATCCATTTTCGGCCAAGCCAAAGCTTTTGGGGAAAATTGATCCAATCCAATTTTCTTGAAATTGATCATGCACAACTTCAATTAATCAACATCCAAGCATACTTAATCAATCAATTTAACCAAATCATGCTCAAATTGATTTTGCCCAATTTTAAACCCTAAAAATTTCATGCTTGATATAAGCTAAAGATACCATTGTTGGTTTCTAATTAGGTCCCAAGAATGAAATAAAGAACAAAAACGCATGTGAATACACAAAGGAGAATGGCGGAAACATACTCACAATGATCGGTTTGGATGCTACGAAGCACACAAGCCTTTTCAGCCCTCCTTGAAGCTCGGTAGTGGCTTCTCCTTGCAGTGGACTGCTCGGTTTTGGCTCATTTAGCTCCTCCAAGATTCGGCCATGGAAGACTCCATTGAAGCTCCAAGCTTCAAGCTTCAAAAACGATTCCATGCTCACGAAAACGCTGCCCTATCACCTTAGGAAGACTCAAGTGTGTGCTAGCACTTTGATTTTGCAACAAAATCATCTCTTGCTTCTCTTTGTCTTTCGGCAAAACCAGAAAATGGAAGAAGAAAGAATCGGCTCTAAGCCGTGAGAGAAGATGAGGGAAAGAGAGAAAACCGTGTGAGTGAGAGAGAGAAAGAAAAGAAAAATGTTTTGTTTTTATATTTTGATTTTATTAAAATAAAAAACAAAACCCTTTTCCATTTACAAAAAAGTCAAAAAGCAAAAACCATTAATGATTTTCAACTACCACATCAATCACTCAATCAATCAATCAAATTGTCACATCACTCAAAGTGACATGTGAATTGACGCTTGATGTGACTAGCGATTTGACGCTTGATGTGACTTGCGTGCCGTATTCGAATTCGAAATGCGAATGCGCTCGCAAACACACTCGGGCTCGGGTTCGCTAATTCCAAATTAACGAATTTTCCGTTGCGACGTAATTAAATGATTATGCCTAGCGAAATCACATTCACGTCGCTAACGAATTAATTCTAAATTAACTCGTTCGCCCGAATTAAAATCCAATTTCAATTCCGTGTAGAAATCCAATTTCGCATAATATATCGAATATATTATTTTATCGATTAATTCCAAATTAATCGTTCTCTCTCTTTTATTAATTTTTTATCCTAGATAAAATATCTTCGTAATTAATCCCAGATTAAGTTTCTCTCTCATCTAATTAATCCCAGATTAATAAAGTGCGAGTCATACATCATCGGTGAATCTTTGGGAAGCGACCCATGAGATCCCCAGATATGTTGGCAGTAAATACGGTCATCGGACTATCCGAACACGTAAGTACCTAGTACTACGTTTTACCGATTTACAAGACAAGGTTGGCTGCAAAGCGTCATGCCTACCCAATTCTCCAGAAATATCCTTATAGGAATATGTGATCTATATCAGGCGTAGTATACGTAGTATTGTGTATGTCGATCCAGCATCGGATGATCACGTGCTAGGTCTGGGGCTGGAATTGTGTCTGCCCCGTACGAAGCACATATCGGATGTCTGGTAACTAGTCTCTATAATCGGATATACATGACCTAGTCATAATATCCCGATAGCTCGAGCATTTAAGAGAATGAGTTTCGTATCATATGTGACCATCATCTCCATATGACTGGAGTGATATTTTCGTCTTAACATCACACCCAACACACTACGATTCTCAATATACCCAGCATTGGCGTACACAGAACCTGTTAAAATCCTGGACGACCGCAACCAAAGTATATTGATTGTCGCAAGTATTAGCGGTGCAAGTCTCAGGTTAAGACCAAATACACCTACCCTGATTTCAGACTTCCATAGACACATAGTCATACTACCAATGGAATTCCGAGGGGGTCTATCCAGAGCGAAGCTGTTTCCCGTACCATCAGTAAAACACAACCTCATATTACACTTGCATGAGTATCTTATACCCAAATATATGAGAACTATGTCGTTGTGTCCTCACAACGCGCACAAGCGTAATACTAGTCTTTTACGTATTTATCGATGTCCAATCTCGATAATACTCTGACTATGGATATTTAATGATTTATCCTTCGTGGACTGATACTGTCTCATATCATTCTCCGTCCAGGAAAAAATCATAGGGACCTCCTATCATTTATATATCTAGGTGATCTAATCACAAAAGATAAGAGAGCAATCTCCTTTGTCACATAGTTAATTTGTACAACAACACCATGATCTGTACAAATAGTGACGCTATGGGTCATAATTGTCCAACAGTTCATGCTTTGCAGCAAGAACATCAGAAATCTCTACTAGCAAGTAGCAGCGGGCTTTCTCATTTGCTACGACCCATTTTTGGTAGGTATCGCGCACAGCTTGGCCAGCATTTCTGGCCGGCTCGGGAGGACGTTCTTCCGTTAGGTCAAACTTCAGGTCTTCACAGACCAGGATAGCGTTCATGTTACTTTTCCACTTAACATAGATTTCTCCGGTCAATTTATCGTTTGAGAGTATGGAAATAATTGGAGAAACCATGGCTGAAAATAAAATAAACATGCATTCAACTTTCATTCATCGCATATTAAAATCATCAAAGAATTTTGGCATAAAATTAACCATGATGCAAGAGCCATGAATAATGAATTAGAAACCTAAGAGAATTGCTACGCCACGGAAACCTATCATCCCACAAGTAAGTGCCGCCGTAGGGTAGGTCAAGTACTCACATGATAGATCGAGACAATCTCAGTCAATTTAATATATGCGAGAATAACTCTTATTCCTATATTAAACAACTACCATTTTATTTGATCAAGGAATTTCATTAACAGTTAATTATTCCTTTGTAAGTGTAACCCGTCGTTTCGGGATTCTTTGACTTAACGAGTGAAGTGCCGCCGTAGGGTAGGTCAGTTCACAAAATACATCTAGAATCCCTATCCTCTCGGAACCCAAACTTGATATTGACCCAAAATGGACACCATTCGTAGGGGGACGAAAACAAAGCCATCTCGAGGCGTCTTTTGAATCTCACGTTTTTGGACTAACAACGGAGATCGTTGGATGTACTGTCGTATATCCCTCTCCCACTCACTATTTTAAATATTAAGGTTTCTATCTAAAATATCTAATATTTTATTTTAACTAGTGTGGATAAACTTATGGCGGCTAAATCATAATTGTTATTTACACTAGTTTGTCATAAGTGAGCTAAATCAATTTTAACTATTAAAATTGTGTCACTAATATTAGTCTCTACTAATATGTTTACTCTATTAAACTAATTTAATTAGAGTGGTATAAGTGAGTTACAATATTTTAACTCTTAAAATACTAGGCACTTAAGGGTCTAAAATCATGGAATTCTAAATGGTCAAAATTCAATTAAACATTTTAATAAATTTTTAGTGCCTTATAAAATCCAATGGTATGTGGAATTGTATCCCGAGTGCAGACCATATTTTCATCCATTCGGAATCGGCTAT
Source organism: Zanthoxylum bungeanum (assembly GCA_019454045.1). Lineage (NCBI taxonomy): Eukaryota > Viridiplantae > Streptophyta > Magnoliopsida > Sapindales > Rutaceae > Zanthoxylum > Zanthoxylum bungeanum. The sequence continues at coordinate 165,610 of SKCR01036836.1, read as the reverse complement.
GGAATTTATATCCGGGTTTCCATCCTATATACCTATGGAATTTATTATGCACCAATTAAGCCCAATATATTAGAATTCAAGTTTTAGACTATAAATCCAATTAATCTAATTAATGATTTCAATGCATATCATTTTTTTTTAACTTAAATATTTTAAATTACATAAAATCATAATTTTATGTTTATAATGATAATGCATCTATGACATGTTATGGCAAGTAAAATGCATGAGTGGGCACCCTAAGCTATATGACATGTTATTCAAATAATTCGAAATAAACATACATATAACGTAAAAATTATTTTGCATTGACCGGGCTCTTATTTTTCCTATACTAATCTAATTAGTACAAAAGATTCACCAAGGCATTCTTTGGCCTTCAAATCCCGCTCCAAAGTGGCGTTGGCTCTCTTTGCGACTTCGGTGCTCCAAATTACAAAGAATTGAAACTTTACATTGAAAATTAAAATTACAACAAATATAAACAATGGTCTTATGGCCTTACATCCCAAAACCAAAACCAACTACAAAAATAAGAGCCATAAAAATTTACGACCAATGCAAAGTCCATTCATCACATGAAATAACAAAACCATTCATCAAATGAATATCACAATGTGCCCACTCATCTAAACATGCATATAAATATATTAAAAATAGAAACTTTAAATGAAAAAGTGGAGGGTTAAGAGCACTTTTCAACCTCGCTCTTGATGCCAATTGTAGGAAACGCTTTCCCTCGCGCAGCGGAAGCGGTAAGGCCCACGGATCGAACTTGAAATTTTTTTCTGCTTTGCCCTTCCTTTGACCGAATGGTACCAGTGGGTATACTGAAATTTTGCTTCTGTTTTACACAAGATTTCAGCCCCGGAATTCCCCCGAAAGAGTCCCCGAACAACCCCTTGAACTGCAGTGAAATAGCGGACTGTTTTGCACCCGTTACACGCGTGAACTGCATTTAAACCAGTCCACAATTTGCGTGATTCGCTGTAGGCTTTTAGGTCTGATTTTTCACTCAAAAACAATCCTAACTCAGCCCTAAAATTACCCCAAAGTGTTTAAAAAAAACGAATTAAAACCAAACAAAACCGAGCCCCAAATTGTATGATATGCGCGCGGCAGTGGGGAAATTTATTCCTCACTGCTGTGACTTATTGGTGAGAGGGAGAGAAGGTTTTCCAATGCCACAAGGTCTTCCGAGCTATGTCTCGTTACTCACGGAGGGTAGTGTGGGCTACGCTCACAAATTAATTCTCTAAACGTTTTAGCGATCTAATCACACACCAAAATAATTTTCTGGTTCTTCAATAATCTTTCTCAACTTTTGAGAGCATGAAGAAGAGAAGGAGGCTAGGGTTTTCTATTTGTGTATTTCTAAAAAGAAAAATATAATTTTCTTTTTATACTTAGGGTAATTTGTTTCATAAAACAAATCAACCAATAGTCTCCTACTCTTATTAATTTTCGGCCAAGGTAGGGAATTTTTGTTTAATTTTGTTTCCAAAACAAACAAATCTCATTCCTTACTCAATGAGGAATTCGACCAAGGCATTGTATTTTGATTTGATTTTGTTTCCCAAACAAACAAATCCTATTCCTTATCCAATGAGGAATTCAGCCATGGTGATGAATTTTGATTTGATTTTGTTTCTCAAACAAACAAATCATATTCCTTATCTAATAAGGAATTCGGCCATGGCAAGGATTTTTGTTTCCAAAATATATCTTAGCCTTATTAAATTATATCATATATAATTCAATATTCTATTTTTAATAATTATCATATAATTATTAATACCCTACATTAACTTTTAATGTATAGTTTCAAGTGTGATGTAATTAATATTATAAATCATATTAATAATATTTATTCTTTGTGAGAATATAATTGGACTGTCCAATTATATTAACTCCGCTAAAGTATATCGAGCTAGCACGGGGACCATATGGACCTATGGTTCCGAGCTCCAATAATCTCGAAATATTAATTAAAATCTTAATTAAATATTTCGAATTATTAACTCCGGGTTATTCCACTAAAAATCTGAAGTTGTATCTCGTTGCCATAGATGAAATATTAGCCGAACCAAGTCGGTGTCCACCGATATAGTCATTGCATATGAATTGATCCTTCACCAGTATCTCGTAATTAGAGCCGGGTCATAATGTCTGTTATACCCCTCTAATTATTTTTACCTTAAGTATCATTGATTCTCCAATGAACAATTTATTCATAACTATTATGAATATTAATCTTTCTATTCGTAATAGAAAGACTTGAGCGCTCAAATCGTTCAAGTACCGAATCAACCCTTAAGAAAGATACTCATCTACTTCTCGCAAGAAGGAGTGAACTCCATGTCTATGTAAAACGTTCCCACCTATAAAACAAACTGTGCCCCCAAAGTACGTAGCTATTGGTTGGGATTGCTACACCAACCTCACCTTTGTAAATCAAAGGACACAGCCTGTCATGCAGGAGTTCGTAGCACACTCAGGATTAAGATCAATCCATATATGACCATCAAGTAGATGGAAATGACTTTCTTTGCTTAACGGATATTATAAGAATGTCATTTCTATCTGGGTCCAGTCCTATATGATCGCATCATACAAGGTGTCTTCATTCTCATGTCTCTATATGGACGATCCGGATTAAGATCGCCATACAAATATAAAATGGACCGCAGCTATAGATAAACCACAAACAAAGTACCCGGTTTGTTTGCTCTCTATGGACTATTTAAGATTACTAACTTCAGACTCAAATCCTCTGGTGTATGACACTCATACACTAAGTCTGAAGGTACATAAGTAATCTACGGTATTTACGAAGATATATAATATGCGAAAGATAAACAAACAATTTGATAAATGAATAATGCATCATTTTATTTCAAAACGCATGAAACCGTTTACATCACATGTAGCTCTAGGGCATACATCCCAACACAGATCAAGTGAAGAAAATTTTAAGATCACTCCCGAATGAATATAGAAGCTACACCTCCTCCATTAAAGAAGAAAACGACATAAACACATTAAAGATGGATGATTTGGTCGAAAAATTGCTTGAGTATGAAATGGAGATCAAGATGGATAAAAAGGAGGAAGATGAGAAAAAGACAAGAAAGTCATTGGCCCTAAAAGCGAGAAAAAGAGACGACTCAAGCTCAAGTGAAGAAGAGGATAGTGATGATGAGTTAGCAATCATCACCAATAAAGTAAAGGAGCTCCTCAAATCCGCAAAGCTTAAAGGAAAATCAAAGACGGATGCAAAGAAAGAAGAAAAATGGCCTCGGAAGAACAAGAAAATTGTCTGTTATGAATGCAACAAACCGAGTCATATAGCCACCGATTGCCCATTGAGAATAATGAAAGGAAAATCAAAGAAAAAGGCAATGAAAGCTACTTCAACTTGGAGCGATAACGATTCAAGCTCATCCGAGGAGGAAGAGGTCGAAGTCAAAGATAAATCAATAACATTCATGGCTATCACGGATGAGGACATCCATTTTGAAAGCGAAGAAGAAGAGGTACACAATTCTCAAGACTATAATGATCTACTTAATGCTTTTAATGGTTTAAAAGAATTATGTGATGTGCTTAAAAAGAAATTAAAATTAGTTAAAAATGAGCATGCTACACTTAAAAATAATCATGCATGTTGTATGGATAAAATTCATGTTGTAGATAATGAGATTATATGCTTAAAGGCCAAACATGAAAAAGAAATTGCATGCTTAAATAATGAAAATACATGTTTAAAATTGAACAAGCTAGAACTTGAAAATGCCATATCAAATATGCCATCTAGCTCTAAGACATGCGATTGTAAATCAATTTTGAATGAAAATGTGTTATTAAACACAAAAGTTATAGATTTGCAAAACATAATTAGCAAATTCACATTGGGGCACAAAAATTTTAATATGCTTATTGGATCCCAAAAATGTGCATTTAAAAGAGAATGATTAGGATATAGGCCGTATATTAAGAGAAAATTTTTGAAGAATTATTTTGTTAAGGCATCCGATTCCCATGCTAAGAATGTTAAAAATGAAAATATCACATGTCATGCATGTAATGAAAATGGACATAAAATTTTTGAATTCATGTACAAGAATGTGATTAAGAATGCATGGATTCCTCAAGGAATCAAAATTAACCCCAACGGACCCAAGAAAGTTTGGGTACCAAAATGCAATTGATAAATTTGTAGGGGGAGCTTTGGGAATGGATCTTTAGAGAGAATTGCAAAATTGATCCCAAAGGCTCAAAGAGATGAGGAATCGCAACGGTAAAGGTTAAATCTGTGTTCACGGAAACATTGGTACCGTTTCCTCTTAGTGTATGTATTCATATTTAAATTGGTTAATATTTTTTTAAAGCATACAAAGTGATTTGGCAATGTATTTAACTTTCTATTGGTATCAATTGTTCATTTGATATCATTAAATGCCTAAATCATACATTTAAACCCATTTTTTCTTATCAATTAGTATCACATTGAATTTATTGAGTTAAATTACATATATGTGATCATTTGATTGATTTTGCATTGAAAATGCTTTTTCCATGTAACATATTGAAATGAAAATGAAATGCATGTATATTGATATAAGTTTCCATTGATAATGAAAAGCTTGAATTTTGATTGTTTATTAATTGGTAAGATACTTATAAGAAGACAATCATTAAAAATGCATTGAAGTAATTCTTTGATTTTAGTTGATATCATGAAATGTAATGACTTTTTTTATTCGATATCACAATTGGGAAAAACCATGCTTAAAATGATATAATTGGAAATATTGATATAAAATGTTAATTAGTATTCATTGGAATCTAACTTTCGAAAAACTGCATTATACATGATTTTTACATCTTATGGCAAAAAGGGGGAAATGCCAAATGTGCATATTTTTAAATTTTTGGTATCATTATCTTATGCACACATGTATTTGGTATCTCATTTAAATTAAAATTTTACTTCTCCACTTTTTGATTATGTCAAAGGGGGAGAAATCATTAGAATGAGATTAAAACTTGTTTTACCCTCACCCTTGGTTTAAGGGGGAGTAATTGTACTAATGTGTTTGTCAAGTTGTTATAGAGCTATATTAAAGACAATCACACATTGAGGGGGAGCTTATATTGAGGGGGAGCAAAATCGTCAAAATTGGACTCCAAAAAGCTCATAAGTATCAACAAGTTTTAAAGGGTTGTCATCATCAAAAAGGGGGAGATTGTTGGCGACTTGGTCGCATAATCGGTTGTAATGGATTTTGATGACGTCAACGAGAAAGAATACTTCGACGCGCAAACACGAAGTAATACAAAAAGTGTCGAAGCATATGGGGTGAAGAGCGAGAATGTGAAGACTTGCGGCAAATTGAAGAAAATATTGTGAAGTATTGGCTTAGGATTTAAATTGTAATGTGAATTGTAATATTCAAGTGCCTAAGCTCATAGGGTTCATGCACATTAACTTAGATGCATTAGGATCATGAAAAAATACTTTAAAACCTTCATTACTATGCATTTTGGTATGAGGCCGGCATACCGGTCCCTTACCGGTATCCATACCGGTGAGATGCTCTGTTATGCATGCTCACTGGAACCGGCATAGACTTTACCGGTTTCCATACCGGTGAGCCCAACGGCTAGTTCCCTTACTGGAACCGGCAAGCCCTAAACCGGTTTACATACCGGTGACCATTACGGTCAAGCTCTTTATTGTGCACACATACTGGAACCGACATGGACCATACCGATCCTCATACCGGTTTTCATACCGGTCTAACGACTAGTTTCTCTCAACGGTAATATATTCGTTGGAGACCGGCATATCGGTCTCATACCGATTTCCATACCGGTCTCAGTAGTGACTGCAGTGACAGTTTTCATTTTCTATATAAATGAGTCCCAAATTCATTTTTGTATCCTTCTTGAACCTTCATATCATTTCTTAGAAAGCAAAAACAAGAGTGTTTCATAAACCTTCATATTCATAAACACTTATACATCAAGCTCTCACACACTACACCTTCTATACATTTAGTAATGAGCTTAGAACACTTGGGTTTTGCATCTCACACAATCTTCATTATATTTGTGAGTGCTCAAGTGTGTTTTAAATCTTCTTTATACAAAACACTTGTGATTTTTGAAATCCCATAGTTTGGGTAAAGTGTAAAGGTTGTGAGTGCACCTACGAACAAAACTTAAAAGTGTAAAAGGTTTGGAGTGCACCTTTGCGGAAAACTCTTGGTTGCGGGTGAACCACAAAAACTCGATTTTAGTGAAAATCTTCAAGCGAGGCTTGGGGGAGTGGACGTAGGCACGGTTGGTCGAACCACTATAAATCGCGGTGTCGTATTTCTCTTTCCCTTAACTTTTACTTATTTGCAAGTTAATTTATATTTATGTATTGAGTAGAAAACTTGCATATAGACTATTAATTGGAATAGAGAAAATTAACCTAAGAGCCTATTTGGTAATAAGAGCTTAAAATCGGCAAAGATTTTATAAATCTGCATTTATAGCAATAACCCAATTCACCCCCCTCTTGGGTATAGAAATTGCTTGTCGCTATTGCTTGTAGGAAATTTCAGTTACAAGTTTGAATTGAATTTAAAGAGTTGTTATAAAAATCACCATTTACTAAGGAATTATAAATTTGTTTTGAAACCTCCTCCCATAATGGAAAATTACTACATCAATTTATTGTTTATAAGGTGTTTTATTGTGAATTGGAGTTGAGTCCTAAGGGGTACCCACTTTTTAGGAAGGGTGAGGAGCTAGGCTAATGGTGGTTCACCTCACACGCGCGCCATTGATCGGTTCGGGTGGGTGCTATATATATATATATATTATAACTAACATGTTTTTTTTAATACTAAAAGCTTAAATGCTTTTCAAAAATAAAATTGTGGCTACTATGAAAAAATTTCAATAATGCCCTTGGGAAAATACTATATAAAAGATGTCATTCATTTGCAAAAAGACAGAAGTCGAAAATCTTCTCTCTCTTACAATTCTCCCTATGTTGTTATTCTTATATACTTGAGATTTCAAGCAAAATATTTGGGGTGTGAGCATACTAATCGTGTTTGTGCAAACCGATTGAGACAGATTTTCTGAACTTGTTTGGACACATTATGGGCAAAGCTGCAAAACGTCTTAAAGAAAGCGATCTAATCCGCGACTCAACCAAGTTTCGATTTTATTTTCGTGGTGAAAGGTAAATCGTTCTAGACTTTGCAAACAGCTTCTACAATATCTAAACAAACTTCTTCATGTTTCAGGATATATATATTTTCATCTCTGTAGAGAATATTTATGAAAAAGAGAGCGCATGATTTTCCTGCTCAAGCGATTGGGAAAACATGACAATTGAGTTCTATACAATGGTGATGCTCTGATAACAGTGTTAAATAAAATGCTTTTTTTAGCTGTTGTTAAAACAATTAGTACAAATAAGAAAGATATTACCGTTCACCAATAATATAAAATTGAAGTTGGCTTGAGTCGCGGACTAGGTCGCTCTCTTTAAGACGTTTTGCGGCTCTCTGTTCATAATTTGTGCTAGCAGTATGTCAGCCCCGCCGTCCCCAGGATAAAACAAGCCCAGAAAACTCTGTCTCAATCAGTTTTGCACAAAACCGGTTGATATACCCACACCCAACAAATTATTTACTCGGAATCTTCTTCCCTCGTCTCTTTCGATTTTAGTTTTAACAAATGCTATCAAATCCTATATACTGCTTGTGTTCAATCCTTTCGATCATTTTTTGCTAAGCCAACACCACCTAGTGATAATGCACTCAAAAAGATTGTGAATGACACAGTCAAAATGATTATAGAGGCTCTGCCTAATATATTGATCAGCTTTGTCACCACATGCTGTCCATAAGGGACTGGAAAAAACGTTTCAGAAAGGACTCTTATTTTTTTTATCAAATGCAATGCAGTCAGTATTTTTATATATCGATTGATGATTAGACCTTGGCAAAGTCGCTGACAAAGAATAAGGCCTGTTATCCAAGAAAACCAAAGAGAGTCATGGGTTGAAGAAAGAGTGACTGAGATTTGTTCAGGCTCAAAACCTTCAACTGTTATTTGAACTCGAGGGTATGAAGTAGGGGTGGCAAAACGAATCAACGAATCGAATTTGTATCGAATCCTAAACGAATCGAATCAAAATGTGATGGATTCTTATTCGATTCGTTTATTAAACGAATTCTAATATCAAGATTCGTATTCGATTCATTAATTTATTAAACGAATCGAATACGAATATTCGTTTATTCGTTTAGTCATGATATTATTTAATAAAATAATTTACCACACTTGATTTACATTAATTCTTCATAAATATATACATATGAAATATATAATTAAAATATTTACTAAAAATATCTCACCAAATATCGGAAATATTAATTTTTCTATGAGAATTAGCTATAATTTCTCGAATCTTAATTGAAAATTAATAAGATCTAGTAAATAAAAATAATAAAACGAATCATAAACGAATCAATGAGCTTAAATTCGTATTCGATTCGTTTAATAAACGAATCGAATCGAATTGACCAATTTATTAAACGAATCAATTTTTTCAAACCTGTATTCGCTTTAAAGCGAATCGAATCGAACGAATAAACGAATCCTGGCCCAAATTGCCACCCCTAGTATCAAGTGGTACTGTAACAGGCTCTTGAAGGGACCATCAAGTGTAGTTGGAATAGGAACAGCTTCATTTAGGTCAAGTAAAAGAATGAAAGCAAGTGCATTTAGAATAATAGGCAATGAGATTGAGAGTAGCGATGAAGCCATTAATCGAGTCAAGTGTTTCCTTTTTTTTCTTTTTTTTTTTTAATTGCAGGAGAATATGAAAGATATATAGAGGGCAAATAGAAAAGATGAAGAATTTTCTCATAAGAAACTTGGAACCACTTTTCAACTTTTTTACACTTGGAAATTTTTTAAGGAAACGTCCATCTCATTAAAAACCATCATCTCTCAACAGTAGTGTGTGTATTTAAATTCCAACTCCTTTTAACACAATAAAACCTATTAAATGTAGAATTTTGTAACTTAAACAATTATAATGAGATGAATTTTTCAACTTCTCCAAAAATTAATATCTTGTAACTCCTTAAAATATTAAAGTTAATATTAAAATTCATTGAAACTAACAATCCCCCACTTGAATTTTAATAAAATTTTCATCAAGCAATATAACATCATTAAGGTCGTGCATAAATAAAGGTGTCTATCGACTTGAACCTTTACATAGTGTTGGCGATTCAGATTATACTAGAGTAACTCGTAGTTTTGAACTCTATCTCTGACAACGTTACACACACTAACCTTTCAGGGTGTAGTAAAAAAGCCCAAGCATTACGACCGTGCTTGTATATCCCAGTATAGTGAATGCTCTAGAAATTCTTGACTAAAATTTGTTGAAACCAGCAAGGCAGTGGAAGCTGCCAGCATCCACCGAAAGCAGAATTGATAGGTGTGATGAGTTTCCAGCTTGCAAAATGTGTTGTTGACAGTTGCCAAACCGTGTGACACTGTTCACACGGTTTTGGCAACTATAAAAGGAGCCCCTAGCCTCAGTTATCATCATCCCAGTAATCCCAGAATTTGTATAATATAGAGTAAAGAGAGTTGAGAGTTTTTTTGTAAAGCTTGGTATTAAAGCTTTGTAATTCTTTTGTTTGTGTAATATAAAAGAAGAATTTTCTCTCACATCTCCTCTATTGTGTGTGTTTTATCACAACAAGTGGTATCAGAGCTAAGGTTACTCGGAGGGATCCCGAAACTCAGAAACAGAGGTTCGGTTCGGAAAGTCGGTTCCGACGAAAGTTGTCGAAAATCGATTTTGAGCATACCATCGGACTTTTCACGGCGAGACGAGCACAGTGGTATTTTCCGGCGATCGAACGGAGGTCCCAACTACCCACATGCGCCGCACGCGCTGTCCAGAAGAGTCCTCACGCGCTCCGACGTGCTCCACGCGCCCCACTCTCTGCTGAAGGTTGAAGACGCTGAGTCAGCCGCCACGTCAGCGCACAGTCAGCAGCCCAGTCAGCGCCACATCAGCGCACAGTTAGCGCCACGTGTCTGCCACGTCAGCAACCCGCCACGTCAGCGGTGCCTGGTAAATTTCAGATAGGTCCCTAAACTTTCTGAAAATTAAAATTTAGTCCCTATACTTTCAGAAATTTTCAATTTAGTCCCTAAACTTTTTGGAAATTACAATTTAGTCCCTGAAATTTTCCGTGAACTTTCGGAAATTGCAATTTGATCCCTGTAATTTCTGAAATTTGCAAATTGGTCACTGTGTCAGATTTTGACAAACGAAGTGTCATTTCCACCATTTTCGACCATTCCGGACGCAACGGTGAGGTCCGTTTTTTGAAATTCTGCTTAGATTTTTTGTGATGGAAGGGGGCAACGGAAAAATGGTTTTGTTAACCAGTACAAACTATTTCACATGGAGAGGAAGGATAAAAGACCTTCTGTATGTGAAGGACTATGATGGATCAGTATTTCTGGAGCAGAAACCAGAAGGAATGACCGATGGAAAGTGGGCTAATCTTCACCAGAAAACATGCAGTACTATTCGTCAGTGGATCGACGATAGTATCGTCAACCATGTCAGTGAAGAAACAAATGCACGTGTCTTATGGGGAAAGCTAGAGGAGCTTTTCCGAGCAAAGACTGGAAACAACAAGATGTACTACATCAAGAAGATGATGGGGTGGAAATACCAAGAAGGTACACCTGTGGCGGACCATATCAACGATTTCCTCGGAACAATGAAAGAACTGTCTGGATTGGGCGTAGACTTCGGTGATGAGGTAAAAAGCCTAATACTCCTTAATACATTACTAGAATCATGGGAAACGTTCAGATCTACGGTGATAAATTCAGCCGCAGATGGGAAAGTCACTATGGAGATGGCAAAAACCAGGATCTTCGAGGAAGAAAAGAGGACGAGAATGTAGGAGTCAGCATCAACCTCAACCTCAGAAGCTCTAGTGACAGAAAGGAACACCAGAAGGGGGAGGAGTAAAAGCCGAGGCCCAGGTAGACCAGACAAGAACCGAGGTAAATCAATAACTAAAGATATTGAGTGCTATCACTGCAAAAAGAAAGGTCATATGAAGCGGGATTGCTACAAGTTGAAGAACGAGCAGTCCAAGAAAGATGGTGACTCTAATCAAGAAAGAGTTGCTACTACCACCGACAACACCTCCAAACAGTTCTTCATTATATATGAAGAAGATGTTGTGAATCTTGCCAGCCACGAGACCAGTTGGGTGTGATAGATAGTGGCGCTTCCATACACGCCACATCTCGCAGAGACTTCTTTTCATCTTACACACCAGGGGACTACGATGCTGTAAGGATGGGGAATGACGGACAATCCAAAGCCGTCGGTATTGGAGACATCTGCCTTGAAACAGACAACGGGACAAGGCTAGTGTTGAAGGGAGTCAAGCACATCCCTGACATCCGGTTAAACCTGATCTCAACAGGAACGCTGGATGATGAAGGTTTCTGTAGCACCTTTAGTAACGGCATCTGGAAGCTCACTAAAGGATCAATGGTCATGGCACGAGGTAAGAAAGACACAACTTTGTATTTGATGCATGCTAAGATTTCCAATAGTAGCATAAATACAGTTAACAGTAATGAGGCAGCCGAGCTATGGCACAAAAAGCTCGGTCACATGAGTCAAACAAGGATGAAGATACTACGCAGGCGGAATTTTCTTCCCGAATTGAAGAACTCACACTTACGGAAGTGTGAACACTGCATGGCTGGAAAGCAGAACAGAGTGTCCTTCCAGAGCTCCCCGCCTCAGAGGAAACCGGAGGTACTTGATCTCATACATTCAGATGTATGTGGTCCGATGCAGACACGAACACTTGGTGGGTCACTTTATTTTGTGACATTCATTGATGATCATTCAAGGAAGATCTGGGCATACACCTTGAAGAGAAAAGATCAAGTGTTTGGAGTGTTCAAGGAGTTTCACGCCCTTGTGGAGAGAGAAACCGGCAAGAAACTCAAATGCATCAGAATAGACAACAGTGGAGAATACAGAGGTCCGTTTGATCAGTACTGCAAGATACAAAGAATCCGACATCAAACGACACCTCCGAAGAAACCTCAGCTGAATGGCCAAGCTGAGAGAGAATGAACAAAACCTTGTGCGAAAGGGTCAGAAGCTTGCTGTCACAAGCCAAGCTGCCGAAGACATTTTGGGGGGAGGCACTCAACATAACAGTACATGTTTTGAACATGTCCCCAGCGGTCGCACTGAAAGGTAATGTTCCTAACCAAGTCTGGACAGGTAAAGAAGTGTCATACCAACACTTGCATGTCTTTGGGTGCAAAGCTTTTGTACACATCCCAAATGACGAGAGATCCAAGCTTGATGCAAAGACGCGACAGTGTGTCTTTATTGGCTATGGTCATGATGATTTCGGCTACAAATTGTATGATCCTGTGGAAAATAAGATTGTCAGAAGCCGAGATGTTGTCTTCGTGAAGACCAGACCATAGAAGATATCCGAAAAGAGATGAAGACAATGCCCCAACAATACAGAGATGTGAATCCAGAACCTCATACACCGGTGCCAGTACGAGTTGAAGATGAGGTTCCCAGACAGGAGAGTACAGGTAATGAAGCTCCCAGAGATGATGATCATGATAAACCACCAGTACCAGAAGCTACACCAACAGTTCCACAGAGAAGGTCTGACAGAGAGAGGCGACCTTCAACCAAATACTCTACATATGAGTATGTGCTGCTTACTGACGGGGGAGAACCCGAGAGCTACAAGGAGGCTGTGGAAACAGAGGACATAGAAAAGTGGGAGGAAGCCATGCAAGATGAGATGAAATCTTTGCATGATAATCACACTTTTGAGTTGGTGAAATTGCCAAGAGGCAAACGGGCTTTGAAGAACAAATGGGTGTACAGGGTGAAGCAACAAGAGCACACTTCACAACCCCGGTACAAAGCCAGACTAGTTGTCAAGGGATTCAATCAGAGGAAAGGCATTGACTTCGATGAAATCTTCTCTCCAGTTGTGAAGATGTCATCCATCAGAGTGGTACTCAGCTTAACAGCAAGCCTCGACCTGGAAGTTGAGCAGATGGATGTCAAGACCGCATTTCTTCACGGAGATCTGGAAGAAGAAATTTATATGGAGTAACCAGAATGCTTCAGAGTCAGCGGGAAAGAGGACTATGTGTGCAGACTCAGGAAAAGCCTCTATGGTTTGAAACAGGCGCCGAGACAGTGGTACGTGAAGTTTGAGTCAGTTATGGGGGAGCATGGATACAAGAAGACAACTTCAGACCATTGTGTTTTCGTTCAGAAATTTTCTGACGATGACTTTATCATCTTACTGCTATACGTAGATGATATGCTGATAGTTGGCAAGAATCAATCGAGGATTGATAATTTGAAGCAGCAACTGAGTAAGTCTTTTGAGATGAAAGACTTGGGGCCAGCAAAACAGATTCTTGGCATCAGGATCGGCCGTGATCGGAAAGCCAGGAGGTTATACTTGTCACATGAGGAGTACATCGAGAAGGTACTTCAGAGATTCCAGATGGACAAGGCTTAAAGCGGTTAGCACTCCTCTTGCTACCCACTTTAGATTGAGTACACAACAGAGTCCCTCTACTGAGACAGAGAAGGAGGAAATGAAACAGGTTTCATACACCTCAGCAGTGGGAAGTCTTATGTATGTCATGGTGTGCACGAGGCCAGACTTAGCACAAGCAGTTGGATTGGTCAGCCGGTTTATGTCCAACCCAGGACGGGAACACTGGAATGCTATCAAATGGATTATGCGGTATCTTCGAGGCACATCCAAAATGAGGCTATGTTTTGGAAGCAGCGAACCAGTGTTGATAAGCTACACCGATTCAGATATGGCAGGAGATGTGGATACCTGTAAGTCTACTTCGGAATATCTGATTACTCTCTCAGGAGGAGCTGTGGCATGGCAGTCAAGGTTGCAGAGGTGTGTTGCACTTTCCACAACAGAGGCAGAATTCATTGCAGTTACAGAAGCTTGCAAGGAATTGCTATGGATGAAGACATTCGTCCAGGAATTGGGTTTCAAGCAGGAGAAGTATATTTTGTACTGCGATAGCCAGAGCGCTATCTATCTCGGTAAAAATTCCACCTTTCATTCGAGGTCAAAACATATCGATGTGAGGTATCACTGGATACGGGACGTCCCGAGCTCAAGGCTGTTAGAACTCAGGAAAATTCACACCGACGACAACAGTGCCGATATGTTCACCAAGGTTTTACTGAAGGAGAAGCTTGAAATCTGTCGTGCCATAGCCGGGATGACAAAACTCTCCATATAGTCAGAGTGGGGAGATATAGAGAACTACGATTGGCTTGATCCCAACTCAGGGTACGTAGGCAGTCATACAGATGCAGCCAGGAGAGGATCCTTTGGAGGATCCGGATTTGGATGATTGATGGTCGGCTCAGATTTTGGGAAATCTTCACCGAGGGGGAGATTTGTTGAAACCAGCAAGGCAGTGGAAGCTGCCAGCATCCACCGAAAGCAGAATTGATAGGTGTGATGAGTTTCCAGCTTGCAAAATATGTTGTTGACAGTTGCCAAACAGTGTGACACTGTTCACACGGTTTTGGCAACTATAAAAGGAGCCCCTAGCCTCAGTTATCATCATCCCAGTAATCCTATAATTTGTATAATAGAGAGTAAAGAGAGTTGAGAGTTTTTTTGTAAAGCTTGGTATTAAAGCTTTGTAATTCTTTTGTTGTGTGATATAAAGAAGAATTTTCTCTCACATCTCTCTATTGTGTGTGTTTTATCACAACTAAAATTTCATAAGAAACGGCCACACTTCTACATTCATATAGGTGTGTCTATCAAGAGTACTCATGTAACTAGGTACTCCACTCTACATAGAGTATAGAACACATTAAAAGTTAAATAACTCATCCTTACATCGCTTCAGGATATCATGCTCTCAGAATGGAACTCACAAATAAAATAATAGCATGATTCATCATCACTTCATGACTTGTTATTAACCATTGAACCTATTTCTTGGGATCTCCAGTCTATTAGGTCGGGTTACTATCATAAGTGACTGTCTAATAGCAATAGTCTCATTTTTTTTCTAGGTATTCAACTATGCTCACTCAACCCGAGAAGATTCCTATTGACGTTGGTGTACCATCTATTAGAAAATCTTCGATGAGTCATTCAGTGTTTATTCACTATAAATGCCTACACGTCTATACCAGTCTCCCCAGACTCCTTGTTCATTAAGATAAACCATCATACCAATTCTCGATATACAACATGTACTGGTCTCAGCGGATTTTACTAACCGACCCGTGTTAGTAAATCTTGACCATGAACTTTATTTGATAATATATTTCTGGTAGTGTCACCTTACAATGTCAATTATAAATTACTTTGTAACTGCGCACTACATTATATATTGTCTAATATATACATATCACTAAATCAAATTAGTTTCAATCTAATCGTAATTAGATCGAATATGTATATAAAAGCAAGAAGTACTACCATAAATTAAGTAATATTATGGAAAAAAAAATTGTTCGTATTCATGAATCGGACATGAATACGATCCGAATTGACACTCTGAGCACCAACCCTAACAATTTCTCCCACTTGCTCTAGTGCCAATCCACGGTATCATATACACATTTAATATGTATCATATACACATGGTCCTCAAGAGCTGACATTTCACTCAAGAGGTAGGCAACAACAAGTAAGTATGCTATAACATTTTGAGTTTGACCAACAAACCCAAAACATTTCCTTTAACTAGCATCATTCATATTTTGTATGACCTAAGTTATACATCAATATGACTCAAATGCAATATCAATATTGTGCTATAGCTACTGAATTATCCAAGTATTTAGGGATCGGGTCCAAAATACTATGCAGACAACCGCAAGCACAACACTGATATCAAAACTTCTAATTTATAAAGTCATTTTGTAACTTCATAAGTCAATATTTCATAAGTTACAATTAATTCTACTTACAGTAGAATCATTCGTGACATTCCCACTGTATCTTTTCTGACTCTTTTATGATGTAGACCATCTAACATCATAATTAAACTCAAACTAATCAGACTCTCGTGGTTGCAGACTATATTCTCCATGAATAAGAAACTCGTTCTTAATATCTCAAAGATAATAAAGAACATGTTTCAGACACATCCTATGGTCTATAGCATATCAAAATAGTTCGTAACAATTACGATTAAATTGATATCTTTTAATCGTATAAAATATAGTATTCATTATGCCATCATCCTATGATGCATATGATTGACTAGACATTCTAATCAATTTCTCTTTCGAAAAAGGAATCATCCTTTACGAAAGATTAATACTATATACAAGAGACACGTTAACTGTCAAACAGTTATACTAACTGTCAAACAGTTACATTAACTGTCATACAGATAATCTTTTGTGTCTTATATTAGATCATATCTAATGCATGACTAATGAAAGTATCTCACAAGTCTCTTAGTTTTATATCATATATGAAACTTTATATAAAATATAACAGAGACTTTCACAGAGAAAAGAAAACTTAGGTAAACCTTTTACCTTATAAACATCTCATTATTACATTAATAATGATAATGTCGTTAGGATATAAAATACTAGAAATAAATTTGTACGCTCTCACTAACCCTACTAAATATATGTATTTTCTATGCTTTGATAAAATCAGACAATCTGACTGTTATCAAAATTAGAAAACACAGATTTCCGGAAAGCTTATATGAGTCTACAATAGGCTCTATAAGCTAGTATATCAAACTGTGATCTTAGTAGAATACAAACTCCAGGGCCACTCTAGAATGAATTCTTCAAACAGAGAAATCACAACAGAACTCTTATTTCCAAGAAACCATTCATGAACGCCACTTTGCATTCCTAGCTAAAATATATAGTTTAATATCAACATTAACCAATAGATCTTTAATTGTTCAATTAGTATGACTGGAGACAAGTTTCCTCAGAATCTACGATAGATTGCTGAGTATAACATTTCTCACTGTCATACTATAAAGGTCAAACCTTTAATAAGCTCACTTTGACCTCCGTCTGTTCGTTGAGTGTGGACTGATCCTCATGATATCATGTGTGTATCAAGATAGGATCCGTCATTTCTATGTACGGAGCATAGATATTCAATGTGCAATTAACAATCTGTTAAATCCATTGGCAAATGGTACACTGTATAAGTTAGTTCTGAGTGTTATTAAGAGGTTGCTAACAGAATCATCAACAAGATTATACCTATAGAGATTTGACATTTTTATCGATATCTCTGGGATAATCCGGATACCTGTGACTGAGAAATTATACGTATGCAGTGATCTCGACCTGTATGATTCAAAGAGTTTATCTGTGGTCGTCATAATTTATGGGTGGGTAGATTATGGACACAAAAACGGATATGCCTGAATCTAGAGAGTCTCACTAATGAAACATACTCATAGAGCACTAACGCTACTATTATAAATAATAATGATTATTTATAAATATTTTAATGGTTAAACGAAAAATACATGTTATAAGGGTTACCCGGTCGTTTTCTAATTAGTGTGTATTTAGATTAAATACTTGATTTTATTAAATACACATTAATTAATTGTCAAATAAAGTATTTGACACTTGTCTCAAATATATATATTATGGAATATTTAATGTAAATATTATACATATATTTGGATATTTATATTTGTAATTATCTAATTATCTAATTGTTAAATAATTAGATTAATTAAATATAAATATCTCTTAACTTTAATATGGAAAAATGTAATTGGTACATTTGTGCATATATTAATTAAAATTGTTGACAACTTATTTTTTAACATATTTAATATTGATTAAATTTGTAAAAAATAAAATTCCTATTTTACCCCTAGAAGTTGGTCATGGCCTTATCCTTTTAAGCTTGGATTTTTTCATTTTGCTTCAACTTTTTGGCTTCAAAATAGATTACAAAATTATGGATTTTAGAGAAAACCTAAGAGCTAAAGGGGATTTGTGAAGAAAACCATGAAAATTAAGGTAATTTCATACTTTTCTTTACTTGAAAATTATTTCTATGCCTTTAGACTTCAACATATGATGTTGTTATGTTTTCTCTATTCTCTTGGGTTTGTAATAAGTTTGTTTGAAGCATGAATGAAATATTTTAGCATGTGTATTTAGTAAAGAAAACTTATTAAGTGTTATTAAGCTTACTTTTGGTTATTTGATAACTTGGTAGCCATTCTAAAGTTGTTTAGCTAATCATAAATGACCTAGAATTTTCTTGAGTTGTTTCATGGTGGTGAGACTTGTTTGGTGTAGTAAGGATTGAATTAAAGTGTTGAATTTAATTAATTTGGTGTTAATTCGCCAATTGGACAATTTTGAGAAATTAGGGTTCATAACCCACTCCAAATTTGAGGATTTTCATATATATGTGTTAATTAATGATGTGTATATAATGCATACTAATTTTGGTGTTGATTGGACTTGATCTTGAATGGTTTTGAACCAATCTGGACTAAAGTGCAATTCTTGGAAACTTGAGGGACCTCTCGGCAATTTTGGAAAAATTGTTTTCTTGAATTTTAACTTGTATTTTGACATGTATGACATGTATACATCATTTTGGTAGTGATTGGGAATCACCTAATTATGTATTTGACAAATTAGGACTAAAATGATCAAAATGCAAAGTTTATGGGCATTTCCGTAATTACTGAAAAATCTGAAAATTTTTCAGATTTCTGTTTTTAATGTATATTTTATGTACAAATCATTTTTGTTGTGATTGGAAATCACCTAAGTTTGTTTTGAACAACTTAGGACTAAAATGATGAAAATTGAAAGTTTTGGGGTCTTATGGTAATTTACTAAAATTATGATTTCCGGGTTAAAAATTTCTGTTTTTGAGTATTGAATGATTAAAAAAAAGTTTATTTTAATTATCCAAGAAAAATTAAAGAAATGGGAAATTTTGATTTTCCCGCATTCCGCTGCATAACTTGGATATTTTGCTCAGAACCCCGGGCCCATGAATTTAACAGATTGCTAATTCCATATTGAATACCTATTCTATGTACACAGAACTAACGGATCCTATCTTGATACACACCTGATATCCTGAGGATCAGTCCACACCAAACGAACATGCGGAGGTCTGATCTAAATAGATTGGTGACGTGACTCCCATCAAAGTGTGGAGGATACCTCATACATCCACAATGGTATCTCAAGTCAAAGGATCACTATGCTTACTTGACCCGAGAAGATTCCTATTGACGTTGGTGTACCATCTATTAGGAAATCTTTGGTGAGTCATTCAGTGTTTATCCAATATAAACACCTACATGTTTATACGAGTCTCCCCATACTAATGGTTCATTGGGATAAACCATCCGACCAAGTCTCGATATACGACGTGTACCGGTCTCAGCGGATTTTACTAACCGACCTGTGTTATTAAATCTTGACCAGGAACTTTATTTGATAATATACTTCTGGTAGTGATGCTTCCCAATGTCAATTACCAACTACTTTGTAACTGCGCACTACAATATATATTATTGGGTCTTTGTCTAATATATACATATCATTAAATCCTATTTAGTTTCAATCTAATCGTAATTAGATTGAATATGTATATAAAAACAAGAAGTGCTAACATAAATAAGAAATATTATGGAAAAATGAATTGTTCGTATTCATGAATCAGACATAAATATGATCCGGATTGGCACTCCGAGCACCAACCCTAACAATACATTTGATAGTCCTCATAACTTTTCTTTTATCGATCAAACATATTCATTTCAGAATCTCTATCTAGGAACATTTGATATAGTGTCTTTACCAAATGAACATATCCAACCTATACATATTTTAGCATCATATTCATATACGAATACATACTAATATGCTTATATATTTTTATATTCAATCAGATACACAATTTCATATCATTACACATTCATACCTTTACGTACATTCATACATACATATAGACATTAAGCTTATCAAATATTTCACTTCAAACACGTCAATACATACATATATTAATATCATTCAACCTTTTACTTCGTATCATGATAATAACAAAAATCATGCATGCGATGGTCGTTTCACTTAACTACACATAACCTTAAACTTCTTCTCAAACTACTTTTTAATTATCTTCTGTTTGACCTAACATATCAATCATCTATACCTATATATATGTGTATATTCAAAACACGAAATCACCCATAAAGTTCTCATCGCATGAGTTACTTACCTAGTTTCATGAGCACTCCAGGTCCTAGTCAAATCTGCCAAAACAAATAGCGAAAAGCCGTCAGAATCATAACTTACGGAGTTCTCGACTAAACTACAATAAAATCTAGAATCTTTCCGGAATAACCAAATCAAGTCTGATTTCAAAATTTTCTGTTTCAGTAGTCTTAAAATATCATTATAAACTAACCCAAGTCATCAGTTAACTTAAATTCTCGGCTGACGTGTTTTTGAAAAATTCTTACGATAAAGTTTCCGCAAACTAACATATTTTATCGGATCGATCAAACTCGTTCCGTTTTCACTCGGATTCTACCGAATGCTCATATTTAATATACTAAAACTCAATCAATTCAATTTATATCATTATGATACTCTACGAAGCAACTAGATACATTCGAATATTTAGCAGAAAACTTGAAATTGGTGAATTTTTACTAGGAGGTCTTACCGAGGTTTCGAGGGTATATATAGACTCCAAACGATCCCACGAACGCGCTGAAATCGACGGAATTTCGATCGGAGCTACTGTTCAATATGGGTCACTATTCATTTGAATCTTCCTCCCTTATTTCGCGTGCAGCCGAGCACAGATTGGAAAAATCGCCACTGTCATATTGTAGTACTCTCCGAGAGCTTCGATTTGGCGGGTGGCTTGGGCCGTGAAACGAAGCAACGAGTCAAGATCAGGAATCCCATTAATCGCACACTTTTTCTCTTCCTGCCATGTCGTCGGTGTTTCCGGTGTCGCCACTAGCCACTGTTGGCATGGGGAAGTCTAGGCGCAGCGACCGGCACCAGCTCACCGACCGGTGGTAGCCGTAGTGGTGGCCGGCGAGTCCACCACTCAATTGCGTGAGATGTCCAGGTGGGGGTCGAATAAGAGTTGTTGAATTGTTTTGAAATTTTTGCAATTACAAGAAAATATAAGGTATTTATAGGAAAGTTTTTGAAAATTCATTCTGACCCCCGGAAATTGCAACCATGTCCCTGCCATGAATCTTTCTAGAAATTTCATATTTTTGAAGCCCTTCTGATACAAATTTCAAAAAGTATTCAACATGAAAGTTGTTCTTCTCGGAAAAACGAGTCTTATGGTTCAAAAATTATTCAACCAGAGTTTGTTTGCAATCTTTATAACTAAGATAATAAATTTTTACGCGTATAATGAGAAAATCAGAAATCGCATAACTGGTTCTCGAAACCACTCATTTTCCAATAATATATGAGAATTTGTAACACCCGGTGACCCCGACGACTTGTACATTACTAGAGCCTGATGACTATTATAGTTCGGAGGTATAATACTTGATATAAATTATGTTCGAGCAAGTATGTTCGGGACATTCAGAAGATTTCTTGAAATTTCGACGCAGAACTTAGTTTACGCCCCACCTTATATAGACTTTAGTAATTGGGTCGTAACATTTCCATATAATCTCCGATTTTTATGAATAATATATCGTCAGAAAGCTTAGACCGAGAGCTACAAGTTCCAATTTGAAACTTTTTCGAAATTTGGACTATAAATAGGTCAAATATTACAATTTCCGCGACTGCTACAGTAATTTCGAGAATTAACTAGAAATTGGGTGATGTGGCAAGATGTGGACCATTCATTTACAACACAAAAATCAACTCTTGCTCTATAAATAGAGCAATATTCACTCATCCTCTTAATGAGCCAAAAACGTGAGGGAGAGTTGGGGAAAACTTTCTCATTTTTTTCTTCTTTTTCTATGCTATTTTTGGAGTGATTGATGATGTTTCCAAGCATATCACATGACAAGTAAGCTTCTAACTTCCCTTCTATTTTTATTTATAAATTTTGAACAAGGAAATTAGAGCCCCAATTCGCATCCTACAAACTCTAAAATTTGGAATTGTCAAATTGGCTTGAATTAGTTATTTCATGCATTTTTGAAAGTGTTATGGTAATATTAATATGGATTGAGGTTAAATGTGTGAATGTGTTGAGGAGGGAGTGTATATGTTTCTTGTGTTTTGAGATGGATGAATTGGCACATGAATTTTGATGATGGATTATGATTTTGGTGTATTGATATAGAAGTTTAGAAAGGTACCTATAAGGAGATGTTTAAGTGATGATTGTAGATTTCTTGAGCATGGAGTTGAAAAATATAATTTAGGCCCTAAAATTGGCCTCGCATCGCGACGCCATGCACCTCGCATCGCGATGCATTCTGGAAAAATAAGCCCAAATTCGTTTCTGTGATGTGCGGTCGCGACACACGTGGACTCGCGTCATGACGCGTACCAAAAATTAGCTCTCTGTTTCGGCCTTCTCCAGGTCGCGTCGCGATGCGCAAGCCTGTGAGTCGCAACGCGTGACCATTTCTCAGGATAAAAATTTTAGCCAATCTAGTTTTAACCGAGAATATTATAGGCCGCCTGAAAGGCTTCGTATCATCCTAAATACATATGAGTTACCATGGCACAAATGTAGATCATCATATAGCGACGATAATTTCGAAATGCATCCTACGACAGGAATTCTAATTAAGCTGTCCATTGGAAGTCATCGCATGAACCACGAAATGTTTCGACAAAGTGACTTTATGCTAGCGGAACTTCAAATCTGTGAGTGGACACTACCCTTTTTAAATTGACTTTCATTTTGCTATTTTCATATCAGACTTATTTTTACGCTTTAGGGCGTTAGATTATTTTTACTACAGTTATTTCATGAAAGTTTATTATTTAAGTTATGTTTGAGAAAGAAACGTTTTCAGAGTTTGATTTTATGATTTTTGAGGCATTGGGGAAAAACCCACCTCAATATGTAACTTGTACAGACATGGAATTGATGGAAAACACTTTTGGGGTTGGTGCTCAGAGCGAAAATTTTCGGTTGTATTTCTTTATGAATACTTCTGTAAAATGTTATTATTATGAATAATATATGCAGTTTCTATAATATAATGTATCTTTTAATATGGTAAAGATGTAATGACCTTGGAATGACTAGTCATGATGCTGTTGCAAAAGCGTCACAACTGACATTGAGTTGTATCATGACGTTGTCATTCTCAGACAGTTCCTGGTCAAGGTTTACACTACTTGGTCAGTATATTAAACCCATTGAGACCGGTAGATATCGTATACTGGAATATATGATTCCAATGGTTTCTCAATGAACCATCAGTCTTGGAGACTAGAATAGACGTGTAGGTGTTTATAGCGGATAAACACTGAACGACTCACCGAAGATTCTTAATGGATGATACACCAACGTCAATAAGAATCTTATCGGGTTCAGTAGCACTTGTGATTCTTCGACTTGAGATACCATTGTGGGCGCATGAAACATCTTCCACACTTAGATGGCAGTCACGTCACCGATCTATTAAGATCATACCTCCGCCTGTTCGTTGGGTATGAATAGATCCTCAGGGTGTCCTGTGTGTATCAAGATAGGATCCGTCAGTTCTGTGTATCATAGCATATGTAGTCCATATGATTAGCAATCAGATAAAAATCATGGGCCCGTGGTACAATTTAGAAGCCAGTTCTAAATGTTCTTTTTGAGATTGCTAATAAAGACGTCGACGGGATAATCCCTATAGAGATTTGACGTTTACATCTATATCTCTGGGATATATCTGGATACCTGTGACGGAGGAATTATACATTTTCCATGATCTCGACTTGTATGATTCAGCGAGTTTATCCGTGCTCGTCATAATTTACGGGTTGATAAATTATGGACACGAAATTAGATTTCGTGACAGATATGCCTGAATCTAGAGAGTCTCACTAATGAAATATACTCGTAGAGCACTAGGGCAATATTTATAAATAATATTGATTATTTATAAAGTCGTTTAAAGGTTAAACGAAAATTACATGTGTAGGGACCCAATAGTCATTTCGTAAATTTTTGTGTATTTGCATTTAATGTTAGATTTTATCAAATACACATTAATTAATTGTCAAATTGAGATATTTGACTTATATCATAAATATATATATGTATTTGATATTTAATGTAAATATAATACATATATTTAATATATTTGTATTTAAATAATTATTTAATTATTTAATTGTTAAATAATTCAATTAATTAAAAATATAAATATCTAAGGTTATGATATTTTATTTAATGACTTAAAAATGCTTTACTTGACTTGTTGAATAAGCTTTAAATGGTTAAATGATAGAGTAAACAAGTTGATAAAGCATTTAAGTGAAACAAAAAAAATATCTAGATATTCTATATGCATACAAGTTTCGGCCATGCCCATTTTTGTAGGTATATATTGTTTGTTTCATTTTTAGGGTTTCATAAGTTTCAAATACACAAAATAAAACACAAAAGGAGTTGAGAGCATTGCTTGAAGTTTAAAGTGTAAAAGCTTGGAAAATCTTGAATTTTGTAAGTCTTTCTTCAAAACCTTCAACATGGAAATTGTTTCTAACTAGCTTAGCATCATTTTGTGATGCTTTGATGTTCTTTCTACTCTTAAAGTTTGTGTTTATTTGTTTGAGAACTTGGATGAATGATTGAAGCATGTAAGTAGCCTTGAAATGGTTTCAAATGCTTACTTTTGATTCTTTAGAAATCAAAGTTGCCATTCTATAGTTATTGACCCACTCTTAAATGACCTACATTTTTTCTATAGTTTTTTCATTGTGGTGAGGCTTGATTGTAATGGAAGAACATGATTGATGTATTGGATTTAACCAATTTGGTCTAATTTGTCCAATTTGATGAAATTGAAAACTTAGGGTTTAAGACCACTTCCAAACTTGAGTCTTTTCATTTATATGGTGTATATGGATGTGTATATGATGCATATAAAATATTCGATTGATTGGATTTCACCTGCATGTGTTTTGAACATGTAAAGTGAAAAATGCACAATTTCCCCACTAATGAGGCTCTCGGCCTTGGGTCATATTTTTGGGAATTTTTGTTGCAATTTTAATTTCAATGTGTAGGACATGTTAAATTCATATTTTTAATTATTTAGAATCATTCAAAATCGTTTCAAACAATTTCGGATTAAAATGAACAAAATACAATGTTTAGGGGTAATTCGGTAATTACACAAAAATATGATTTGTTGTGTAATATTTCATATTTTGATAATTGGATAATTAAATAAATAAGTTATTTAATTAATCCGAGAAAAAATTTTGAAATTGGAAAATTTTGATTTTCCATTGTTCCGCTGCGTTACGGATTTCCGCTATAAAACCCCTACAAAAATACATGTGCACATGTAGAGGACTGGGGGGACGGTGATACGTAACGCCCCCAGATCCTAGTTCAGGACTAGGGATGACAGATGACCCTAGATCCTAGTTTCAAAGCTTGGAGGGTAGCATAGATCTGCACCCCTAGTTCTAGTTTAGTGGCTTGGGGGATGGCGATACGTAACGCCCCAAGACCACTAGTTTCATGGACATGAGTGGCGTGCTTTGGGGGACGATGATACGTAACGCCCCAAAGTCATGGTTTTGCATTCCTGGCTCGAGTTAGGCGTATGGGAGGACGGCGATACGTAACGCCCCCATACGACAAGTTTTTCAGAGACAGATCAGTTTTCAGTTATAGGTTTTCAGAACTAGATTTTCAAAAGCAGATTTCATAAAACGATTTCCAGAGTGAAGTTTTCTAGAAAGGAAAATTTTCAGAAACAATAGTTTTATAGAAACTTTCAAAAAAGATTTTCTCAAAGGTTTTCAGAAAGAGAATCGCTTTCAGGAAAGACAAGTTTTCAGAAAAGAATCAAATTGATTTTTAAAACATGAGTTTCTTAAGGTATGTCAGTTTTAATTAAAAAAAAATGTCCACTCACTTAGATCTTTCAAACGATCTAATTTCCCCATAGTGCTTTAATTTTGCAGGTTCTTGGAGGACGAGCTCGATATGATGGATACTGATTGCAGCTACCAGAGGATTTGGTCCACCAGTTCAATTCTGATAGAGTACAGTAAAGTCATGCATTAGTTAATAGCTTTGTATCAGTCATTGTTATAAGTACAAGTGTTCTCAACACAGTTGTAAATTGCATTTGTTTATAAGTGTACAGTAATG
Organism: Zanthoxylum bungeanum; assembly: GCA_019454045.1. Lineage (NCBI taxonomy): Eukaryota > Viridiplantae > Streptophyta > Magnoliopsida > Sapindales > Rutaceae > Zanthoxylum > Zanthoxylum bungeanum. The sequence continues at coordinate 139,130 of SKCR01036836.1, read as the reverse complement.
AGTAGTGAGTTATGTATTTATTTTGATGAGTTGGGCATTGGTCTCATGCATGAGGATGTATAAAAAGTGAGATTAGCAGTTTTCAGAGAGTCAAATGCTTATGGGGTTAGTTGGTCTATCCCCTGCTGGTAGCATCTCCCAAATTGAGAATGTTACAAAGATGGTATCAGAGCATGGTTTAAGGAGTCAGTGACTGCAGTGGGCAGAGTGCTGGAGACTGGTATACGCAGTATGTTCGGGATACTCGTATGTGAGGCACTACCTCTCCAGTATCCGATCCTCGAGTACGTCATCAAGCTTTATAGATAGGTTAGTAAGAACTCATAAGTTATTCAAATTCTCTTCCCAGTAAAAAGTGATCAAAATCTGTGTTCTAGTTAAGGATTCTTGGTAGTAATTCTGGCCTAATAGCCGAAGTTCAAGAAAAGTTAGGAAAATAGATAGTAGAGTCCCAGGAACAGTTAAGTAAAGGAGTGGGAAAAGAAAGATATAAGAAAAGTAAGAAAATATACATAGATACTCAAGCAACCAAGAGACAGTAAGTGGGAATGATACAAAAGCAGATGATAAAGAGAATACTAGAATTGTAATAGTAAAAAGGAATACAACAAGTCTGAGTAAGAGTAAGAATAACAATTAGACCTATATAAAGTTTCCTTTTTTTCACAAGAATCTTCCCTTCATTAAGAAACTCCTTTTAGATAAATCTATAAACATGAAATACCTTGTATAAATGACAAGTCCTCCGACTATCAAAAGAATAGTAAGAAACATAAGAAATGGGGATAAATCAGAGTTAGACATGAAATCCCGAGGAATTAAAGATGTTAAAAAGAGAGTACAAGTTTTCAAACCCAGACATACAAGTAAAAGAAAGATGTGAGCGGAAATGATTACATTACCTTATCCTAAGAAACACGATATCGATACAGCATTAAACTACACATATTTTTAACCCCTCGATAATAGCGGTTACAGAAGTATTATGATAAACCTCTCTCATACCTATTTTATATAAGTAGTGGATCCTACCAGGACAGAGGTATTAGAACAAGGACGCCAACAACTATTGAGATATAGACTTCTTCCCCACCTTATACCAGTACTAGAAAAAGACAACAATAAAGAAGTTCGATAAGAATTTATCCAGAGTAAGAGATAGAAAGTACTGAATGATAGAACACCCAAGTGAAAAACTAAGAAAGTTTTAAGGGATAGAAAAGAAATGACTTAACCCAAGCTAAGAAGAGAAGGAACACAGAACTAGTGAGAAACCCATAGATCAGACAAGTACCAGTAGGAGTTCGTGTGAGCTCAAAATGTACCAGTACAGACAGAAAGATCATATGGTAAAGTTACAACCTGTAATTAGAACAGAAAAAGGAGATCTAAGAAGTAGCCAGGAGAATAAACCCCATTAGACTCAGTACGTATAGTGACATAAATTATGTATCGTGGAAACAGTAACGTAAGAGAAGGCCTCGGATTGATTAATTAAGATTATGAAACTGTAAGACATGGAATAGTACATACAACTTCCAGTAGTGTGAATGACAATTCTTCATTCCAGTAACCCTACTTCAGTAAGTGTCTGGTCACTCAATCATGAGTAGGAAGTATGTGTATACCCCTTGACTTGGAACTTAGCAAGGATTTGAATAAGTAAGTAAAATGCGTGGGATAGGGTGGACGAATCATGAAATAATTAGATAGTTGAACAAAAGAACAGATAAAACCCAAGAAAGTGAAGGTTCCAAAAGAGTAGGGAATTAAAATAAGCAACGTACAACAACACAAAAGTAAGATACTCGACTTATACAGAGTTTCCCATAGCTTATACACCCAACTTAATTCAGGATTAATAAAAGTGTAGTATCCAAGCCAAAGAATTTATAGTGATGTCGTAACATGTATTAATATATGGAGTTTCCAAGAAAGTACAGACTTAAGAGATCTAAGAAAACGAGATAAGGAGGGAAGTCAAGTAACAGAGAAAAATTAGAAAGATAGAGTAACAGTGGAGTACGATAGGAGTTTGAGAGAACATGAGCCTTATGGAGATTTTTAGTAGAAAGTAGTATGATTAATAGCCAGAGAGTCAGAGGCTTATGGGATTAGTATGGTCTATCCCCTGCCGGTAGCATCTCCCGGATTGGGGATGTTACGTCATAATACAACTCAACGTCAGTTGCGACATTTTTACAACAGTATCATAACTTATTATTCTAAGGTCTGTTACGTCTTTACCATATAAAAAGAGATTTTATATAATAGAAACTTATTATTTTATTCATAATAAAATGTTACATTAGTATTTACAGTGAAATACTTAATAAAATTGGCGTTCTAAGCACCAACGTTGACAATCATTGCCATTATGCGTTCTTGATTCACGAGGCATATTTGGCTAGACTTCCAGTAAGTCTGGCAAAATATTAATATAATGTCTGGCCTACCATAGATATATCTGGTCAGGCCTCCATAAGGCTAGACCCATGAGATGTGTGTTTCAAGTTGTTTAACTATTATTTTGCCATCGTTGTAACATTCTTGGTGACATTTCTATATCTTTTCATACCTTATTTATTCACCATATCTTACTTTTCATGTTTGCCTTATGTATGCTATTTAAAACGGTTATTGATCAACACTAAAAGTGTACATTTATTAAAATGATAATTAATTATTTTACACTTGTAGTTTAATTAATCCCTTTAATTTAGCACATTTGTGAAATAATAATTAATTTATATTTTATATATTTTTATTGTGATTTTTATTTTTTATGTAGGTGAAATAATATCTTGGATGCATAACTAGAAAAATAGATGTGATATTTGGATTTTGGAGGCCAAATACTTGAAATGGTGTTCTAACAGTGTACAATTTCAGAAATTCTAACTTTACGTAAGTTTCATATTTTAGCCATAGCCTTTTACTCTGATATCGGATTGACGCGATTCTAGTTCCAGATGAAAGAGGACTCAAATATCTACAACTTTGCTTTTTATAAGATTTTATAGTTTTAAGTTTTCAAGGTCGAAATTGGTGAAGAAATCAATGTGTGTTGTATGTAATTTTAATTATTAGAAAATAAAGTAAAAATAAAAAAATAAAGTCAAAAAAAAAAAAGTTGAAATGTCACAATTCATCTTTAGGTGGATTGTGACAAATATTTGTAATTAAGAAAAAAAAAGTCAAAAAGGAAAAAGAAAAAATAACTTAGTAAAAGTTTATTTTTTGTATTTGATTTGGAAAGTTATAATTAGTAATTGAGAGATGAGCACTTATACTATAAATAGAAGTGATCACATTTCATTTTCTTCATGCTTCTTTCATTTTCTCTCTTGAAGAATTTAGAAGATGTGTCTTGTGTGTTTTAGTTTCTTGTAATTTCTTTTTTTCTTTCAATAATAAAATTGTGTGTGTTTTTATTCAAAGCATGAGTAGCTAATTCCATTCTACTAGGGTAAAGGGTGAAACTTTAAATATGAAGAATATAAATTAATCTTACTTATATTATAATATATAAATTATAATCTGAAAATTAATATTTAATCTTCTCTTATATTTGAGGGTGTCTTGATTCGCTATAGACAATCAAATTTTGGTTGGTACAATTAATACTTTACCCCATATTATATGAGACAATAATTTAAATCTGAATTAATTATTGACAAACTGTGTTATCGCCTTTATGGCTGGTTTTATTTATTTGGCATAACTGAGTGTCTAACTAGACTTGTTATAGACATATATTATCATCGCCTTTATATTATACTGGCATCAGTAAGGGACCATCCGAACCCAAACGGATTTAAGGTCAAACCTTGCGAACGGTGTAGTGCGGCCTTAAATCATTCACATTATTTCGTACTGGGTGTCAATTCCTTTATTCTCCGGTTAGTCCCCCCATGAAACTGACCATACTCTCTACGGGTTACGAGCCCAATAATGTCATGGTCGCTGATGTCATAGGCATAACAGTAAGCCTCGCTTCGCTCCTAAACTTATATTGAATGATGAATATGATTTAATATTAATGATGTGTAATGTAGTAATGATCGGAATGTGATGTGTTTTAATAAAATGATAAGCTTGAAAAGCGATGAAATTTAAAAAGAGGTGTTAGTTAGTACATGGTCATGTAATGTTAATAATGTATATTCAAGTATGTTAATATTGATGACAATCATGAGAAATGGATAATTTATGGTTACTTAGATAATGTAGTATGAGTGTTTAAATTCATGATTCATTAATAGTATTTATTATAAGCATATTATGCAATTAAGTTTATGAATTATGTAGTAACTTCAAATTGATTTTTATGAACGGTTAAGTTCATGTTCATGAAAAAAGTTTTTGGGCCTGCTTACAATGATGATCTTAGTGCAGGTTTTACGTGTGCATGTTTTATGTATATATATTATAATTTTATATCCATGATTGATGCATATGTTTTATGATTGTTATCCAACTATGGGTTTTATGTTTATGAGTTCAGCTGAAGATTTCAAGCTTACAGTCTCTATTGTATATACCAATTTACGAGTATTACGTATGATTTATATTACGAACTAAATTATGTTTACAAGTGTATGATTTTAGTTCATGCATTAGGTTTACGTATGTAACTAATATTTCAGTCTATATTAAAATTCCCATGATCCTAATTCATATTTGTTGTGTGTAAGTTTCCATTTAGAAGTACCGGTTAGGTTTCACTTCGGATGGCGTTCATCTAATACCTATTCTAAAATACGTAATGGGCGTTGTACGAGCATTGTATGCAAAAACCAGTACCCATGTCCATTTCTAGTTACTTGATTAATTTGCAAAATAATATTTCATTCATGATAAAGCTCTTGTATGTTTTTTTTTTAGTGTAGGATACCTACATGTCTATTAGTTTACGTCCATAACAAGATTTCAATTCTATGCATTATAGATCAATAATCACACTTAGCTAGGTAGACGACGACATGATTTATGAATGTGGTAGATTAGATCCAAACCACCAAGGGTTTGGATAGGCCATAACCACAAGTATGAGTGGTTTAGTATAATGTTGCATAAGTTTCATGTTGTAAAATATCTATTAAGTTAGAACCATGTCTCTGATATCTCTCTCTCATGTCTTGAGCATGTCACGTTAAAGCACGAGTTGCAGTGTCAGTGGAGACTTAAGTTAAACATTCACGTCTTGTTCTCACATCATACTTCCATTTTATATTTATGCCACACATTTAGATTATATTTACAAAATTACAAGACATGTTGTATTTTAGGTCATGATTTCACGTTTATGTCATATCATGATTCTCATATTTATAGTTGCACTATTCAGTAACGTCATGTTATGGGATTCACCGAGTAGTTCTCATGTTTACTTATAAATTTTAGTTTATAATTTCACGTGTAAAGTTTACATTTCATGTTTTCAGTCATGTATCATGCTTGCATGTTTTCATTCTACGTTAGCACGTTTTTTTTCAAGTGTCATGCTATGTTTCATGATTTCATGAAAATGTGTTTTCAGTATATAATTTTCATGTATTTCAGTTTCGGTTTTTCAGTAAATTTTTTATAAGAATAAAGAAAATAAAATATTTCCAAACCACCAGTATCGAGTTGTCCCCTCATGTTTATCGAGCCTGGATCGCTCACGTTGCCTTATGGGACAGTGATCACTCTTATAGGCTCATGTTCATGTTCATGTTCCCCAATTTACGCGATGTTAGGTCCTGCTAAGTAGGTTTAACACCCCTCGGTTACGATACTGGTGTGCGTTTATATATTTTAGAACATGTGCAAACGTACTCGGGAGCGACAATTGAATCTTGGTATGTATGGTGATACGAGGAGACGTTCCAATCTCGATCGTTACATATGTATTTTTCAGCTCATATCTACAGTTTTATTAAATTCAATTTTACAGATATAATCACGTCGACGTCTCTATTAGTAATCTCTAAAAAGAACACTTAGAACTCATTTCTAAAGTGTATCACGGGCCCATGGTTTTTATCTGATTGTTAATCATATATGGACTACCTATGCTCTGTACACAGAACTGACGGATCCTATCTTGACACACATATGACACCCTGAGGATTTGTCCACACCCAATGAACAGGCGGAGGTCTGACCTTAATAGGTCGGCGACGTGACTGCCATCTAAGTTTGGAAGATGTATCATGTGCCCACAGTGGTATCTCAAGTCGAAGAATCACTTATGCTACTCATCTTGAGAAGATTCTTATTAACGTTGGTGTACCCTCCATTAAGAATCTCCGGTGAGTCGTTCAATGTTTATTCGCTATAAACACCTACACGTCTATACGAGTCTCGAAGACTGATGGTTCATTGAGAAACCATTGGAATCCAATATTCCAGTATGCGACATGTACCGATCTCAACGAGTTTACATTACTAACCAAGTAGTGTAAACCTTGACCAGGAACTGTCTAAGAATGACAATGTCATGATACAACTCAATGTCAGTTGCGACGCTTTTACAACTGTATCATAACTAATCATTCTAAGGTCAATTACGTTTTTACCATATAAAGAGATATGTTATATAATAGAAATTATTTATTTTATTCATAATAAAATATTACATAAGTATTTACAAATAAATACATAATGAAATTGGCGCTCAGAGCACCAACCCTAACAGTTTTAGTCTTGCAAGCATCTCACTCAAGCATGCGGAGGACGAGATTGGAAAATGGTGGACAGTAGTTACTGCGGTCATTGGGGAAAATATGAGGCTTCAAACGTAAAATACATGTCTTAGTTTAAGTGACCAAAATTTATTAGTGATTTAATCTATGTTATAGTAATTTATATTGGTAACCCTATGAACTAAATTATGAATATAGCAAATTTACTTCTTATATATAAATTAGTAGTATGCATGTGGCTCAAGGGGATGGTAACGCTGTCTCCTTCCGGTCGTGTCTTAAGAAACTGGGACGTGATAAACTAATAAGTCAATGACATAGTAGGATTATAAACAATAAAATGATAGATCTCCGATACTAATAAAATAGTTTCGATCAAAGATATTACATTGATAAAAATTCATTTAGGTTAGGAAGGAATCTGCAAACAAACCAAATAACAATTACTTCTTAACTTCGTATTATGTAAATGAAACTAGCTTAAATATTAATATATATGAAATAATGGACCGAAATGATAGGAGAAAAATGCTCAACTTCCCTAAAATAAAGCCACGAACTAAAACTACATACTAAGTTAAAGAAATAAATAATAATCCAAAAACAAATATAAAATAAATAAAATATCATAAGGTTTTCTTCATGATTATAACATCTACATCATCAAAATTAGTTCTAAAATAGACACCAAATAAGATTATTCAAATTACATTTCCATTCTCGTTTTTCAATATTGAAAAGCCCACTTATCTGTCTTTAAATAATACTATATAATATTTTTCTCTCTTCTTTATTTTTTGTGATGGTGATTGGAATTATTAATAATAATTATTTATTAAGATAATGTAAGTGATGGTAATAATTCTTAATAACTTTTTTTTTACCTATAAATAATATTAAACTCATGCATATTTTACTACAAATTTTACCCACATTTGTCATTTCAATTTTACTCATTTTCACTAAATTTTATCAAAATAGATCAAATTGATTATCCAATATTTTCTAATCGAAATACCAATTCATCTCAAATGTTGAATTAAATTGCTAGTCATGAAGGAAAGCAAAAGAAAAGAGAATAAAATTTAGATAATTTTGAACAAGTGGAAGGATGAATGATTTGAGTAATAAATAATATAATTTATAAAGAATTGAAAATACTTCAAAAAAATAAATAGGAGGGTAATTAAATTTATTATAGATAAAAAAAAATTTGGAGGGTAATTAAATTTATTGGAAAACAATTTAGAAGGTAGTTAATTTTGATAGGGAAAACTTTTGATTAAATAATATAAATATATTTTTATTTGAAGAGTGTATTGAAATGAAGTCCCCAATGAATGTGATTTGATGACAAATGACTTAGGACTTGATTGTCAGGTCCTGGATTTGAGTTTATGGGGTGTATTTCTTGTAAGAAACTCGGGCAGTTAGAGATTTTACCTGCTCCATTTAAGCTCGGATCGAGTGATTTGATAGTTTCCAAAAAAAAAAAAGTGTTTTAGAATGAAGTTTATCATTCCACTCTCAATTTGTCACATAAGTAAATAAATAAGTTTTTAAAGAATAAATTTAGGAGAATCTTTTGAAGTTACTCTTACTCTTAGTTTTTAATCATTTCAATGGAATGTGAGACCTATTTAATATAAAAAATCAAATTATATTTACAAATTTGGGAAACCTTAAAACTTAAGGATCCGTTTGTTATTTAGCAAAATTAGAAAAAGAGAGAAAAATCCAAGCAAAAAGAAAGCCAAACATGGCCGGTGCCATTGTCACCGGATCTTTTTGCCTTAAATAATGACACTGTCTGCACAAACTCTTATCTTTCTGTCAAATAATTTTCGTTCTCTTTTCACATTCCCCGCTTCATCATCATCACACTTCATTCTCTCTCTCTCTCTCTCTTTTTGAAACTCTATCTATCTTTCTGAACAACCCGCAACACAGATAGAATCTCCTCAATTATTCACTTTTCTTTCTCTTTTTCCCAGTATCTTTATTGCCAGCTCGCCTTCTTCTTCTTCTTCTTCTTCTTTTTTTTTTTTCCATAATCCATAATCACTTTTACACACATAAAGATCTCCTTCTTTCAGGTACCTCTTCATCTCTCTCTCTCTGTGATCAGGTTAAATTTTGTTATGATTCATTGGATCTCCATCATTTTGTTGTTTTTTTTGCTGTTTGTTGATCAGGGTATTTTTGATCTTGTCTTATTTTTGATGGGTTGTTTTTGTCTCTGTTATATGATGTTTTGATTTGGTAATATGAAGTTTTGGTTGTTTGTTGTATTTTAACTTCTCGATGATTTCATATTTGTTTGTTTTTTGTTATTTACAATTCTACTTATATAATTCTATTGTGCTATAGTAGTGGAAACGATGTGATTTGTTACTTCCATGAGAGCTTAAGGATCATAGTTTTGATCTAATTTTTGCTATAAATCAGTTGGATTTTTGAATGTATCAGAAGGGCCAGTTGGGAATGCTGATTAATGAGGCTAGTGCTACAATATGCATTGCTGTTTAAAATAGTGAAAGGTTTTAAGATTAGTGGAATGCTTTGTGTGGATTTCTCTTGAAGAGTTCGATTTGGGGTTGCCATGAATCAGTGAAATTCTGATTGATGATCTTCTTATGAATTTGCATTGATTGCCATGGGACTTTGCTATTTTGGGAATCTTGCGTGACGTGTACTGTTTTTACTTGGGAAAATAGATTACTTGGGGGTGTGACATTGGTGATTCTTGCTATGAACTGTATATTCCTCTGAGTTGTATATTCATGCAAAATCATCTGAAGTCCGGGAATGTATAGATATATATAAACAAAAAGGTGATCATTTTTTGTACATGAGAATTGAAGATCCTTTAGTTGGATTCGCTTAATTTAAGCTTGGATAAACTACTAGATTTCTGGTGGAAAAGGATAGAATATGGTGGCTGACAAGTTGGTTTTTGCATATAAAATTAGCACCTTCTGGTTCAGGCTACATTCTTGCAGAAACCTGAAACTCACTTCGGGGTCAACTTGTGGAAACTTCATTTAGATGATTTGTCTAATTAAACTTGGATCAGTTAAGTGAGGATTTTTGGAAGATTATATGATCTCTGGACCTATACTATGAGAATGCAAATTTGGTTTGAAGGATTTCAAATTAAACAAGTGATTCTATATTGCAGAGATTTGGTAATGTAGCTGTGGATAATGGAAGTTAAGAAGATCCTAGGACATTAGGACTTTGTGATGATTTATGGGATTTCCCTTAAATCATTCATGTACCAGAATAAAGGGAGGAAGAAAGAAAAGGAATGAGTAATATTGATATTGTTAAGGCATCAAAGTGGTCATGTGCTTTGAGGTGCTTGTCTATAGGATAAAAGTTTGTCCTATTCATTATCTATTTGAGAGTATCAAAGACTTGATGCATGTTCTTAGCTTTACAAACTAGTTTTTGTAACTTGATATGAATTGATGATGACATTTGATTATTTTGTCATCTAAAGATCTAGTAAGAAGCTCCGTGGGGCAACTAGATTGCATTTGGCTCAAACATGAAGAGATGATCCTGTATGTAACTAGGGAGGATATCCAATGACCTTGAAATATATTGATAAGAGTATATGACACTTTATCAAGACCTACAAAAAACAATGGCATGGAAGCTTGGTTCATCTGTTGTTATGCTATATGTTTGATGTAAAAATGAGATAAAATTAAATGAAAGATGATGGATGTTGCAAAAATCAGCTTCATTTTAAGAGGATGGTATTCATATAGAGAGCTAGTTTGAGTCTCAGATTTTTAGCTAATGACCCAGTGAAAAGGGGGAGCTTCAAACTGTTTGAGAGAATGATGTGTGTTAAAATGTAAATTAGGTATATAATACCAAAGCTGATGCGTTAAAGTGGAGTGCATTGTTTTTCTTTTCAGTTACAATTATCATTATGAACCTATGTCTATTATATATTTTTGGTTTAGATAATTAGCCTTGAAATTAGATAAATTTTGAATTAAGAAACATTATTAATAGAAGAGAAGAATACAAAAAAAAAAAAGAAAAAAAAAGAAGCTAAACTGGACGAGATGTCCAAAAACCTTAAAAAAACAACAAAACAAAACCTAAAAGCACTACTGAAGAGAAGACCAATCCCTTAAAAGAACTGACAATGAAATGTCTCTAAAAGCACTACTGAAAAGAAGACCAATCCCTTAAAAGAAATGACAAGGAAATCCCTCTAAAATCATTTTCCTTATAAACCCAAAGAGCTACCCATTATTCAATCTTTTCCTAAACCAAAACCAAAACTTGATCCACACCACAGTCTTAAAAGCTCCCCGACTCTTCAATCCTAAAAATGAAAACTTTATGTTTAGTCCTAAATTCTTGATCAAAGTCTTTATAATTCATTATGATAATAAAAAAACATAGAAGAAATCTAGAGAGAAGGAGGAGCTTCTCTCTCCATGCCAAAGTTTCTTCACTTGATGCCTCTCGAAATACTCATAATGATTAGTGTCTTCAACCAAAAATGAAAAAAGAAAAAGAAAAACAGGATAGTGCATTTTTTCATGTTATTTTACATTTGAAATTACAGTAAATCCATTACCCAAATATTTTTCTGTCAGTGGTGGTTACCACAATATAAGCAAGATGGATGTGTATTTCCTGTTTGTAACCGGACAGATGAGAGAGCCCAGAGAGAGAGGGTCTGAGGAATATAGAAAGTTTTTCATGAATTCATTCTATGAAAACAACAAAAATAGTCAGCAAATAGGTATATTTAATCCACAAAAACCAGAAATATTTAATAAGAGAGTTGTCAACTTTAAAGTGGAGTTTGGGAGATCAAAGGAAGATGAAGATGTTTCAACAAAGAATAATATGTTAGAGTTTCAAAAGAATTCTGAAAAGTTGAGCTATAATCAAATGATAACTTATGGGAAATGGAGGAGGGCAGTAGTGTGCATAAAAGGGAGAATAGATGATGAATGGGGAGAAATACAGAAATTCATTAATGGAGTTTGTAGAAAGAATTTTAAGATACAACCTTTTCATGTTGATAAGACATTCTTCTTTGCTGATACTCTTGAGGAAGCTGATTTGATAGTTCGAAAGAGTAAGATAGCTGTTGGAGAGTTTAGTTTTCTGGTGGAAAATTGGAATCCTAAGCTCCATTCTAAGGCTGAGAAGATTATGTTTAAAGGCGGTTGGATTTCCATTAAAGACTTACCTCTCCACATGAGAAAAGACAACTACATTAGATTAATAGCAGATTATTATGGGGGATTAATTGAATTTGATGATGGTGATTTGTTCTCAGTTAAGATTAGAGTAAATAAACCAAGCTCAGGTTTTATTCCATCAATGATAGAAATAGATGATGGAACTACTATTTTTGAAATTAGGTTAGTTCCAGTCATAGATGCTGAGCTTCTTCATTTTGTCCAATCAACGGAGAAAGATTCTTACTGCATAATAGGAGAAGTTGAAGTTTGCAGAAGTTTAGAAGATGAACAGAAAGTTGAGGATGATGAACAGAATGTTGAAGATGGTGGTGAGGAGACAAAATTGACAGATGGCAAATGGAGAAGGAAGAAAAATAAGGGGGTGCCCAAAAAAATATGTATTTCCATTGCTGATGGTGGCAAAAACTTTCTTGAAAGGAAAGCAGTAGAGTACAGTTGGAAGTAATAAAGGATGGTGGCCATATTAAGTGTGGTGGTGATATCATTGAATCTTTAAATAGGGTGGGTGATGGGTGTAATGTGGAGTGTTCTAATGGGTCAGGTAATGGGCCTGAAATTAGGGCTGAGATTGATAGATATAGGCCCAGTAAAATGATGAGTCATCAACATGGAGGTTTAATTTTCTCTACTGAATTAGAGGGGAAAAAGGTAAATACAGTTAATAATTCAATGTTAGTCAATTATACCGATTCTGAACCTGATACTGAGTCAGAAACAGAGTCAAATAGTGAGTCATTTATTGAGTCAGTCGAGTCACTATGAGTCACTCATTGGGTCATCAAATAAACTAAGTAATAGCAGTTTGGAGATGAGGTTGAACTCAGAAAGAGCCAATCTGGAGGTTTCAGGGGCTGTTTCAAGGCTTAAAAATGTATTGGTAGATGAGGTTAGGGCTTATAATAAAGGTAGTCTTGAAAGGGTTTGTGGGAGTGTGGTGGGGACACAAATGAAGTTAGAAAGGGCCGATATACTTATTTCAGGAAGAAAAACAGGTGTTGAAGGTTTTGAAGGGGTAGAAGCAGCTGTTGTTGCTGAGTCACATATACTCAGTAACAGCAGTGTAAAGATGCGGCTCAACTCAGAAGGTGTCGATTTGGAGGATTTAGGGGCTGTTTTAAGGCTTAAAGATGTATTGGCAGATGAAGTCAGAGCTTATATTGGTGGTAGTCGTGAAAGGGTTTGTGGGAGCATGAAGGAGACTCAAATGAAGTCAGAAGGGGCTGGTATGCTTATCTCAGAAAAAATAACAGAAAGTGTTGCTGAAGCAGTTCTGGTTGCTGTGGGAGTTGCAAATGTTGGAGCAGAGGGTTTTCTTGTGAAGTAGTCGAGGAATACAAAGAAATATTTGAAAAAGAAGAAGAAAATTTTCAAGAATTGGAAGATAGTTCAGAATGCTGGATAAAACATACAGCAGTGACAATGACAGTGAAGAATCTGAAGAAATTACTATGTGTTGTAATGAGGTGGGATTAGATTCGGAAAGAGAAAATATTAGAGAAGAGTTAGAAAAAAGTGAGCTAAGGTTGAATGAGTAGTTTGAAGATAAAATATATGAGAAAGAAGAAAATTTAGAAAAGTCAGAAGCTGGGAAAATGGTGTTAAAACAGTACATTAGGAGGAAGAAGGCATCAAAGACAAGGAGTGAGGAATTAGGGTATGGCTATGAAGATAAGGATGAGGAATTAATAAATGATTTCTGGAAACAATATGAGGGGAAAATGAAAAGAATGAAGCTGAGATGTTGACATGATAAAAAGAAAGAAAAGAAGAAAGTAGAGCATAGCAAGGGAGTTAAGAAATCTGAAATTTGATGTGAATTATGAAAAAATCAGAAATAATGTTGTACAGGGGAGTTCTATGTTCGTATAATGAAAATACTCCATTGGAATGTAAGAGGTTTGGGAAATTGTAGGGAGAGAAGGGTAACTAAGGAGATGGTGAATAAAATAGAGTCTGATATAGTTATTTCACAGGAGACGAAGAGAGAGTTAGTCAACAAAAAAATGGTGGTAAGTATTTGGAGTTCAAGATTCAAGGAGTGGTCATTTCTACCTTCATTAGGAAAATCTGGGGGAATTGTGATGATGTGGGATCTTAGGGTTATAAGGGTGAATCAAACTGTTGTAGGAAGATTTACTGTTTCAATCCAAATCTTCAAATCTGAAGATGATTTTTGGTGGTTAACTGGTGTTTATGGCTCTCTGTCTTATAGAGATAGAAATAATTTTGGGGAGGAATTAGCAGATGTGTATGGGTTGTGTTATCCGAATTGGTGTATTGGTGGCGATTTTAATGTGGTTAGATATGCCTCAGAGAAATCAAGGGAGGGTAGGGAAAGCAGAAGTATGAGAGAATTTAATAAATTTATATTGGAGACAGAGTTGCTTGAAGCTGAGAGTAAGAGACCTTTATTTACTTGGTCAAATATGAGAAGTAGTCCTACACAGGATTATTAGAGAGAAAAGTTTATGTTGAGAGCAGAAGGTCGGGGGAGGAAAACATGGAGCTTGGGACTTAGATTTGAGAAGAAGTTTGAAAGATGAAAAGAGTTCGAAAGTTGCCGAGTTGTTATATATAATTGATAATGTTTTGCTGATAGAAGGTAAGGAGGATAGCTGGTATTGGTTAGAAGATTAGTCAGAGGATTTTTCTTGTAAGTCTTGTTTTCAGAAGCTATTAAAGAGGGACTCGACTTTCACCGCTGGAAAGCTCATATGGAAGATTAAATCACCTTCAAAAGTTAAATTTCTGGCATGACTTGTAGCTCTTAATAAAGTAAATACTGTTGGAATTAATTGGGAAGCTAATTAGTATTTATTGTTAGATTATATTCAATCAAGCATTTAATATGGTGTTAGATTATATTCAACCAAACATTTAATAGTGCAGTTGTGTATTTAATATGGTAGTTGTATAATGCCTATATAAAGACCTCTCATTGTAGTTCCAAACTCAAGCAAATTTTATTACACATTTTCTTCACAAATTCTCACATGGTATCAGAGCCAATCTTTCTCTGGGTTCAAGTATCTCTCTTTTAGAGTTGTCGTTCAAGCCGGCGCGTGGGGAACACACGCCGCTATATACGTGTGAGCCTCACGCGCCGCATCTTCTTCGACAATCTTGACAATACCAACGACGACGAAATGCTCAGTTCTTATCGGTTATTTCTCCCTTATTCGCAAAGTTCTACATCTGATCATTTTTCGGGGTTTTGTTATGGGTGATTTGGCAAGTTTTCTTTAGATGTTTTGAGCTGCTCTGGAATAGTTTAAACTTTTCCCGCTGTGCACACCTTAGTCTTTCTGTGGTTCTTGTGCTGATTTCATTTGTAACAAGCTTGATGTATATAACATGTATACTCCAGCTTGAGGGGGAGTGTTGGAATTAGTTGGGAAGCTAATTAGTATTTATTGTTAGATTATATTCAACCAAACATTTAATAGTGTAGTTGTGTATTTGATATGATAGTTGTATAATGCCTATATAAAGGCCTCTCATTGTAGTTCTAAACTCAAGCAATACACATTTTCTTCACGAATTATCATAAATACCATGGACAATTTTCAGAAAAGGTGGCCAGTAAATGCTTTGAATCCACAATGGTGTGTTTTATGTAGACAAAATGAAGAAACAGCTGATCATATATACATTCATTATTTTTATATTAAGGAAGTATGGTGCAGCTTGTTGAAGGAGCCTAGTTTGCTATGGGTATGGCCTGGAAATTGTAAAGATTTGTTTGAGCAGTTTTTGTTTCCCTTTAAAGGAAGTAAGAAAGCCAAACTTCTACTTAGGTGTGGGATGATGGCTTTATTTTGGGAAGTTTTCGCTGAGGAACAGAAGGATTTTTGAAGATCAAAAGGGTGCTGAAAGTTTTGAGTTGTGGGATAAAGTTCAGTTTAAAGCTTCACTATGGGCTTCATTTTTGGATGAATTTAGTGGAATTCCTTTATTCACCATTAATTGAAATTGGATAAGTGTTGTTAAATAGATTTTTTTGAGCTATTTAGTCTTTATATTGTTTAGTTGTAAGATCAGCGGATTCCTTATCCACTTAATAAAGCTTATGTTTCCTATCAAAAAAAAAATTTGCTTACCTATTATACAGGGAAGAAACGTATATAGTCCACCAGTATGATATTTTAATATGATATGTTGTTAATTTAATCACATAATAATTTAGATGTTGACATTTTTAATCACGCATTTTGAACAATGATCCTTTGAGTCGCGGAAATAGCCTTATTGTAAAAAAACAAGGTTAAAGCTGTGTACATATTGAATCCTCCCTATAGCCCATAGTGTGGGAAGTCTCGTGTGCTGGGCTATCCTTATTTTAATCAATGATCCTAAGTTTTGGTATTTAGTTATTTGCATTCTCTTGATCCTTTTGTAATCTCTTGCAATTTCTTTGTTGCAGTGACTTGTTTTGCAATTTCAAGGTAGCAAAATCGTTGAGTCATTATTTTGTCTGTGATTAGAATAACAAGAACATAGAAGGATTTTCGAAGATGTCTACCTCCGCAAAATCTTTGGATCCTGCATTTCAAGGAGCAGGTCAGAGAGTGTATCCTTAATATGAATAAGAACTTTTTAATTTAAGAACTTGTAGACACATTCACACAAAGACACTGGAAGAGAGAACGAGTAAGAGATGTAGAAACTTTCTTAGCATTCCCATTTACTTATTTGCCTACAAAGTGCACCATACCATGACTTGGACTTGAGTTGTTTTCATATGTGAATTTTCTTATTATTGGCATATATTGCTTTCCACTTTAAGATTGTCAAACTTAACTACACACAGAGGTACTGAAATTTGGCGAATTGAGAATTTTCAACCGATTCCATTGCCCAAGTCTGAATATGGAAAATTCTATATGGGGGATTGCTACATTATCTTGCAGGTAAGATGAGTATTGAATGCTTTCTCTTGCATTTTCTTTTTTCCTTTTTAGTTATATATGTGGATATATTTGAATGCTGAAAAACAAATCCACATTCTTATATTTATTTCTTCTAACGTTCAACTTTGTATATACTTTTTGTTCATCAGTAATAAAAATAAATAAATTTTAAGAAAATATAAAGACAACTTTTCCAAGTCAAAAAGGGGAAAAACAATAAACGATGGGAAGCATACTATTAATACAAATGTTTAAGAAAAGATTTTTTATTGTTTTCTTTCAATCGTAATATGTGTTGGTGATATTAAAATGCGTTATTTGTGTCAGAGATTTTTTTTATGCTTCAAAACAATATATGATACATAGTACATACTGAACCAATAATTTTATGAAAAAATTCTAAGCTATTTGTTTCAATTCTTTAATAAATTTGGATAATTGTATATTAACCAATATAAAATAAAATAAAAATTTTAAGTTCACTATTGGTTTATTGTTTTAAATTTCAATTATTTTATTGGAATAAAAAAACTTCAATATTTCTAAGAAATCAAAATGAAAAAGATACAAACATAGACTATTTTTTATTTTTAATTATTGCTTTACAATCAATTAAAATTACAATTAAAGGTCTATAGGGAGTCTAAATCCATACAATAGACTAGGGGTCTTACTGAGTATAGCTCAGAACTCTATGCAATAAAGACAAGTTTACTACAATTTAGGGGAAAAGCCACCCACACCCCAAGGTTTGCTGAAATGTACATGTAGACCTCATTGGTTTCATAAATAGTCACACAAACCCCCTTTTTGACAATTATGCTGTTTGACCGCATTGACCCAACTACATTACTTCTGGGCATATTTGTTAAAAGAGGTTTGTGTTACCATTTTTGAAACGAAGGGGATCTCTACCTGTACAATTGAGCAAACTTTGGGGCTGTGGGTTGCTCTTTCCCCCAAATTTATTGGAGACCATTTAGCAAAGGATGACTTCTCATATATCAACAGTGACTTGATCGAACCAAAGATTTTTTTATGGAAGATTTCAATAATTATTAAGGCAAATACATTATAGTTAAGGGGTTATTCATAATATTTTTATAAATTAATTGAAAATGTGAGTTGATTCAAAACATATGTAAAATGTCTTTATCATCATTAAAATCATAGTAAATATTATAAATAGGGGTGGGCACTGTTTGGCACCCTGGCTTGGTTCAATTTTGGCCATTATTGAATTATATTGAATGCAAATTATCTAACACTACAATAAATACTCTCTGGCTCCGGGGAAAAAAAAATTGTCCAACATACTATTCACAGTATTTAATCTAAGATTAGACCAAGAAAATGCTGCTCCGTTTAAAACTAGATTTATAAGGCTTGTCTCTCTCATAAAGTGATCAAAGTCCATACTTCTAGTCTCTCTACCCCATTCAAATTTTCTGAAACAAAATGGAACCACATTAAAATCACCCCCACACATCATCTAGGAGCATAAATTCCGTCCAGGCATGCTAGTTCCTCCTAAAAAGCTTACCTCGCTCTGGTATGATTAGGGTTTAGACACGTGATGGCTACTAATTGGGTGATTTAGCTTGAAAGAAATAGAAGGATTTTTGAAGACTTTGAAGAAGACATCATCTCCGTGTTGGAAGGAGTGCGATTACTAGCCTCACTTTAGGCCTTAGTTACCAAGGAATTTTAGTATTCATCTTTCGTCTTCATTTGTCTAAATTAGGAAGGGGTTTTGGTTTAATTATGTGATTTTGTGACTTTTGGGTTTGCTTTTTGTTGTGAGATCATTTCATACAGATCCTATACTCTTTTTGGTCTTATAATTAGCATTCGATTTTATAGATCTCTTTGTGATCTTTAGGGGTTCTCTCTGTGGACTTCTTTCTTGTTCACTTTTTCTACACAGTTTCTTCTTAATACAAACAAGTTTCTCAGTTTCCTATCAACAGAAAAAGATTGAATGCAAATTGTTTCTATTCAGTAGAAATCGAAACCATGGGCTCAAATCTGGAAAAATTGCAAGGTATTTTGATAAAATAAAAACCGATGTGGCTAGATTGAACCAGCCACTCCTATTGCAGTTGAGTTTGATTACCCTTATCTTAAAGCGCCTACCATAATTTTTGAAAATTTCAAACTGAGGAATATTTGTCAGTCTATTACCTTCTATTCTATCCTACATGCATTATGGGTAAAATTTATGGTAGAAAAAGTGGTTGATGATAAATCATGGTATTAATTCATTAAATATTTTATCCAAATGTGCTCATTGTCGTCTACTCCTTCAGAACTTTTAAGATATAGGCTCCAGTTTCTTTTCCTTACTTTTAATCTTATAGTTATCAATTGTTCTGAAAGTAAAATGAATATAGCAATTTATTAATTTAAATAAAAGAGATTAAGCAGTGAAGTCCTTATAATATATAAGAACTTCCAGTTAGAGTGCTCAATTGCTCATTATATTGGGGAAGGGGTTTTGAAATTTCTCTCACTTCTTCATTCACTTAGCCTGTGTATATATATGTATATCTGTAGACAACATCTGGCAAGGGAGGCGCTTATTTGTATGACATACATTTCTGGATTGGAAAAGATACAAGTCAGGTATACTTTTAGTGATTTTTATCTATATTTTTGTCTTTGTTTTCTATTTGGATCTTTTCTGGCCTGTAATTTACACATCTTTAGAATGAACACTTGATTTGAAAATCCTGTAACCACTTGACACAGGATGAAGCTGGAACAGCAGCTATTAAAACTGTTGAACTTGATGCTGTTCTTGGAGGACGTGCTGTTCAGCACCGGGAACTTCAAGGCCATGAATCTGACAAATTTTTGTCCTATTTTAAGCCTTGTATTATACCAATGGAGGGGGGTGTTGCATCTGGATTTCGAAAAACTGAGGAAGAAGTTTTTGAAACAAGATTGTATATATGCAAAGGAAAACGAGTTGTCAGAATGAAACAAGTATTGCATGCTCTTAATATACATCTCATAAACTTGCAAACTTATTCTCAGTTTGGATTTTAATATTCTGTAGGTCAAGAAATCATTATCCACATTTTTCTTTTGCAGGTTCCTTTTGCTAGGTCTTCACTAAATCATGATGATGTGTTTATCCTGGACACTACGGATAAGATTTATCAGTTCAATGGAGCAAATTCCAATATCCAGGAAAGGGCTAAGGCTTTAGAAGTAATTCAGTTTTTGAAGGAAAAGTATCATGATGGGAAGTGTGATGTTGCAATTGTTGGTAAGGGAATATGTTTCAATGATTTTGCAATGCTCTTTTTTTTTTTAATTTGTTTTAGTGGGCCTTAATTATCAGTCTTCAGTCATTCATATTTTGCTTCATTATGGTTGATAAATCCTGAACTGTCACTTATTTGGGTGTAAATGATATTTACCACGCCAGATGATGGGAAGTTAGATACAGAGTCCGATTCAGGTGAATTTTGGGTCCTCTTTGGTGGTTTTGCTCCAATTGGTAAGAAGGTTGCCAGTGACGATGATATAACTCATGAAACCACTCCTCCTAAACTTTATAGGTACTTCCTTTTGTTAAAATTCAGAACTTCTTGTTTGGAGAGTTGTACTGGTACTGTTGTCTGTTTTATTGAAAGTGACCATTGCCAAATAATTTAAATTAATGATTTTTTGCTAGTTTATCCAGAGATGTACTTCTTCTTAGTAGTTGCATCCGTGATGCTTTTTACAATATCTCATAAACACAAAAAGAATGTGACAGAAATTTTATCGTACTTCTATTGTAATTGTATCTAGAATATTGGAATTAAGAATAGGAAACAAATGTTGGCCCTCTAAGGAGACAAGCGAGTGGGCTCGCCTGAAATTGAATCTCCTGCTCCATTTTAGGGATGACAATCTAGATCAGGATTCGTTTATTTATTCGATTCGATTTGCATTAAAGAGGATATGTGTTTGGAAAAATTGATTCGTTTAGGATTCGTTTATTACTTTAATTTTATTATTTTTTAATTAAGTTCGAGAAGTTGATGTCAATTAACATTAAAAAAATAATATTGCTTAGTTTTGGTGAGCCATTTTTAATAAATTCATTAATTATGTATTTCATTTTTATAGGTTTATGAAGAATTAATATAAATAAATGGCCTAATACATTAAAAAAAATACATTTACTTGTATGGAAATGTCTAATGGCCCTTTGACCTTTTAAAATAACCAATCAAAGACATAAAGTTGCTTATTTTTGTAATTACTAGTGATGTAATTTATAACTTAGTAGATGTGAGTATAATACACTCGCGATGACATGTAAAAGCCACCCAATACAACTAATAAATGTAGGACACATGGTCATTATTTAAAAAAAATTCTTAAAAAAGCCTGTCTTCTTCCCCAAAACTCAAATAAAATTATAGTACTTGATGAAATAATTAAAAAAAAAAAAAGGCAAACAAAACCAATTGTAGCTGTGATTCCTTCATGATTCCAGCCAACTAGGTTTGAAGCTAATGATGCGTAATTTTCATCGATTTTAGTGGGTATTTGAAGTACTTGAATGCAGTCAAAACCCTAACACCACAACAAACATCAATAACTATCAGCCGCCACCATGACTATCATCTCAACAAAATGAACTAAGTCTAATGTCCCTTTGACCTTTTAAAATAACCTATCAAACACATAAAGCAATTTTAGGTGTCTGATAAGTCATTTTAATAAGTAAGGGGGCCATTAGACTTTTCCGTGCAAGTACAGGGAGGTTTCTGTGTATTAGGCCTAAATAAATTGCGGTAAATTATATTATTGAATCATGTTATGGCGAAATGAATATTATTTAGGATTCGATACAAATTTGATTCGTCAATTCGTTTTGCCACCCCTACTCCATTTATTAATGCTGCATTTTAAGATTTTCAACTTAACAATAGACACATGTTTGTCTTATTTCCATTTGAGCAAATCAGAGTTGATTACTTTAATCCTTCATATCCTCATTTCTTTTTAATTTCCAACCAACGTGCTAAATCTTCTCAAGAATCTTAAAAAAGCAGCATGAGGAGTTAGGACTTGGTGTATGATTGAAATGGTTACATATCTTGCTTTTGACTGAGCAACGGAATATTTGAAATGGTTAACTTCAAGCCGTTTTCCACTATAGGCCTCTACACTTTAGGGATTGCATCTAATAAATTATAGATCATTCTGCAGGCAGCTTTAAAATGTTTGCACCTGAAGAAACATAAATAAATCAAGTTACCTTGATATTTTAGCATAAAGCACCCCCTTGGATTCATCCGCAAATGCTCTTAGCCGGATATGGTGTATGCATTTTGTTTTATAGGATCTATTTTCAATTTCTTTTATATGCGCTTTTTTTTCCCTCTTCACGTGAGCTTATAAACTGTATAATATAAGCATTTATCAATATTTAATTGTTTTATGATGCATGCATCCGTAAACATAAGGTGCAGATTTTAATCTCCAATTTTCGCAGCATTGAAGATGGTGAGGTGAAGATTGTAGAAGGTGAACTATCAAAAGCCATGTTGGAAAACAACAAATGCTATTTACTCGATCGTGGGTCTGAGGTATTTGTTTGGGTTGGACGCGTAACACAAGTGGAGGAGAGAAAAGCTGCTAGTCAGGCAGCTGAGGTAAAGACAACATTTCTTTATTATCTCTTGACAAAAAGCTGGATTTGGATTCTAAAATTTATCTTCAGGAATTTCTTTCTAGCCAAAATCGGCCAATATCAACAAGGATAACCCGGGTCATCCAAGGTTATGAGACACACGCATTTAAGTCCAACTTTGATTCTTGGCCATCTGGGTCAACAGCTCCAGGTGCCGAGGAGGGAAGAGGAAAAGTAGCA
The DNA here is from genome assembly GCA_019454045.1 of Zanthoxylum bungeanum. Classification (NCBI taxonomy): domain Eukaryota; kingdom Viridiplantae; phylum Streptophyta; class Magnoliopsida; order Sapindales; family Rutaceae; genus Zanthoxylum; species Zanthoxylum bungeanum. Next base: position 116,398 of record SKCR01036836.1, on the reverse strand, counting down.
GGTAGTTTAGTCTTCCTAGTTATGAGTGAAACCGGAACATTTCACTTGTAGGTCTTCCTAAGTTATGAGTGAAACTGGATCATTTCGTTAGCTTAACTAAAAATATTATTTTATGCATTGCTAGCTTTGTTGAAGCAACAAGGTGTTGGTATCAAGGGCATGGGAAAAAGCACTCCCGAAAATGAGGAAGTCCCACCTTTGCTAGAAGGAGGTGGAAAGATGGAGGTTTAGTCGATCAGTTGTTTTCATTGTTACTTCTAATTATTTAATTTACAAGGTCATTAAAATTGGGATTGTTCGGAATGTATAATATTATTTAATTCCAGGTATGGTGCATTAATGGCAGTGCCAAGACTCCCTTGCCTAAAGAGGACATTGGTAAATTTTATAGCGGAGACTGCTACATAGTGCTTTATACCTATCACTCAGGTGATAGGAAAGAAGATTACCTCTTGTGCTGCTGGTTTGGGAAGGACAGTATTGAGGTAAGTTAGGTGTCTCCTCAATTATGTTATATCTTTGATCTTTGATTCCTTATCCACTTGCTTTGTAATTCTCATTTTTCTTAATATAGTTCTCGTTTCTTATCTCAAAAAAAAAAATTACATAACCCAGACATCGCTTTTTCTTTCTTCATCCTCACTTCATTTTCACTTTCTTGGTTCCCAAAAAAAGTGCTATTCTTAGAGGTTATGAGACAAACAGTGTATGTCAGATTGGATATGAAATGATATAAATTAGAATAACAACAAATAAATACTTTACTCAGTCTCTCACAGACTAGAAGAAAAACTCTCTTTTTATTTGGCTTTCACCCTTGTGATTGCTTGCCTCTTTTTAATTGGCTCTTACCCTTATGATTGCTTGCCTGAATTGTAACTTGGAAGCATCCTTCTGTAATCTCAATTAAAACTTTCTTTTTCCTTTTCAATTGGTTTTCAACCTCGTAATTACCTCCTGAAATGAAACTTAGAATAGAAGCATCCCACTGTAATCTTAATTAAACCAATGTAATATTATTGGTGCTGGCTACACATTTTTGTTCAAGTCTGATCCATATATTGATTAATTTACTTTAATCTGGTCTCTTTGTCATTCTTAAATCCCTTTAACTTGGAACGAGATACTACTGACTATATGTTCATTGATCTTTGTTTCATTTTGTCAGAGTATCTTAACTTCCCCTCTGCTGTCCGGTTTTACATGCCAAATTGCATGTCTTTCTCTATTCGAGATATCTGTAATACACACTTATTTTGTTAAGCTTCTAAGTCAGTACTTTTTTTAAACTTTGACTTCCCATATGTTAGTTTCTTAATTTTAATTGTAGATCTTGGATATTGTATGTCTACATTGCTGTCGGAGAATATTATCATATTCTATATATTATTCACTACTATACCACGAAAACTATCAACCAATTAAACACACACACATGAGCACATATCACAAAACATAACTCATAGCACAATTTCTCATACGCAAGTATATATATGACACAAAGTCACCATTCCAAATACTCATATACATACATATATCTCAAACATATAAACATACACCTCTCTTCGAATTCGGATACCATACCATATAATACTCCTCATGACTTTTACCTATCGATCTAACATATTTTCTTTCAAGAGTTCTTATCAGGAAACATTCATGGCATAGAAACTTACTAGTTAAGACATACGTATTCATAAAACACATTTTTCCTCCACGTACCTTAACCAATCAAAAAAAGCTTAGTTTATATCAACTTCACGTCACCCTTAATCCCCCAAACACCACACAGACAAATCGCATGTATCAGTTATCAACGAACTTATCGAAACACCGTACACAAACACATGCTTATACAAATTCAGAAACCATAACTTTTTCCCACTTACCGATCTTATATACTCAAGTCATACCTTATCTTATCATTTCATACATATACAAATACGTATTCATATACTTATACATATACATATTCATTCACATACACTTATGCATACCATTACAGGTTCATACATTCACATACATCAATAGACATTCATATCACCCAACATTTCACTTCATACTATAGCATTACAAAAATTCATACCTGTAGCGGTCAATAGGCTTATCTATACATGATCTCGAACTTGTCTCAAGAGTATCTCTTAATTATCCTTGTCTTACCCTAAACACTTCAACCATATACACACACACACACACACACACACACATACACACACATATATATTTGTACGCAAATCAACAATCAAGTACTCTTCGCATGAGTTACTTACCTGGCTTCGCGAGTACTCCGGGTCCTAGTCAAGTCTGCCAAAACAAATGGCGAAACACCGTTAGAATCGTAACTCATGAAATTCTCGATTTAACTTTGACAATATTCTGGATCTTTCCGAGATAATCAAATCGTGTTTGGGGACGTGGGGGGTCGTGTGGGAGAGTTGTGAAGCTTATACGTTTTTTGTAATTACCAAAAACTATGGGTATTTATAAAGAAGCTTCTGAAATTTACATTTAGACCCCTGAAAATTGCAATCAGGCCCTTGTCATGGGGCTTCCTCGGAAATTCACATTTTTGAAGCCCTTCTTATGCAAATTTCAAAAAGTGTTCAACACAAAAGTTGTTCGTCTCCGAAAAACGAGTCCGATGATTCAAGAATCAGCTCAATCAGAGTTCGTTTGCTATTTCTATAATCGAAACAAGAAACTTTTACACGTATAACGATATAATCAGAAATCGCGTAACCGATTCTCGATACAATGCGTTTTCCAACGCGATGAAACTTCACTTTAAAATATTCCGATCTATTTTCCAACACATAAACTCTGATTTTCGAACACCATCCTGTTCCAAATCTTTAACTCTAATTCGGAAATATTTTAGAACTACTCCGAAAAATTCGGATATTACACCGGCCAGAGGACCGGTCCACGGGTCAACCGGTCGGACTGGCCAGGCCGTTCCGGGTTTTAAATCATTGCTTTATCTACCTATTACATTGTCTAGTTGGTTGAGATAGAATTGCTTGTAAATGAAATTAGTTAGCAGACAGTATTCTCAAATTAGGTAATAAACAAGAGAATTATACACTTTATTATACCTTGTGTTATTTAAAGATGACTTTTATTACTATTGCTTCATTATTTCATAATTATACAATTCAGGAAGACCAAAAGATGGCTACTCGGTTGGCTAATACAATGTGCAACTCATTGAAGGGACGACCAGTTCAGGTATTGTATCATCACTTGTCAAGTTTATAATGTGACTATTAAGACCTACCTGCATATGATGGGTGCTTCTTGCAGGGCCGTATATTTCAAGGTAAAGAGCCTCCGCAATTTGTTGCTCTTTTTCAGCCTATGGTGGTACTTAAGGTACCTTGTTTAAAGTTTACGTCATATTTCACCATCTATGTTATGATTTAGTTGCGGTCATCGTGATTCTATGCTTTGGTTAAATTTAGGGGTTGTAATTTACATTTTATTATATGGTTGAACTTCTTTCTAGGGTGGTTTGAGCTCCGGTTACAAAAAATCATTAGCAGACAAAGGCTTGACTGACGAGACATGCACAACTGATTCTATTGCACTGATTCGGATGTCTGGAACTTCTATTCATAACAATAAGACAGAACAAGTTGATGCGGTACATTGTGGTTGAATTTCCTCTTTTTTATGCTTCAAAGTATGTTTGGTCAAAGTCTTATACTTTTAATATGTAAATGTTAATTCTCCTGAAATATATAGTTTTGGAAAATATGAATAACCAAATCATACAAAAGCCTTTTCCCATAAGGTGGGATCGGCTATATGGATACTTTGACGCTTCGCAAAAATAAATATTATCAGTAAATATGCAGAGATGTTAATGAGTGGTTATGTATAATTACATGCATTAGAGAAATGGAAAATTTAGGTGACATTTTTAGACCTACAATTCTCTTAGATATTATGTAGGCCACCGGGAGCTCCTGATGCTTGGTATCAGAGCCACGTTGCTATTTTTTCCTGAAATGGGTATATGACATAGTAGAATAGAGGAGAGTAGAGGGGAGAAACCAATACAACTATGTCTACATCCACACCAACCTTGGAATCTCAACTAGTGCAGCTTTAGAGCTATTAGACTTTTTTTTTTCTTTGTCCCTTCCTAGATCTTGTACAAAAATTCTCTCTTCAAAAATTGAGAATCCTGTGGAATACACTCAAGTTCCAGAAGATGCTTAGAGCACTGAGTCTTTTATGCCTTTACTTAGTACATATAATAACTACCGACGCAGAGGATCTATTACTCACGGTATTAGAACTCTAGTGTCCAAAAAACATCCATCTATCAAGGAATATGTCTAGTCATCTCAATTGGATCAGTGTGCTTTACAGGCGACCTCATCTGAACAGTATGTCACTCTTGAAATCCCTTCAGAACTAGTTTCTGGATGGAAGAGAGAAGGATATACTCATTTACATCTCGGAGTAGTACGACTTGCTTTTACGTTACATGGAAGAAGAGGTATTCCTGTAACTGCTAGGATCGCTCCTCTAGATACGGATATGTGGTGCATCAGCAAGTAGTGATTGGAACTGTGTTCACTACCCTTCATGCTGGAAGTGCGATCGTAACCATTTATCCACACTTCAACATGTCCCTTAAAGATCCCAACCTTCCTACAACCATAAAAGTCCAGTTCCAGATCACAGGAGCCTATCTTATTCCATCTTCCATGATAGCCACTTTGCACCACCATATAATCTATCGCCTTAAAAACCATGTGGTAGATTTGCAAACCCATAACTCTTGTGATGCCTTAATGATCATGGGAGGCACAAAAAACAATCCTACCATCATCCAGATTCCCAGACATATCCCAAAGGATGAGCTCTTACAGCTTATGTCTTTTGAAAGGCTGATCAACTATGAAAAGTTTCACCAAAACAACTAGCATATCCAAACAGTTGAATCTATCTTTCACCGACAGGACAATAGTACTGTCAAAACTATCTTTTCTTAACCCAGATCCTCTAACCAACCTGAGCCAACCCCTCATTGCTCTATGATCACAGCAGTTACTACCACAATCTGTTATCCTGAAGGAGTTGAGATTCATGTTCACTCCTTTATGCCTGATGGATCACCAATTTACACAGACAAAATCAATAGTCATTTCATATGGGATGTTCTTGAAGCCTTTATGCATGATCCAAGTTGCTCTTGCGATAAGGATACTGATGATGAAGACCTTCGTCGGAGGAGGAGGAGGAGTAAAAGGAATAATTCCTCATGCAAACAACCGAAACCTCGCAGTAGAGATAATCCAAATACTTCTAAACCATGGATTAGAGATGGCCAACGGGCCGGCCCGTTAAGATAAGACTCATTCGTGCTAGCGGGCCTATCCGACACGGCACGTTTAATTAATGATTTAGTAAAATAAAATAATAATTTTAGTAAAAATAAAAACACTAAATTATTTGAAATGATTGACAATTTTTAAATTGGACTGCAACAATAAAATAAAATGTTGGGGCTATGAGATTCATTTTTAATATTTTAAATTTAGAAATCTTACTTTTTATAATATATAAATTGTCAAAGAAAACTATGGAATCCGGCTGCTTTTCTAAGGTGCTGAGCATCTCTATTTATAGTAGAGGGCGTAGCACCCTCATGCAAATTTGCATGTTTGGTGGGAAGTGACAATCCACCGAACATATACACACTTTGTTTATGTTTATGTTTTTTTATAATTACATATACACACTTTGGATTTTTCATTAATTTCAGACTTGAAAACTTCAGAACTATAAAATCTTGTAAACATCAAAGTTGTAGATATTTGAGTCTTCTTTCATTTGGAATTGGAATCGCCTCAATCCGATATCGGAGTAAAAAGTTATGGCCAAAATACGAAAATTGCACAAAGCTAGAATTTCCGAAACTGTACACTTTTAGAACACCTTTTTAAGTTTTTGGCCTCCAAAATCCAAATGTCACGTCCATTTTTCTAATTATGCATCCAAAATATTATTTCACCTACATAAAAAATAAAAATTACAATAAAAGTATATAAAACATAAATTTAATTATTATTTTACAAATATGCTAAATTAAGGGGATTGATGTAACTATAAGTGTAAAATGATTACTTTCTCTTTATTAAATTTACACTTTTTAGTGTCCATCAATTTGCACCCAGAATGACTGGATCCCTCAAAGAATTGTTTCAAACTTGACTGTTTCAATCTTTCCATTATGAGACTGCTACCTCAGCTCTTTGATTAATTCATGTTGAATTTCTTGGCGACATTACTGCCATAGACAAACAAGCCAGAAAGGAGTATTTCCAGATGCAATGTTGCTCCTTGAAAGTCAAAAATTTGGAGTATCATTATCAAAGGATGTCTCAGCGATATTATCTTTTGAATGGTGTTAATGATCCTAATTTTCGGCATACTTACATTGCCTCTCTTCCTTCAGAACTCCAACCTGAAGTTTAGAGAGCAATCCTTCAGACAAGGAGAGATTTGACTGCTATTTCTCTTGGAGAAATCCATCAAATGACTCTTGATAGCTCTTGAAAGACTTTGTGAAAGTCGAGATATGCTAAAGTTGATGCTTGAGTAACGGAAACCTTTAAAATCTGCTAAAAGTTGTATGGTAGTGCTCAGAGTCTTTGAGCTGACCACTGGCGTGACCACACAAAAATTCCTTTCCATCAATCTTTTCAATTAACACTGCACCCCAAAAATCATCACTAGCATCGGTCTGTAAAATTCTTTTCCCTGAGCTATGGGCCTTGTACCCCTGTGGTCAACATTTGCCAACTTGATATTATGCCTCCTTGACATATCTTTCGTAAACATTGGTATCCTTAACATATTGGCTAGTCTTACTGGTATCTGTTCCACAGAATGTTACTGCATTTGTTTTGGAGTATGGAGATTAGATATTGCTGTTTCTATTTTGGAGTATGGAGAGTCAAGCCAGGATGCATTATTCTTGTAGCCGTTTATTCCCGTAAAATAGATAACCTTTTAGAGCAGACAATGAGCTTGGAATGAATTTAAAATTTATTGGTGTATAGGACATGCATCAACAGCAGGAGGACACAATACTTGTTTCCACCTTTATGCAAGTGTAGACGTAGTACAAACAGTTGCAGAATTAACCTGAAATATGTGTGACATTTCTAGGGTGCTTAATAATTCCTTTTGACTTTGTTTATCTAACACCATTGTATATATTCACACATGCTTCTTGTTTAGGTGGCAACATCGTTGAACTCCACCGAGTGTTTCCTTCTGCAATCTGGCTCAACAATGTTCACATGGCATGGAAATCAAAGTACCTTTGAGCAGCAGCAATTAGCTGCAAAAGTTGCCGAATTTTTGAAGGTAAGCTCCTTGACGGAAGTTGAATTCTTAAGGCTCTGATTTCACACACTGTCTCTTGAGATATTATAGATGCCTTGATTCATAAAAAAAATATATTAATAGAGAGATTTAGATGCATGGTTCTAATAGTTCATGCATGAGCAAGTTGGCTCACTCTTCTGATGATGAGTATACTTACAGATGATCACCCATCCATTAAGCAAGTTGAACCAATAGATTTTTCGCTATTTCATTTTTCTCTTGAGAGAAAATTGCACGAGATATCAAACAGGATATATCTGTAGTGTGTTTAAATGCTCTCTATAATTGTTCATATTGATTCTATGTTCAAAGAGTTCAGTAATGTTATCAAAATTTGAACTTGTAGCCTTTATTTCAGCATCTCCGTTGTACAGTTCTTTAGGCATGTGCAATCTATTAATTCACTTCAGAGGGTCTGGTGTTTTCCTTGGTGAAATGTTTAATCTGATGCCCAAGAAAAAATTATACAAACACAGTAGAAAATATATGTAATATTTTCATTTTCACAGGCATAATGCCCATGCTGAATGTAGTTCTTTGCAAACTTGAGCTGAAAATATGCAATTCACAGTTTAAGACTTATTTTCTTATTTCAGCCTGGAGTGGCAATAAAACATGCTAAAGAAGGGACCGAGAGCTCGGGCTTATGGTTTGCACTTGGGGGGAAACAAAGTTACAACAGCAAAAAGGTTTCTCTGGAGATTGTCAGAGATCCTCACTTGTTCACGTTTTCATTTAATAAAGGTGCATTTTTGTTGAAAAGTGTTGCCTCAGCTGCGTTATTTTCCTCTATTGTGAAATGCATATTTGGGTTTTATGATTTGTTGAATCAACTAATTATCATTACTAACTTTTTTTCATGATGATCATATTTGGGTCTCCCAGGAAAATTTGAGGTGTGTATCGACTTATATTTGAAACTTCCTCGTATAGATGTATTAGTGGCTTGTATGTACATATTTTTTTTTATATTCTGCTGGGCAGGTTGAGGAAGTTTACAACTTTTCTCAAGATGATCTATTGACTGAGGATATACTGGTACTCGACACACATGCGGAAGTGTTTGTTTGGGTTGGTCAGTCCGTTGACTCCAAAGAAAAGCAAAATGCTTTTGAATTTGGTCAGGTACTGGTTTGACAGATGATGGTGTTATCATATTCTAACTTTTAGTACATGATTCATTCATTACCATTTAGTACATAATTCATTCATTACCTGAGTTCTTACAGAATTACATAGACATGGCCACATCTCTGGAGGACTTGTCTTTAAAAGTTCCACTATACAAAGTCACTGAAGGAAATGAGCCATGCTTTTTCACTACATTCTTTTCGTGGGATCCAACAAAAGCTACTGTAAGGGCATTGGGATTTCTCTTTTCTAGTTGTCCTTTAAGTTCATATTATTTTCTCCTTTTTCTTTTCAGTTTGATCATTACTTGCCCTATGCTTGCTTGTGAAAATTTGAGAACTCAGCTTGCATTATTAATATTTTTTAAAAAAAGAATTTTGTATTTACATGAAACAACTTCAAATGCAGTGTTAGAATGTAAAGTTGACAACATGAACATAAAAACGAAACTGTTTAGCATTCCTCCTTGCCTTTAGTATACCTAATCAAGCTACGTGAGTCTCCTTGGCAAAGTTTTGGAACAAATGGGAAGCACAAGAAAGCTCCAAAAATAGGAGATGAATGTGGAGCAGAGATGTTGCCTAAAGAAGCATGGAGAGACTAGGAAGCATTTACGTTTAGGACAGGGGGCCAGTAAGAAGTAATTAATAATAGTGCATAGAAAATAGTAACTTCAAAGTATCTAGATTTGAGAACATATTGGCACTTGGCAGAGGAAAATACACATACTAAAGACGGTGATTAATATTTAAATTTTGCTTTTTCTCTTTCCTTTTTTTTCCTGTGAACTAATTATTTCTGTTGAAGTCCTCTTATTACATAAAATATAATGTGAAAAATTATTATTATTAATCAAAGGAGAAACTAGAACGTGTAGGATAATTTTGTAGTTTGAAAAATTAAAAAGACACTGATTGGAGTGAAGTTGTTAAAAAGTAAGCATTGCTTAATTCCTGCTTTAGGGCTCTCTTCTATTGTATGCGAGTTTGACTTCAATTTCCATGACATTCGAAAATATCTCAATGTGATGCAGGTTCAGGGAAATTCATTCCAAAAGAAGGTGGCATTACTCTTTGGGGCAAGTCATGGTGCGGAGGTAATTTCTTCTTTAATTTTATAACAAAATGCTGCATGATTACAAGCTCCAAAATGCATATGAGATACTCATTGTCATTTTATCTGTGTTTGTGAGTATATATCTTGCCCATAAAGTTCCTTAGAACATGGAAACTTGACATATTCTTGTTTAAATTTTTTCAACTCTATTTTATGTAATTTAATGAAGGCTGCTTTTCTAACTACTGAAATTTATGACTATAAAATAGTGGAACTTCAAAAAGATTAAGTTGATTAAGAGAGTTATTTTCCTATATTACAACTGTTCACCTATTTAAAAATAATAGGCAGGAAGATATTGTGGAATACGCATGTACTTTTTAGGGTTCTTGTAGTGTCTTTTATTGCACTCTTTGTTACAATGATGTTAAACATGCAGGTATTCATATATTTTGTTCTATGTAGTGATGGACCTTATTATTGTTATGGTACTTTAAAGCCATTTACCTGTAGTGTTTGGATATGATGCAAAAAAAATGAGCAATTTGAATAGTTGAAATTTCATCTGATTAGAGTTTGCTGCACTTGTGTGATCTGAAAATTTGTTGGTTGCTGTCTGACATTCCTTGCTATTGCTGTTCCAGGATAAGTCTCATTCAAATCAGGGAGGGAAAACTCAGAGGGCTTCTGCTTTAGCTGCCTTATCCTCTGCATTTAACCCATCTTCTGGGAGATCAACCAGTCCGGTAAATAATTTTCTTTGGAGAATTTTGCTTTAGTAAATTAAAATTCATTTTTACGTTTAACTATGTCTACTTGCATTCAAAAAGTGCAGGCATGGTGATTGTGTATCTGTTCCAAAACATACATTTAACTTCCTGATTAATGATGTGGTTATTTTATTCCATGTTATTGCAGTCCCAGGATAATGGTGCAAATCAAGGGGGGGCAACTCAAAGAGCTTCGGCTTTGGCTGCCTTATCTTCTGCATTTAGCTCATCGCCAGGAACTAAAGCTTCTACTCTGAAGATCTCTAACTCAGGTCAGGGCTCTCAAAGAGCAGCAGCAGTAGCTGCTCTTTCACAAGTTCTTTCTGTGGAAAAGAAGAGATCACCCGATACCTCCCCTACCAGATCCAGTGGCAATCTTTCAGTAGAACCTAGTCTTCCTTGTAAGAAAGTCGTTTAAGTTCAATTTATATACTCGATATGATGCAATATACTGAGGTTTTTCTGTTGTAATTTTCTGATCCCATGTTGCCTTTTCCTATGTAAGTTTCAAACTTTTGACTATCTGACACATTTTAGTACTTGCAGCTGAACGAAAAACTGAATATGCCCGTTCCGAATCAGAAGATTCAGAACAAGTTGGTGAAGTCAAGGAGACAGAGAAAGCTGTGCCTGTATCAGAAAGCAGTGGAGGAGATTCAGAAACGAAGCAAGTGACAGAACAGGATGAGAATGGTAGTGAAACTAGCAGAAGTACGTTCAGTTATGATCAACTGAAGGCCAGATCTGACAACCCTGTTACTGTAATTGATTTTAAACGGAGAGAGGTTTGCCACTTCATGAATGTTATTAGTTCACTTAAATTAAAGGCTATATGGTTGTTTGATGTAATTCTCCAATTGTTCTTTTCAGGCTTATCTGTCAGATGAGGAGTTCCAGACTGTATTTGGGATGACAAAAGAAGCATTTTATAAGTTGCCAAAATGGAAGCAAGACATGCAGAAGAAGAAAGTTGATCTGTTCTAGAGACCAAGTCTATTTAGGCGAGTGTTAATCTGCTTCCTTGCATTATCATCTAGCATTCGTCTACTTGCCCTTCTAAAGATTGTAGTTGTGGTTAGTGTCATTATTGATTGCGAGTGATTTGATTTTTTTTTTCTTCATCTTTTTCGAATGCTGCTGCCTTCTTGTATGATCAAAAATTTTAATCTAAAGACAGCAAGTTCTTTCATTTGCTTGGTAATGTATTGCATTTCTGGTTTTTGACCTTTCTACATGTAATTTTTATTTTTCTTTGGAAAAAACAAAGAGGGTGTGTGTATATGTATTTGTACTCCAATTACAATGAATGAAAATTTGTCGTCTTTTCTCATTAATTCTGTTTTCAGATTATGATTTTCTTTTTCTTTTTTTGTTGGAAAATCATCAGACTGATGGTGTGGATTGATTCATTATTTGAAATTCATCTATATATAAAAACATCACAAATATGTAATTGCATGGCATAGAAACTCGAATACAAACTTAAGATATCCTAAAACTTAAGTTAAGCTAAGTTAGGATGAAATCTAACAAATAAAAATAATTTATGTATTATGTATTTCCCATAATCAGTAAGAGTATATATTCACATTTAAAATTACTTAGGTATATAGGTACGTGAGGAATTACGGGATCGACATGTCATCCCTCTATCGACCCCCCTCAGCCTCAGCCTTGATTCTTGGTAAAGAAAATGTGACGAAAACGCAAAGACCAACAAGACAAAAGATTACACAGCAATTCATTCTCATTCCTTGCTTGATAATGTTTTTATATACAACATTTGTACTATTTTGTATTTTGTTCATTTTACATCAACGGCCAAGATTCAACCGGGAATAAAATAATGATGATAATTTTTTCATAGTACTGCATGTCATTTTCTTCATAGTGACTCATCAATCACTTATTGTAGCCTCTCCCAGATGCATCACATGATGATGGATTGATCAAACGTTTGTGAGCAGATCTCATATTAAATCAAATTCTTCTATCTTCTTTGAGGCATTTCATCAAACACCTTTTTTAAATTTGGCCATCTGGGTTAACTTCTTTTTCATCATTATTGAACGATAGTTTCAAAATCTTCGTCAAAATTATCAGCAAATGTTTGAACATAGTTTCAAAACATCAATACAGGAATGCATGTCCAACGATAGCTTGACACAAACTTGCCAAGTGGTGTGAAAAATATTTTGCCATAAAAAATAGTAATTTTATTTAAATTTTTACTCATAAAAGTATATTAGCCACCATGTGTTTATGAGAGACTTGGATTAGGAACGGAGTTATGCTTTATCATTGCCTTTTTACATTGAAAGTATTTTAATAAAAATCTATATATAATTGAATTATTTTAGATCAATAGCATTATATCGAGAAAATCTTGAAGAAGTATAATTACTTTGACTATAGACCTGCATGCACACCTTATGATCTTAGTGTAAAGTTGTTTAAGAATACTTATGAGCGAAAAATATATCATTATTTACTGCCCCTTTTACTTAATATTTGTGTAGTTTCTCGAGTTTTATGAACGTTTTAATGTGTTTTAGTTTATTTTGCAGATAATATAAAATCGGGACTTAATGGAATCAATCAAGACGAAATGTGGAACAAATAAGGGCAAAAACTGGACTTGACATTTTGATTTTGGAGATTGGAAACTTGAAATGGCGTTCTAACGAAATACAATTTCGGAAATTCCAACTTTGCGCAATTGTTATATTTTGTCCATAAATTTTTACTCCGATATCGGATTGAGGTGATTCAGGTTCCAGATTAAAGAAGACTCAAAGATCTACAACTTTGAAGTTCATAATAATTTCGAATTCTGAAGTTTACATGACCGAAATGATAAAATATTCGGAAGTGTGTTATGTGTAATTATTTAAGTAATTTTCAAAATAAAATAAAAAAATAAAAATTGTCAAACTTCCACCAAACATGTTTGGTGGAGGATTTGGTGTCATGTTTGGTGTCATGTTCGATGTCATGTTTGTGTGGGGTTTTGGGCGATGTGCGCAGCGGAAGCGCGGGTTCGGGCAAAATCGTATTTTAAAATTTTTTCAAAAATACCAAATAAATTATTCAATATCTAATATGAATAATTATTCATATTTCATATAAACATATTTATTCAATATCAAATATTGACATAAATAAAGTTGAAACTTCGCGAAACTTTTACGAAAACCGATTTTCCACAAAATGGCCTAAAATACGCTTTTGACCGAACCGACTACCCGACACTTATGGAAACTGCCTAGGTCAGATCCAATAGTGTCGGGGCAGTTCATAGGCTGCCCGAACAGTGACAGATTCACTTTTTGGACAGCCATCACTCGGTTGGCTCAAAATCCACCCGGTAACGCCGTTTTTGGCCGTTTTCGTTTATTTCAAGTCGGAAACACTTTTCGGAAATTGTGCCAACTCCCAAAACACATCCATTATATTAGTAGGACATCAAAAATGTCCCAAAATTTCTATTTTGGGCAGATCTGATCTGCAGACCGAAATTCATCAAAATTCATGCTTTAATTTCAATTTTCAGCAAGATTAATCTAATTAATTCAACACCAAAGAGTCCCACCACAAATGAACAACCCAAGAACAATTCTAGGCTATTTAGAGTGGATCAATAACTCTAGAACCTATCAACAATTATTAATTTGGCATAATATTACACTAATATCAACCAAATAAGCTTCACACATGCTTAAAATCTTCCAATTCACCATTCAACAACAAAAGCCCCAAAATCTACAAGAAAAGAAACCCTAGAACCATTATAAGAAATCAAGAAACAAACGAAACTAATTTCAAGCTTTGGGCTTTTGAAGATTACCTTTAAACTCCAAATTCCTCAAGCTTCTCTTTGATTTCCATGCTTTTCTTTGTTGTTTCTTCAAAACAATTTGAAAAGGACTTAAGGAAGATGGCTCACGGCAATAAGCTTCCATAGGAAGCAAATGATTTTTTTTTTTTCTAATTTAAATACAAAGTTGCCGACTTTGATAAGGATATTTTAGGGATTTTGCAAAAAAATAATCTAATAAAATCATATTAATAACACATGTCACAAGTTACCAACAAATAATACACAAGTGTGCTAACCATTATCACAGAAGTAAATTATTTAATTAAATTAAAATAAAGTCAAAGTAGTAAAATTCAAAATTCAACACTTTATCCTTTATTTTAATGCCATGTAACCAATAGTAATTAAACAAATATTCCATAACAATTATGAAACATATATAATTTAATTACTAATCCAACTGTATTTTATTTACATTAAATAAAATACATACAGAAGTGACATTTGTCAAAATTCCATTTGACGAATAATTAATGTGTATCTAATCGTATTATGTATCAAATACAAATACACAAAAATTATTAGCAGACAAAATCCCTTAAAGCATGTGTTATCGTTTAACCGATTAAACGATCCGAATTAACTCACTTAATCTGGTGAAGTATTATGAATAATCAGTATTATTCATATCGAGTTGCCCAAGTGCTCAACAGTACACTTCATATCGTGGGAGTCTCTAAGTTTAGGTTTATCCGTCACTAAATCCAATTTCGTGTCCATAATCAACTCACTCATGGTTTATGACGACCACGGATAATCTTGCTAAACTATGCAAGCCGAGGTTATATCATATGTATAATCCCTCCATCACAGGCCATCCGTATTATACCTGGGATATAGATGAGAACGTCAAATCCGTTCGGTATAATACAGTCGACTTTCAACTTAAGATCTCTAAATAACACTCGGAACTGATTTCCGAAGTTAAATCACGGCAATGGATTTACTAGATCATAAACACGTGAGGATGCCTATGCCTTGTAAATAGGACTGACAGATCCTATCTTGATACACACATGAAAGCATGAGCATCAGTCCACACCCAACGAACAGGCGGAGGTCTGATCATGGCTAGATCGTTGCCATCAAAGTGTGGAGGATAGCTCATATATCCACGGTGGTATCTCAAATCGAATGACCACTATGCTCGCTCAACTCGAGAAGGTTCCTATTGACGTTGGTGTACCATCTATTAGGAAACCTTCAGTGAGTCGTTCAGTGTCTTATCAAATAAACACCTACATGTCTATACGAGTCTCCCGAGACTCATGGTTCACTGGGATAAACCATCAGACCAAGTCACGATATACGACATGTACTGGTCTCAACGGATTTTACTAACCGACCCGTAATAGCAAATCTTGACCAGGAACTTTATTTAAGGATATACAACTAATAGTGCACTTCCCAATGTCAATTACAAACTACGTTGTAACTGCGCACTATACAGCAAATCCTAGGGTCTTTGTCTAATATACACGTATCACTGAACCAGATTCAGTTTCGATCTAATCGTAATCAGATATCTAATCGCAATTAGATCGAATAAGTGTATAAAAGACAATGGTGCTACCAGTAAAATAGTAATATTATGGAAAATAGAAATGCTCGTATTTATGAATCAGACATAAATACGATCCGGATTGGCACTCGGAGCACCAACCCTAACAATTTCTCCCACTTGCTCTAATGATAATCCATGGTATCCTATACACATCTCAATGTGTATCATATACTCATGGCCCTCAAGAGCTCACCAGCACTCAAGAGGTAGGCAACAACAAATAAGCCCGCTTTACAAATCGAGTCTGTCCAACAAACCCAACTGTTTTCCTTAGCTAGCATCATTCATATTATGTAGAATCCAAATTCCACATCAATATGACTCAGACGCTATATCAGTATTGTGCTATAGCTACTAAGTTGTCTATGTATTTAGAAATCAAATCCAAATACTTTGAGACAACCGCAAGCACTATACTAATATGAAAACTTCTAATCTATGAGGTCACTATGTGAACTTCATAAGTCAATACTTCATAAGTTACAACTGATTCTACTAGTTCAGTAGAATCAACAGTGACACTGTCACTGCATCTTTTCTGACTTTATATGACATAGACCATCTAATGTCATAATTAGAATCAAAACTAATCTGACCTTATGGTTGCTGACTAAATTTTCCATGTATGAGAAACTCGTTCTTAATATCTCAAATATCACAAAGAACATGTTTCAAGATCCATCATATAGTCTGCAGTATATCAAAATAACTCGTAATAATTATGATTAAATTGATATCTTTAATCGCACATAATATAGTATTCATTACGCCATCATCATATGATGCATAAGATTGACTAGACATTCTAATCAATTTCACTTTCGACAAAGGAATTATCCTTTACGAAAGATTAATACTATATATATAAAAGACACGTTAACTGTCAAACATTTATACTAACTGTCATACAGATAGTTTAACCGTGTCCTTTATTAGATCATATCTAATACGCGACTAATGTGAATATCTCACAAGTCTCTCAGTTTTATATCATATATGAAACTTATATCAAATATAACAGAGAATATTCCCACTGCTTCCACGGAGAAAAGAAGACTTAAGTGTTGGGTTTTCTAGGTCAAACCAAGATCAATAAAGCAAAAAATCATGTGAATACAACAAAGTAAGAATGCGGAAAATACTCACTTTGACCGGTTTTGGATGTAGGAGATAACAAAAATTCCAAGCCTTTGTGTTGTGCTCCAAGCTCCCCTTTGATGTATGTAAAGCTTCCAAGCATCTCCTTGAATTCCAAACTCATGGATATGTTTCCTTCACACCTTTGTAAGACTCCTTGGATGTGCTAGCACCTTTGATTTTGAAGCAAAATCAAAAAGCAGGAACCCTAGGTTCACGCCAAAATGGAGAAAAAGAGAGGGCCAAGTTTCAGCCATGATGAAGAAGGAAATAAAGAGATGTTAATTTTGTGTCAAGTGATAACTTGTAATTTGATTTTCCAATAATCAAATGATATATCAAAAAATAATATTTGGTAAAAATCATTCACTTTACCAACTTGGTGTGTTGGACAAGTCACCAACAACCCACCAAAACCCATCACCAAAAAGTTAATTAAAGTGACAAGTGATGTGACTTGTGATGTGACATGTGGGCCCCACTTGATTCAAAATCCGAGTGGGCCCCGCAACACATCCCGGGCCCGGGTTCGCTAATTCCGAATTAACGAATTTTCCGTTGCGACGTAATTAAATCAAATTTAATTAAATAATTATGCCTAGCAAAATTACTATTCACGTCGCTAGCGAATTAAATCTAAATTAATTCGTTCGCCCGAATTAAAATCCAATTTTAATTCCGTTATGAAATCTAATTTCATATAATATATCGAATATATTATTTTATCGATTAATTCCAAATTAATCGTTCTCTCTCTTCAAATAGTATTTTATCCCAGATAAAATCTCTCCGTAATTAATCATAGATTAATTTCTCTCCCATCTAATTAATCTCAGATTAATTATGTTCGAGTCATACGTCATTGGTGAATCTTCGGTAAGCGACCCATGAGATCCCTGGATATGTTGGCAGTAAATCAGGTCATCGGAATATCCGAATACGTGCGTACTCGGTACCACGTTCTTACCGATTTACAAAACATGGTTGGCTTCTAGCAAAGCGCTGTGCCTAACCAATTCTCCAGAAATATTCTTTTAAGGAATATGTAATCTATGTCAGGCGTAGTATGCGTAGTATTACGAATTACGATCCAGTATCTGATGTCACATGCTAGGCCTGGGACTGGAATTGTGTCTGCCCCGTACGAAGCACATATCAGATCTCTGGTAACTAGTCTCTTTAATCGGATAAGCATGACCTAGTCATATTATCCCGATGACTGCAGTACATAAGAGTACCAGTTCCTTATCCTACGTGATCATCATCTGTGTATGAATGAAGTTATACTTTCATCTTGACATCACAACCAATACACTACGATTCTCAATATACCCAGAAGAGGCGTACACAGAACTTGTTAAAGCTCTGGACGACCAAAACCAAAGTATATTGATTGTCGCAAGTATTAGCGATGCAAGTCTCAGGTTAAGACCAAATACACCTACCCTGATTCGGACTCTCATAGACACATAGTCATACTACCAATGGGATTCCGAAGGGTCTATCCAGAGCGAAGCTGTTCCCGTACCATCGGTAAACACAACCTCCTATCACACTTGCATAAGTATCCAATACTTAAATATATGAGAACTATGTTGTTATGCTCGCAATACTAGTCTATTCCGCATTATCGATGTCCAGTCTCGATAATACTACGACTAGGGATATGCTTGAAGCCGGAGCCTTGCCTTTCTTCACTTCCTTCATGTCTGCCTTGTCCATACGGCAGTCACGCATCCAGTGACCCCGTTTGCCACAGTTTAGGCAGACATCTTGGAATATGTCATTTGTCTTTCTAGAAGACTGTGACGATTTTGCCTTTGCCCTTTTCCACACCCCAAAAGCCTTCTGGGATGTCGAAGTAAGATGCGTCTTGCGCTTCTTGCCCTTTTGCAAACTCTGGCTTTGTCTCCTTGAACATAGCCATCAACTCTCCAAGAGTTTTCTATTGCAATTTGTACTTCTAAGATCTAAGTATAGATCTATGAAGATCCTTCAATTTCAATATCATACTATAAGGATCTAATCCTTAGTTCTGACAAAGAAATTAAGGAGTCTTTGCGGCAAGCATAACGGATTGAGCACTAAAGTTATCATTACATGAATCTTCCAAAGATCATGTTCTACTATTTGCTCAATTCCGGACTTAGGCCCGAGATGTCATTCTATCAAATAGAATAACTTCTCAGTTCCCATGACTATCTTGAGGTTCTATTACCAATTTGAAAATTGGAGCCGTTTAAGAAACATTTTCACCCAGGATTATGTTCTAAATGCTAATCTTTCAATTATCTTGATTCTAATAGTCCAACTATCCAATCAACGATTTCGGGTATAATCAAATATAATGATTACTATAGTCTAACTATATAATCAACTACTATTTGATTGGTTAAATTCAAATATATTGATTACTATAATCCAATTATATAATCAACTATAAATGAAATAGTTTGAATACAGTCCAACTGTTTAATTTTAAAACAACAATTAAATACTAGTCCAACTAATATATTTATAAATTAATGACAAAAAATTGAAATGAGCGCGTATTGGCAAGTATCTAAACGAAATTGCAAATTTAATACTTGCCTCCCACTATTTTTCGGCGAGCCTCTAACCCTCTGTTGAGTACTCGGGAAACCTAGTTTCCTAGTGGGCTAGGATCCCGTTAAATAGCACACAACCTTGACTTTGGCCAACAAGTTGTATGAAACTTAACTAGGTAGATCTCTAAAATCAATTGGATCTCATCCAATTCCTAGATCCAGTAGGTGGACTTCCAAGTCCGAAATATATATCCAATATATGTAAATATATCCAATATATTTCCCAACCTTTTTCCTCTAAATCAACTAAGCCTTGGCTTTGGCACAATAAGCTTAATGATTTTTGTTAAGCGGGACCCATTGACCTTGGAAAGCTTCGTAATCGATGTCGATGGACAAGAAGTGTTCTTGACTTTGGCCAACAAATCACAACTTGGACAAGACATGCGATATGGAACAAAGCCTTCATGATTCAAACACATCCGCGATGGACAAAGGTCTTGACTTTGGCCAACAAAACCAGTGCCAATCTTGGATCTTGAGAGAGAATCACTCAATAGAAGGAAAACACTTAATATTTGTTGAGGGTTTTTCGCGTAATTGGAAACCAATTAATTATCTTTGATTAGGTCTCATCATTCACCTTTAAGCATGCATTCTAAAAGCATAATAAGACGCGATAAATAAATTAATAATGATATGCGGATGGATATTTAAAACATTTGTTCCTAGAACAAATCTCTTCATTTCCTCTCTCCCGCTAGCACTATTCATACTTCTACCCAATTACATAACACTTCTAAAGAAACCTCATTTACATTGAGGGGAATAAGTGAGAAGAGAAATACAAAGAATCAAGATGTAATAGGCTGGACACGTAGGTCCAATTTAATAAATTCTAAATTTATTACAACAATTTCCAAAATTACCCTCACCCATCTAATATCCATCTGATATACATTATTCATACATCACATCCATGTATTCACACAAAGCATGTTATCAATCAATCTAATCCAATTAATTAATCTTTGATTAATGACCATCCAATGTTCAAACAACGATTTGATTTGCGCGAGTCCAACTCGTTTAAGAATAAGTACTCAAAGTACGAATTCTCGAATTATATCAAACTACAATATTAAATCCAATTTAATTTGTATTCAATACTAATTCTTTATTTATTCCAAATTAAATAATTACACTTTTTAATGTGCATTTGCGACTTAGATTCTAAATCTAATCTTAATGGGTCTCAAAGCCCAATTAACATCCAATGTCAATTTAATTAAAGTCCAATGGGCTTTCAATTAATTTATAAGGCATGGACTTTGGCAACCAAAGCCCAATAAGGAATCACCATTTGCCAAAAATCAATTTAGGCCCATTAGGCCCAATTAAATTATAAAAGGCCCAATTATCATATTTGGACTTTATGGAAATGGTTTTAGGCCCAATTGGATCCAACCAATTATCCTAAACAAACTTGGCCCAACCAAGCCCATTAAGCCCAAATACAACATTAATATCCCAATTCCAAATTAAGCCTAATTAATTAAATTCCAACATTCCAAATATCACAATTTAATTAACTAAAGTGTATAGCCATAATTAATTAGTTAAACTAATATTTCCAAAATACCAATTACACTAATTAATCATGCTTTAAATAATCAACTTATGTCCAACACAAATTGAAGCAAAATCAATCCCAACATGCTCATTAAGCTCAAGGCAATGGCATATAAAATCATTCAATTTGATTTCAATCTAATTAAATCAACATTCAATATTTCTATCATGCCATCAACACATCCAATATGTCAAATTTCAAAAATTCCCATGAGCTTATCCTAGGGTCATATTTGGCCAACATAAGTATTTTGGGAAAATTATTCTAATCAATTTTACACAAATCCAATGATGCAAAACTCTAATTAATCATCATCTAACATCAACCAAACACTCAATTTGAAGAAATCATGCATTAATCACAAAAGCCCCAAATTAAAGTTTAAGAACCCTAAATTCAATTTCATGCTCAATTATGGCTCTGATACCATTGTTGGGTTTTCTAGGTTAAACCAAGATCAATTAAGCAAGAAATCATGTGAATACAACAAAGTAAGAATGTGGAAAATACTCACTTTGACCGGTTTTGGATGTAGGAGATAACAAAAATTCCAAGCCTTTGTGTTGTGCTCCAAGCTCCCCTTTGATGTATGTAAAGCTTCCAAGCATCTCCTTGAATTCCAAACTCATGGATATGTGTAACATCCCATATTTTCGGGACTGTTCTAGAAGATTCCCGGACCGATGTTATAGTCTCGGATCATGATGATAATGAAGAATAAGAGTTCAATCGATGTTATATGGGTTAGAACAATATATTATGAATATTCGTTGCGTTGGAAAACGTGTGGGATCAAAAGTCAGTAACGCGATTTTTACTATACGAGTACAGTTTACTGTTTTGACCACAGAATTAGCAAACAAACTCCGATCGAGTTGATTCTTGAACCAGCGGACTCGTTTTTCCGAGACGAACAACTTTTGCGTTGAACTTTTTTCGAGAATCGCGCCAGAAGGGCTTCAAAATTGTAGTTTTCCGAAAATACCCTTAATAGTGGGGACAAGATAGTAATTTCTGGATTTATGATATTTGTAATATTATTATTATTATTATTATTTATTATCATCATTTACAAAAGAAAAAGAATGAAAACAAAAAAAAAAAGAGAAAAGAAAGGAGAAGCAGGACCACGCACGTGAAGAGAGAGAGAGACGCCGGCGGTGATCCGGCCGGCGTCTGGCCGGTGCACCGGTGGAAATGGAATCTTCCAGTGACGACGTTCACGACGGTGGCCGGCGATCGCTCAGTTGATAGCAGACGGCGATGCAGGGAGGAGAAAACAGTGGAGCGCGTGGGTTAGTCGGTTCCGGCTTGTCGGTTCGTTTCACGGCCCAAGCCACCTTCCAAATCGAAGCCCTCGGAGAGTACTACGACTATGCGGAATCGATTTCACCGATCAGCGGCCGGTTGCACGTGAAACGAGGAAGAAAGCAGCGGTGAACAGTAAACCCACGATGAACAGTAGCTCCGATCGAAATTCCGTTGACACCAACGCGTTCGTATGGTCGTTGTGAGTCTGAATATGGCCTCGGAATTTCGGTACGACTCTCCGTTTAGAATTTGTTATTTTAAAGTGTAACGATTTATATTCGGATGTTTCTAGTAGTTCTGTAGTGTAGCGAATTAGCATGTAATGATTTGGGCATGATTTAATATGTTAAAATGATAAATGTGGTAGAATCCGGGGAGAAACAAATTAGATTTGATCGATCCGGTAGAATTAGTGAGTTTCCGGTAAAACAGAGTTTCTCGCGCGATTAAGCTTAGATGACCGTAACCATGGTTGAGATGTAAATATGACATTGCGAGGGTAATTGAGTAATTCCGGATTAGTTCGGAGGGTTCGAGACCCTTCCATAGCGTTTGCGGAAACTTTTCCGCAAGTTTTGCCGCAAACGCGTAAAATTAGAATCTGAACCATTTAGCTAGTTTGGAATAGTATATAAGCATGTATTAGAATAAAGAAGTTTGAACCGTAGTATCAATGAGGTTTCGTGTATTCCGGAAAGGTCCGGAAGTTTTTATAGATGAGTTGAAAGTTCCACAAATAGCGGTTCTAATTGCGTTTTATGATTTGTTTTGACAGATCGGACCGGGATTAGGAGTGTCCGCCTAGCCAGGTAAGTATCTCATGCTGTGAGCACTTGATAGATTTAACAATGTTCGAAATTAGTTATATAATAAAGTTGTATATAGTTATATGCATGAAACATAAATATATTTATATATATATATATATATATATATATATATATATATATAAAGATGAATGTAGAAGAAATAAACAGGTGTATTTATATACACATACAGATAAGACCAAGCAATTATTAGCAGATGTATGAGCAAAGATAAGCATGAGCATATGAAAGTAAAAGAGATACATATCTAGGTATAAACCAGTATTTATGGATAGGGCATATGAATAATGTCATGAATATAATTTATTGAGACTTGGGTATGGGGGTTGTAGAAACTACACCCTAGGGAATGAGATTAAAGTTTAAAGAATGACAATTGTAAGAAAGTAACTGTATATATTCAGTGTATATAGAAGGATACAAAAACAAGATCACAAGTACATACATAGCTAAGTATAAGTATTCATGATTTAATAGGCACTTAAGTAAGTAGGAATAGAGTATTTATGCATAAGCAAGGGGCTGTGCGTGTTAAAGTACAAAGGTAAGTAAGTCACATAGAGAAATAAATAAGCGTGTATCTTATATATGTATGTAATCTGTATACAAGTATTTTGATGCATGATTAAATGAGAACAGAGTATGTGTGTTTATAAACATATGTAGATGAGATCTTTAAGCTTGTTGATATTTTGAGCATATAGTTTATAAGATCATTATAGATGGAATCATGGCTAGAGTAGAAAGAAGCATGAGAAATGCATATGCATATGTATGTGTTAAGATTTTCAGAAATTGAGTTACAGTTAAGAATGCTTTTGAAATTTAAAGTGTTTTAAAGAAAAGTTGTAGATAATTTTAAAAGAAAAGTTTTAAGTGTTCTTTTTTGAAAGAAATGTATTTCAGAAATATTTTGACAGTTTTAAGATACATATTATGGTTTTATGGTTTTCGGGGCATGAGGTAAAACCTCACCCCAGTATGTAAGTTGAGATACAGAGATGAAATTGACGGACAGTGACATGTGCACATGTAGATGACTAGGGGGACGGCGATACGTAACGCCCCTAGATCCTAGTTTCTGAGACAGGATGGCGGCATAGGATCGTGTACCTGATCTCCAGTTTGAACTTGGGTGGTAGCATAGATCCGCACCCCCAGTTCCAGTTTGTGGCTTGGGGACGGCGATACGTAACGCCCCAAGACCACCAGTTTCAGGGCAGGTATGGCATGCTTTGGGGGACGGCGATACGTAACGCCCCAATGTCATGGGTTTGCATATCCGACTCTAGGGCGTATGGGGGGACGGCGATACGTAACGCCTCCATGCGTCAGTTTTTCTACAGACACTCAGATATCAGTTTTCGGAAAAGAAGTTTTGAAATATCAGATTTTCAGAAAATAGTTTTCAGAGATACAGAACTCAGAGAAAGTTTTAGTTTTCAGTTTTCAGATACAAATTACAGTTTCAAATGCAGTTCTTAGTCTGCAGATACAGTTTACAGTTTTGAGATACAGTTTTCAGTTTTCAAATACAGATTACAGTTTCAAACACAATTTTCAGTTTTCAGTTACAATTTTCAGAAAGAGCTTTTCCAGAAAGAAAAAGTAAGATAAAGTTTTCAGCAAGGAGTTCTTCAGAAAGGATTTTCAGAAAGTATTTTCTAAAGGCACAATATGTTAAGTGTAGTAAAGTTTACAAGTCATGCATATGACTCATATATTCTAGTATTCATTTGAAAATGCATGTAGTTGATATTATGCAGGAAAGCATTAGTACATTCATGTGTAAGTTTTGCAGAAAAGGCTTAAAAGTAATAGTTATAAAAGTATGGCATATTGAGTAGAGTATATTTCACAAGATAAGCATATAGATCATACATCCTAGAAATCATTCGAGATGCATATAATGGATATTAATGCATGATGGCAAAATTACATTTAATTGTATTCATGATTGATGATGGTGTGATAAATGCTTGAAGTAAAGAATAGTTAACAATTCCGATTTGATGATATTTCAAGGAAATAAAAGAAAGAAAGTTGTAATAGATGCCTGAGCTGAACTAGCAGAGAGTATAAAAGGATATAATGAGATATCAGAGTAGCGCAGTGAAAGCACTACATGATAATTAGAGTATAGTTATAAGTTATGTATATAAATCATACATTTTAGTTATCATTTGAAAGTATTTAGTTGACATAAATATTTGATGACAATTCAAGATAGTGAAAGAGAGAGTTAAATAAATACTTGAACCAGATTAGTAACGAGTATAGAGATTATACAGAATTCAGTGTAGTGCATCAATAGTATGATGTGACTTCTTATGTTAGTGATATAGGAATTGAATACATATATTTTACAAATGTTTGATAGTGTAAATAGAAAATGGTAGTTAGCAGGTAGTGATCGGTTAAAAGTACAGTAATAAAGTGACAGGTTTGTGATATAAATAAGAAATAGACATTTAATTCAAACTTTATAAGCTTTTGCATGATTACTTACTGAGTCATTATGACTCACACCACGATAGTTTGTTAGTTTTGCAGGTCAGTAGCAGTCAAACTGAGCTAGAAGGATTTCATTGAAGACTTTGAAGACAGTGGATCGCCCCAATTGCAGTCAAGAGAGTCTTTGAGTCCTGGGTCTAGTTATGGGTCCTCACGGCCCTTGCCTTTGTATTTGCATTTGTATTTCATGTGTATGAGTTATGTAATAGCATAGTTTTATTTTGAGTTATGGCCGGAGGCCAAGTATTTACATTTTTTCATTGAGTTCAGGCCTGAGGCCTTGATGATGATTGCTTATATGTTGAGTTTGATTGAGCAGGTTTCCTTTGGGTGCTGGCTATAAGCTAGGTTGCATGATGTTCTGAATACATCATGCCGAAATTTCGTCAGAATCAGAGGCTTATGGAGATGGGTTTTCCTGTCTCCTGCCGGTAGCATCCTGGGCTAGGCGGGATGTTACAATATGTTTCCCTAACACCTTTGTAAGACTCCTTGGATGTGCTAGCACCTTTGATTTTGAAGCAAAATCAAGAAGCAAGAACCCTAGGTTCGCGCCAAAATGGAGAAAAAGAGAGGGCCAAGTTTCGGCCATGATGAAGAAGGAAAGAGAGAGATGTTAATTTTGTGTAAAGTGATAACTTGTAATTTGATTTTCCAAAAATCAAATGATATATCAAAAAATAATATTTGGTAAAAGTCATTCACTTTACCAACTTGGTGTGTTGGACAAGTCACCAACAACCCACCAAAACCCATCACCAAAAAGTTAATTAAAGTGACAAGTGATGTGACTTATGATGTGACATATGGGCCCCACTTGATTCAAAATCCGAGTGGGCCCCGCAACACATCCCGGGCCCGGGTTCGCTAATTCCGAATTAACGAATTTTCCGTTGCGACGTAATTAAATCAAATTTAATTAAATAATTATGCCTAGTAAAATTATTATTCACGTCGCTCGCGAATTAATTCTAAATTAATTCGTTCACCCGAATTAAAATCCAATTTTAATTCCGTTATGAAATCTAATTTCATATAATATATCGAATATATTATTTTATCGATTAATTCCAAATTAATCATTCTCTCTCTTCAAATAGTTTTTTATTCCAGATAAAATCTCTCCGTAATTAATCCTAGATTAATTTTCTCTCTCATCTAATTAATCCCAGATTAATTATGTTCGAGTCATACGTCATCGGTGAATCTTTGGGAAGCGACCCATGAGATCCCTGGATATGTTGGCAGTAAATCCGGTCATCGGAATATCCGAATACGTGCGTGACCGGTACCACGTTCTTACCGATTTACAAGACATGGTTGGCTTCTAGCAAAGCGCCGTGCCTACCAAATTCTCCAGAAATATTCTTTTAAGGAATATGTAATCTATGTCAGGCGTAGTATACGTAGTATTGCATATTACGATCCAGTATCTGATGTCACATGCTAGGCCTGAGACTGGAATTGTGTCTGCCCCGTACGAAGCACATATCGGATCTCTGGTAACTAGTCTCTTTAATCAGATAAGCATTACCTAGTCATATTATCCCGATGACTGCAGTACATAAGAGTATCAGTTCCTTATCCTACGTGATCATCATCTCCATATGACTGAAGTGATACGATTCTCAATATACCCAGAAGAGGCGTACACAGAACCTGTTAAAGCCCCGAACGACCAAAACCAAAGTATATTGATTGTCACAAGTATTATCGATGCAAGTCTCAGATTAAGACCAAATACACCTACCCTGATTCGGACTCCCATAGACACATAGTCATACTGCCAATGGGATTCCGAGGGGTCTATCCAGAGCGAAGCTGTTCCCGTACCATCGGTAAACTTAACCTCCTATCACACATGCATAAGTATCCAATACTTAAATATATGAGAACTATGACGTTATGCTCCCACAACGCGCATAAGTGCAATACTAGTCTATTCCGCATTATCGATGTCCAGTCTCGATAATACTACGACTAGGGATATTTAATGATTAAACCTTGGTGGATTGATACTGTCTCATTTCATCTCAATCTGAAACTAATCATAAGGACTTTCATCATTTATATATCCCGGTAATCCAATTACAAATGATAAAAGAGCAATTTCCTTTGTCACATAGTTAATTTGTACAACAACACCATGTTCTGAATAAATAGTGATGCTATGGGTCATAATTGTCCAACATTAAGGATATATGACACTAGAAAGAAATTTGTATGCTCCTACTGACCCTACAGACAAATACGTATTCTCTATACTTCGATAAAACCAGACAATTTGACTGATATCAAAATCAGAGAACATGGATTTCCGGAAAGCTTATCTGAGTCTACAATAGGCTCTATAAGCTAGTATATCAAACTGTGATCTTAGTAGAATACAAACTCCAGGGCCATTCTAGAATGAACGCTTCAAACAAAGAAATCACAACGGATCTCTCATTCGAAGAAATCACTCAAGAACTCCATTTTGTATTCTTTAGCCTAAACACATGGTTTAATATCAACATTAACCAACAGATCCTTAATTGTTCAATTAGTGCGATTAGAGACAAGTTTTCTCAGAATCTACAGTAGACTACTGAGTATAACCTTTCTCACTGTCATACTATAAAGGTCAAACCTTTATCGAGCTCACTTTGCTCTTGCTGTGCAAATAATTTGCACACTTATGAACTATTCATAACAAAAGCCTTATCAAGTTCAAACTCGATCGTAGTAAGCTATGAACAATCTTAGATCTATGGTTCAATGGCAAGTTTCGGATTCGATATCAAATATCGCTCCCACTATAAGTTATAGGATAATTTTATTCAATAAGAAAACAACAGAATCATTAAGTATCTTATACTTTGTAAATGATTCTGACATCCTATTGGACTTATACAAAAGTTGTCTAAGATTCTTTTTATCTTATTAATTACGTAGTTCCATTATAGTTTATCATTTTCATATTTGACTTCATTAAGTCAAGTCCTTTCTACAATCGTCAGCATCCAATGTCAACCATCAAGTAATAAAATAATTTTACTACTCGGGATCGTAGAAAAGATATTATATCCAATAGAATACAATATTCCATTAAATAGAATAAATGATAAACTTTTCACACGTACCTCCGAGGCACAAGTACTTTCAATTATATAACCATTATACAAAAGAAAGATTCAAATCTCAAACTTTTCAAAATTCAAATTTTCTACGATACATATCATATATGTAACTGTAGAAGCGAATAGAACCTAAATTAAAAGGATGAAATAGTGTTAATGGAGCACAACCCCAAGAGCATTGAAAAAACTAATTCGGTAACCCTCAATATCAACGAATCAAATCATATAAGATTCGATAACTCCCACTGACCAATTTCATCATGATGGAATCGCGGAAGTTTAATATTGAGTAAGAATCACATTCAATAAATAACTATAGAACTAATTGCCTTAAATTCATGCGTTTGATCAAATCAAATATCTTCGAACAATTCAAAGACGCGAATGAATTTTTAACGATACAGTTTTCAAAACTACATATAGAATATCTTTGAACTATTCAAAATATTCTATCCGAGTTTCATTAGAAACATATTGACAGTTCTTGAACAATTCAAGGAGTTCAACATGTTTTCTATTAGAAACACGTAACTAAGTTAAGACAATTCATCAACTGAGTTACGAAGCAAAGAAAACTCTACAAGATAATTTCTAATTCATTAAACCACATACATCCAATGTATTAGTTTAATAAATCTGTGGTCCAATGATGATCATTGGTTAAATGAGATTTAATCACTTCCTCAATACAATAATCATTAAATGGATAAGGATATATGGTGTGAACTCGTATCAGATCATCATTTACCATAAGGAACAAACATCTAATACTTTTATGATAAAATCTCATAAAACACAGTTCTAAGTTATTTATTTTACCGAATATTTTTCTAATACTAGTCCTTTTAAAATATATAATAGCTGTTTATACAGAACAAGTAACTATCCAATAGTCACAAGTTCTGATATCAAATATCAAACAATTATTAAACAATATTTTAAACAACTAGACGGGAGATCTGATATCCAATACCTATAATTGTCGTATTGTGAGAATCAATATTCTCTATACACAACTATACACATCTCTTTTCTTAAGCTTTATAATTTGCGTTCAATTATTCACAACGATTGTAAAATAATTGATTAGCAAACTGTGTTAGAAACTTGACTTCTAAAAGTCACTAAAGCTAAGAAACGTCATTAAAAGATAAACAAACACTCAATGTGTTTTCTTAATGCCAGTCAAGAATATCGAGACATGAACTGATTCGTGTCAATTCTTACTGCATAAGAAACAGTTCTAACTAGACTAATATCCTAAAGCAGATATCTATTTAGATTACCTAATCGCGACTTAGAAACTAAGTCACAAACCATCTTGATTTTCAAGAAAATCGGAACAACAGTTCCCGATGGTTTCAACTAATCTAACAATATCTAAGTCTACTGTCTTTCTAGAACCTATTCTAGAACTACGCAACCATAAGTAAAGTTAGAAAACCTATTCAAATAATAAGCATGCAGTGGATTAGAAGTATAATTCTATAAACAGTGTAGAATAACAGGAAAACGAAAGCAATAAATTCTATAAAATTACGCATTGCCTGAGTTATGGATTTTTAACCTTGCAGTGTCTCCCACTACTTTATGTAATACCGTAATCCCCAACGGACAATGGGAATTCGATAATTAAATCGAATTCCATAGTTAGAGTAGGATCCCATGAATATATTTCGACTTACAGCTTTGGCATGTTCTCGCTTACGTATATTCATTAGGTAGACAACTCTTTGTCAATCACTCACCAGTGACTCCTGGTTTCGGTCCTGACCGTTTCTCACTGTGACAGCTTTGGCACGTTCACATGGAGGCCTATCAAGGCCACACTTGTCAATGACAAACTCAAGCTACCGGTGTAGTCCTGACAGCTTTGGCACGTTCAAGATTTCCACTTTTCACTTGAATTTATCCAGTATTAATATATAACCGGTATGGATAATAATCCTATAACTACACCCTCACAACTTTGGCACGATCTCGGATGCACTTATAGAAAAATACCCATAAACCGTACTGACAAGACGGGCCAAGAAACATATATCCAATACACGTTACTTTACAGCTATATTTAAAAGCGGAGATTTTCCTATGGAAGTTTTAATCTACATCAAATGCAGAATTTTAATCTAAATCATTTTCTAAACAATTCAGTTCAACCTATAGAAAATATAACTTAATTTAACAATTAAATTTCTGTTACATTTTCGTTAGTGAAGAACCGAAAAGTAAAGAAACATATATAGATTCTTAGCATGTGTGAACATTAAAATTGGATTATATATCTAATATCAAGCATGAATAATGTAATGGATGAAGCATCAGACCCGCTCTGATACCATTTTTGTTGGGGTTTTGGGCGATGGGCCCAGCGGAAGCACGGGTTCAGGCGAAATCGTATTTTAAAACTTTTTCAAAAATACCAAATAAATTATTCAATATCTAATATAAATAATTTATTCATATTTCACATAAACCTATTTATTCAATATCAAATTTTGACATAAACATAGTTGAAACTTCGCGAAACTTTTACGAAAACTGATTTTCCACAAAATGGCTTAAAATGTGTTTTTGACCGAACCGACTACCCGACACTTATGGAAACTGCCTAAGTCAGATCCAATAGTGTCGAGGCAGTTCATAGGCTGCCCAAACAGTGATGGATTCACTTTTTGGACAGTCGTCACTCGGTTGGCTCAAAATCCACCCAGTAACGTCGTTTTTGGCCGTTTTCGCTTATTTCAAGTCAGAAACACTTTCCGGCAATTGTGCCAACTCCAAAAATACATCCATTACATTCGTAGGATATCAAAAATATCCCATAATTTCCAGTTTGGGCAGATCTGATATGCAGACCGAAATTCATCAAAATTCATGCTTTAATTCCAATTTTCAGCCAGATTAATCTAATTAATTCAACACTAAAAGAGTCACACCACAAATTAACAACCCAAGAACAATTCTAGGCTATTTAGAGTGGATCAATAACTCTAGAATGACAACCTCTCAATAATGAAGGATGCACATGCCCAATTAGTTACCAACTGTTTAGGACTAGCCTTCCAATAACATGACTCCATTTAACAGTCTAATTGACTATCAATTGAACCAATTACAGAGATTTGTGGCATTAATAACATGTGATACATTTCTGTCCCCAGTCTCAATCTGTGGCACACATAAAATAATGAAAATTTTACAGGTGAGCATGATTTTCATCCAACAGTTGAGTTTTGGTACACTAGGATTATTTCAACTAATTTCTTATTTTGCTTGTATTTATAGCCGTTCCAAGTGACAGTATTAAATCTTTAATCCTCCAGAATATCTCTAGTCATGTCCACTTAAAGTTGGACAAGTGATGTGATGATATAGGTCGTTCGAAATCAGAATTCTTAGTGAAAAGTTTACCCATTACTACACCTCCTACTAAAGATGTCTGGGATATTTTTCAGAACAAATAAGATACTGAAGAGGTTGGGTCTAAAAAATACGATGTTAGCGGTTACCTTAGGTACCAAATAATAGATGATAAATCTATAGAAACTCATTCCCATGAACTACCAAAAATAGCCCATAAGATTATATATGAGGGTATGTCTCTAGATGATCAATTTCAAGTAGCTGCCATTATTGATAAACTTCCCCCCATCCTCGAAGGACTTTAAAGGTACACTTAGACATAAAAAAAGAGTTGTCCTTAGAGAGTCCTATTACCCGCCTTCGCATAGAAGAGGAAGCCTGCAAATAGGATCAAAAAGAAGAGATCCTAGTTGTGTCAAACAATAAGACACCTGCCTCGGTAGTCCTAAAACCTAATGGTAAAAATATGAAGAAAAAGTTCACCCCTAAGCAATAAAGAATAAGAAAATGACTCTAAGAAAAAAGATTTAGAAGATGAGTTGCCTGGATGAAACGATGAAAAGAAGAGGTATTAGTCAACCAAGGAAAAGTATACATGAGTGACATCATTCGATATGACTAAGGATCTATAGCAACATACTCTTCCATTTAAGAATTAAAGAAAAATGATATCAAAAAATATACTATGGAAGGCATAATAGTGAGCCCTCATGTGTTAGTATAAGACGGAAGTCCTATTAAATATAGATTGTGACAAAAATAACGAGTATAGCCCGTATGTTTCCTTTCGCAGCGCACCGCAATGAATAATGCTTAGGATGACTCAAAACAGATTTATTAAGGTATAACATAAAGACGGCCAAGGAAACTAAGTATATGATATTGTTGAGACTGGAACGACACTTGACATAGAAAGACTATGGAAATAACTGAAGATGAGATATTCTGGAGTGCGATCAGGCAATGAAAACAGATCAGTACAAAGGATGGTTAACCAGATTTATACTAGCCACGAATGTGAAAAGTACGAAAAAAGTATGAACATCACACAAAACTGAATCGCTAGCGTCGATGTTAGTAGTAAAGAATAAAGTTTAAGCACAAGTATACATCCATTTAAGCCTAATATAGGTACCTCGTATCCTGAACATAAGAGGCATCAGTAAACAATAACATTAATCTAGAAGTGCATGAATAATTTGACCAGGAACTAAGAAGTCCTAAGCCATACAAATAAGCAGAGTAAGAAAACTTGAGGGCGAAGCCGATGAGCAGTTGAAACTTAGCGATGAGGAAATAGAGAGTTGAATAGTTAAGTTCTGAGAATGAATGTTAAATCAGATCGAGCATGAGGAGCCAAAAAAAAGCTATCAAGTACGATCAGTTGCGATAGCATCAAAGATTATTCTTATATACAATAACCCCAGAGTAAATGATAACAAACCATGTATCTAGGGTATAATGATAAATACACCCTTTCACATAAATCATAAAGTAAAAGCATCAAAAGAAAGCTTCAGATCAAGAAAATCAAGTGGACCTCAACAAGTTATAAGATATAGAAGACTAGATTATTGTATATTATTGTATATCTTTTTAATGTTTATTAGAATAAGATTGTGCATGACAAACACCTAAGAGCTCAAATCATTTTTTTACATGTACATAACTTTCAAAATCTCATATTTTCATGAAAGATTTTAAAGTTTGTGTTTGAACTTAAAGGATTTATCATTTAAAACTTTTTAAAATTTTAAAAAATCATTTTATATTGATGAAAAAAATTCTTGATTAATTTTAAAATAATCCGATATTATCGGATTACATAATCTTAATTATCGGATTCCACAATCTGAGTTACCAGATTTTGACTGAGAAAGGCTTTAAAGAATCTAAGTTACTAGATTACCCAATCCAGATTACCGGATTAGCCCAGTTTTGAAAATTTGTCCTCTAACTGTTAATTTTTCATTTTTTCTATATAAACACCTATACATCCGTTAGAATCACTTCTAACATATCTTTTATTGATCATTAATCATACCTATAAGTGTTATTATCTCTCATTGCTCACATTCATAATCAAACATAAATTATATTCAAACTTGTGTATTTTCTCATTTAAAGAGCTTTATCATTGTGGTTACTTTGTTAATCACCTTCTTTATAATCTTTTGAGAGATTAGAGCGTTGGGAACCCTTAGGCTTAATTATAAGTATGGGAAAAACTTTGAGTGTAGAGAGACACTTGTGAAGGTTGGATTGGCGCCATTGAAGCCAATTGTTGTAAAATATTTGATTCTCCATCTTCATGCACTTAAAGAAGGTTGTAACACCCGTAAGTGAATTGGGCCATCTTCGAGCCGAGAAAGAAGAATGGATAGTCAGTTGCTTAGTGAATCCTCAAGCGACAAGCTTTGAGACTGAACGTAGGTGGTTTACCTGTTGGAACAATATGCACAAATTAGAATAATATTACCGTTCACCAGGGAATTAAAAATTCACGTAGGCTTGAGTCGCGGACTAGGTCGCTCTCTTTAAGACGTTTCGCGGCTCTGCCCGGAATTTGTGCTAGCAGTATTTCAGCCCCGCCGTCCCCAGGATAAAACAAGCCCATACAAACAATGTCTCAATTGATTTTGCACAAAACCGATTGGAATACTCACACCCACGATAAAACAAATTGCTCGGAAATCGCAAAAAAAATAATAGTGAGGTTTTTGGTTTTGAAAACAAAAGATTTGCTCACGGTTTCTCTTCTATTTTGCTCTCGGTTTTTTTTTTTTTCATTGTTCCAAGACATAAGATCAATCTCTTTCAGTCACGCAGCAGCATGCGCCACTTACATATGAACACACATTGATCATCTTTGCCTTGCTTTTGATCATGTGCATCATCAGAGTCAGCCACGTCCAGATGCAATATCAAAACACCATGTGCCTTTGTTACTTCCAGTATCATGCATTAAATTGACTCTTATTTCATGCCATCAAATGGCTCCACTCAATCACGGCCATATGCGCACATATTGATCACTTGCATGTGGTTCATCAGGCCATTATTATCTCCAAAACAGTAAATGATCATTGATAAGAACATGTGCAATTTGTCTCACCTTGCATGCGTGATCATCAGTCCATATCTTGTCATGGTGATTTGCGAATTCAGTTTGATGAAAGACGAGAGAGCGATAGAGAGAAGGAATCATTGCCGAGAGCTGCTACTAAGGGTGTGTTACTATTTCCACGACGGATAGTCTTAGGGTTCGTTGGGTAGACAATGACTTGGATCAACCATGGCGTCATTTGAGATATGGGGATGGCAGTTGTAGTAAATTTATTCTGTTGGAGGTTAACAGAAGATACTTATAGTTGTTTCTGATACTGAGAGTTTCTAAAGGGCCACCAACCTAAAGTACAAGCGGGCTAAAGTGGAGTTCATGGTTTCCTGTAAGTGAAAGGTGAACTCTGAATTTTGTTGCAGCAGCAGCGGCTAGACAAAAGAGTTTCAAAAGAAATCTGATTCGTGATAGAGCAGGTCCGAATCTTGTGGAATCTCTTTTTCATTTGGGCTGAGAGCTGGAGAGTTTTGGAAGACAAGGTGTTGTAACATATAATTAAGAGTGGAGTTAAGATAATTTAATTAAATTAAAACACATTAACATCAACTTAATGATGGAATTTTGTAACTTAAATAATCATAATAATTTGATTTTCTTACTTCTCCAAAATAAATTTTTGTAACTCCTCAAAAATATAAAACAAATTTTATAAAAATTCATATTACAACAATCCCCCACTTGAATTTTAATAAAATATTTTCATCGAGCAATATAACATAAGGTCGTGCATAAATAAAAGTGTCTTTCGACTTGAACTTTTACATAGTGTTGACGATTCAGATTATACTAGAGTAACTCGTAGTTTTAAACTCTATCTCTGACAACGTCACACACACAAACCTTTCAGGGTGTAGTCAAAAGCCCGAGCATTACGACCGTGCTCGTATATCCCAGTATAGTGAATGCTCTAGAAATTTTTTTGCCTAAAATTTCATAAGAAGCGGCCACACTTCTACATTCACATAGGTATGTCTATCAAGAGTACTCATGTAGCTAGGTACTCCACTCTACATAGAGTATAGAACACATTAAGAGTTAAATAACTCATCATTCTATCGCTTCAGGATATCATGCTCTCAGAATGGAACTCACAAATAAAAATAATAGCATGATTCATCATCACTTCATGACTTGTTATTACCCATTGAACCTATTTCTTGGGATCTCCAGTCATTAGGTCGGGTTACCATCATAAGTGACTGTCTAATGGCAATAGTCTCATTCTTTTCTAGGTATTGTATACCTTCTCTCTTGCTAGTCCTTTTATCAAAGGATCAGCTAAATTATCATCAGTCCATAAATGATCCATTCTTACAGCACCAGAAGAGAGGTATTCTCTAACTGTACTGTGTATCTACAATCTCTTACTGTTATAATAACAGTTCTGAATATTTGTAATAGCCGCGATACTATTACAATGGATCAAGACAACTGGTATCAGTCTCTCCCATAAAGGGATATCTAATAGCAAACTTCTTAATCAAATTGCTTCTTCACAAGCTGATGCTAGTGGTATCATCTCAGAATCAAGGAAATATATCTCTTGGTAGCCTTGGAATCATTCGAAAGGGTGTTCCAAATTAACATCGTTAGATCTTTCAAGGACAGCGGAAAACCTCTGATAATTATAGGTTCACAGTCCTTTTCAGATACCTTATAACCTTCTCAATAGCATGTCAATGCTCATACCAGGTCTACTAATAAATCTACATAGTAATCATACGACATATGCAATGCCAGATCTAGTGCAAACATAAACATAACATCAGTTACCAATGTTGTTCGCATACTCAAATTATCTAACACTGTCACCAATGTTCTTGAACAACTTTACACTAGAGTCATAAGGAGTACATGTAAATTTATTATTAGATTCCATTTTTTTTACATAGTAATTTAATTCCAAGATTACACTAGTTTCTTCTAAGTTTTTTTTCATTAAAGATTTAGAAGACAACATATACACTTTAACAGAATTAACAACATGCATATAGAAAAATAAACATATCAATATAATAACATTTCACATGTTTTCAAACATTATAATAAATGTATTTGTCACTTTCATTCACTTGAGAAACATGAGTAAAATATTAGAGGTAGAACCCTCACTATTTCCAATTTATCATTGGAGGTCGAGCCCCCACTATTTCTTAATATCAAATAAAATTTTCTCATAGAAACATTATTCTCATATAAATAATAAAATTTATATGTTTCAGTTAATCTTATACTCAAAGTTCTAGGTTCTCAAACATTCCATATTTCATAAAATTCAAATCCACATCACCAATTCCAGCCGCAATAGTGGTTTGGAAAATCACTCATCACATTATCATATTTACAGCTTGTACAGATAACTCGAACAGAGCATAATCATAGCAGACATGACGGGATATGACAATGCCTACTCACCATCCCTCAAATCCACCAAACATGTTGATCTCAAAGATCATAATAACAAGTTGGTCTTCGATAAGATTCGCTTTTAGAGAAAAACTCTTTAACCGGTAGTTTCGGGCAAGATGCCCTGATTTACTACAGTTGTAGCATATGAACTAACTATTGTTATTTCTTGAGGGAGATTAATGCTAGTTCTGGTTATTCCAATTTGGTGATTATAGTTCTTGTGGTTCCTAGAGTCATGATCATTCATATTAAAACAAAGACCATTTATGCATATATTTAAGACACTCTCAATGTTCCACATCAACACTGTAATTCTTAAAAAGACTAACTGATACAACCAAAATAAATCATGATTTCAAGAATGATATATTTTAATCCAAAATCATTCAAATCGGCAAACACATGTCCAATTCATTATAGGCAATATATACCAAATAATTTCTCAAATAATACTCACAGGATAAGTCTAAAAATTTCAGAATATGACATCAGGCTATCAATCTCAATAACCTATATATCCACTCATATTTTAGCAGCATTGAAAAATTTCAATAAATAGTTAATAGTCATCAATTAAATTATAAATGTATTTAAACATTTTCCTGCAGCTTCTTGAAATTGTTGGCAATTCTAAATAATCATATCTATAAGTTAACAACCATTTCACCATTACCTATTCTAGAAGTACAACAACTTCATCAATCTTAATGTCTCATCCGCGCTCATATTTAGCATAAATGATTTTATCAAAATTATATACTCAAACATGCATATTCAAATACTATAGAGACGTTGATAAAACAAAGTAAGTCATGCAATATATACATAAATGTTTTCAAAAAAACATCAATTCTAAAACATCAGCATGACTGTTACCACATGAAAGTTGTTACTTCATGAATGTGCTTACAAAACTGCAGCAAAAGAGCTGACCATCTAAATATAAGGAATATCATAAGCATACCAACATAAAATTTATCAAAACATACAATCTCTCATGGTTGAACATCTAAACCAATAACCATGTATATTTTTTTCATGTAAAAGCTCAATTCAAAATAACATTCTGCATGATGCAAACATCAAATATTCCAATTTCATGAAGTATGAATATTTGTCAAGACTCGGGATATAAAATATGTTAAAGCCAACTTTCTCACAAGCCTATCAATTCCCTTAAAATTTATTTCATGCATAATGTACTTATAATTGTACCATAAAAACATAAATAATTAATCAGAAGTAAATATGGCAGATTGATCTCGTCTTAAAATTGTTGGAACAATATGCACAAATTAGAATAATATTACCGTTCACCAGGGAATTAAAAATTCACGTAGGCTTGAGTCGCGGACCAGATCGCTCTCTTTAAGACGTTTCGCGGCTCTGCCCGGAATTTGTGCTAGCAGTATTTCAGCCCCGCCGTCCCCAGGATAAAACAAGCCCATACAAACAATGTCTCAATCGATTTTGCACAAAACCGATTGGAATACTCACACCCACGATAAAAACAATTGCTCGGAAATCGCAAAAAAAATAATAGTGAGGTTTTTGGTTTTGAAAACAAAAGATTTGCTCACGGTTTCTCTTCTATTTTGCTCTCGGTTTTTTTTTTTTTTTTTCATTGTTTCCAAGACATAAGATCAATCTCTTTTAGTTACGCAGCAGCATGCGCCACTTACATATGAGTTACCATATTTTGACTAATAAAGGCTTTAAAGAATCTAAGTTACTAGATTACCCAATCCAGGTTACCGGATTAGCCCAGTTTTGAAAATTCGTCCTCTAACTGTTAATTTTTCATTTTTCTATATAAACACCTATAGATCCGTTAGAATCACTTCTAACACATCTTTTATTGATCATTAATCATACTTATAAGTGTTATTATCTCTCATTTGCTCACATTCATAATCAAACATAAATTATATTCAAACTTGTGTATTTGCCCATTTAAGGAGCTTTATCATTGTGGTTACTTTGTTAATCACCTTCTTTATAATCTTTTGAGAGATTAGAGCGTTGGGAACCCTTAGGCTTAATTATAAGTATGGGAAAAATTTTGAGTGTAGAGAGACACTTGTGAAGGTTGGATTGGCGCCATTGAAGCCAATTGTTGTGAAATATTTGATTCTCCATCTTCAAGCACTTAAAGAAGGTTGTAACACCCGTAAGTGAATTGGGCCATCTTCGAGCCGAGAAAGAAGAATGGATAGTCAGTTGCTTAGTGAATCCTCAAGCGACAAGTTTTGAGACATGGACGTAGGCGGGTTTACCTACCACATAAAAACTCATTATGTACAATCTCTCTATCCTTATTTCTTACATTTACATTTGATATAATTGCTTGGATTTGAGATATTGGTTATATTCTTGAAATTGGATATTTGGAATAACTTATTTGCATTGGATATATTGTTGAGGCTATATATCAAATTATTGATTTTGTATTCATTGTAGATGGATTTGGGGGATTGAAGTGTCGATTGAATTTGGGAGTGTTACGTTGAAATTATAAATTTGAGGTTATTTAGCCTTC
This sequence comes from Zanthoxylum bungeanum, assembly GCA_019454045.1. Classification (NCBI taxonomy): domain Eukaryota; kingdom Viridiplantae; phylum Streptophyta; class Magnoliopsida; order Sapindales; family Rutaceae; genus Zanthoxylum; species Zanthoxylum bungeanum. The sequence continues at coordinate 76,059 of SKCR01036836.1, read as the reverse complement.
AAAAATTTTAATTCTCAATTCACAATTCTTTTGGGTTATTTAGACCATATATATATTTGGTGTAAATCCATCTACATTTATCTAAATCCATTGGATTAAGAAGATTGTATGAATCTCGTACAAATAAGCCTCATAATTTGGCTTACTCTTGGAGTATAACCAGAAGCTATCATCACCCGGAGTTCCTCCGTTACCCTCTCCAGTTCCCGACTTTTAAGTCTCATTGAGTTGAAGGAGAGAGAGAAGTTCTCACCGGAACACAACTGTAAAAGGTTTGGCATTTTTCTACTTGAAGAAGAGCCTCTTGATGAAGAAATGTGAAGAAAGATGATTGTGCATGATTAGATTTCTTTTTGGCTTGGATTAGAATAAAGTTAGGGAACAAACAAAATCAACTTAATCCCTTCTATCTTATTTATAGTGCAGTAATGTAATGAATAAAGGTTTTTTATTTGAATCGTCGGAAATCCCGTCGATAAGTCACTCGATTCGGATTTAAGCGGAGCAGGTAAAATCTTCGGTTGTCTCAGGCTCTTACAAGAAGTACACCTCATGGATTTGAACATAAGACTTGAGTAACCAAATCATAAACTTTATTCCACTAAACCACACCCTTTGGAGACATAATGAATAAAGATTCCAATTAATAAATCACAATAAAAAGATTGCGATCCCTCCAAATATCTTAAAAATTTTCACTATAACATAACATATACTTATTTTCACTTACAAATTATATATGCCGAGATTTAAGAGAGGATTTAGAACTATAGCAGCAGCTCACCTCTCAGGCCAAAATGCTGGAGTTAATTGAATGGTTTTCCATGACCTATAAATTAATTAATAAAAACAAACATTTGGAGTATACAAGATATATTTCTTTAAGAAGTTCTCTTTTCACCTGTAGATATTTCAGTGGTGTAACAACTGCCTACTTCTCCGGACGTCACTTGATTATGTAGGGTTCATAATCTTACCTTTAGGTCCTGAATTTGAATTCAAAAAATATATTTTTTTGTAAGAGTTTATGACAGTTTGAGATTTTATCTATTCCTCTTAAGATCGGAAAAGATGATTTAACGGCAAGAATTTCGACCATTCCAAAAACAAAATAATAATAATAATAAAAACAACTGCCTACTGTGAAAACCGACAGATAGATAGCAAATATTGGGCAATTCACTTGGTGGTAAAGTAGGATACCTGGTCCCATTCCTGTCACATAAATTTTACAAAATATCAAATCCCCTTTCACTGAGAGACACAAACTCAAAAAGAAGAATCTTATAAATACTTGGCAAAAAGGCATCTAACAGAGACCTACAGTCTTTCTCTCACATAACATAATCAAGAATCCACTTCATTTCCCTGTTGGCACTTTTGGGAAATCCTACTCAACCAATCAGAATTCAGGAAACTCCATCAACTCCACTCTTCATATAGATGAGTCACAAGTACACAACAAACCCATCTGCCTTCTCTCTCTAAAATCTTCAAAACAAACTTCAACCTCAAATATGAGACTACCCATCATAACTCCTTCACTGCCCATTTTGCCACGTGTCCCTCCCCACCACCATTAATCCCTTCAACAAAACTATAAACTCTAAAGCTACTAAGCTTTGTGGAGAAAAAAGGAAGGAAAAGAAATCTGTTTCTTTATCTTCTTTTTCCTTTCTTCATTTCTCTCTCAATTTAGAAACAGAGGACTCTGCTCTAAACGTTTGTAAATTTTCACCAGCAATGGTTTCTTTAGTATCTTCACCATTCACTTTACCATCTTTAAAGCCAGAACAGCTCTCTTCATTCTCTCAAAAACGCTATTTTCTCCATTCATTTCTTCCCAGAAATTCCAACAACCAAATAAACTCAAAATACCCCATTAAAGTAAAATGTGCTGCAGTTGGCAATGGCCTCTTCACTCAAACAACCCAAGAAGTTCGTCGAATTGTGCCTGAAAATAGAAACAATCTTCCCACTGTAAAGATTGTTTATGTAGTTCTTGAAGCTCAATACCAGTCTGCTCTCTCAGCTGCAGTTCAGGCCTTAAACCAGCCAGCTAGCTTTGCTTCTTTTGAGATTGTTGGGTACTTAGTTGAGGAGCTTCGTGATGAAAATACATACAAAACATTCTGTAAAGACCTTGAGGATGCAAATATCTTTATAGGGTCTTTGATTTTTGTTGAGGAGCTTGCATTGAAGGTCAAGGCTGCTGTGGAGAAAGAGAGGGAGAGGCTTGATGCAGTGTTGGTCTTCCCTTCAATGCCTGAGGTAATGAGGCTTAACAAGTTGGGTTCTTTTAGTATGTCTCAGTTGGGTCAGTCAAAAAGTCCATTTTTTCAATTATTCAAAAAGAAGAAGCAAGGTGCTGGTTTTGCAGACAGTATGTTGAAGTTAGTGAGGACATTGCCTAAAGTTTTGAAGTACTTACCCAGTGATAAGGCTCAAGATGCAAGACTCTATATATTGAGTTTACAGTTTTGGCTTGGTGGGTCACCTGATAACTTGCAGAATTTCTTGAAAATGATTTCTGGTTCATATGTGCCTGCCTTGAGAGGCCAAAAGATTGAGTATTCAGATCCAGTTCTGTTCTTGGATACTGGAGTTTGGCACCCTTTGGCTCCTTGTATGTATGATGATGTTAAGGAGTATTTGAATTGGTATGCTACTAGAAAAGATGTTTATGAGAAGCTTAAGGGGCCTGATGCACCAGTTGTAGGACTGATTTTGCAAAGGAGTCATATTGTAACCGGTGATGATGGTCACTATGTGGCTGTGATTATGGAGTTGGAAGCTAGAGGTGCTAAAGTGATACCAATTTTTGCTGGCGGACTTGATTTTTCGGGGCCAGTGGAGAGGTTCTTGGTTGATCCAGTTACCAAGAAACCAATGGTGAATTCAGTTGTTTCGCTTACTGGTTTCGCGCTTGTTGGGGGTCCAGCAAGGCAGGATCATCCTAGGGCTATTGAGGTCCTGAGGAAGCTTGACGTTCCTTACATTGTTGCGATCCCATTGGTGTTTCAAACAACTGAGGAGTGGTTGAATAGTACTTTGGGGCTGCATCCTATTCAGGTAGCTTTGCAAGTTGCTCTACCAGAGCTGGATGGCGGCATGGAGCCCATTGTTTTTGCTGGTCGGGATCCAAGAACTGGTAAGTGAAGTTTCCTTAATGTGCCTGATATTTGATTGTAATTATTTTCTTTTAATCTCATTATCTTTAAGAGGCATAGACTTAATCAAGATAGATACGATTAATTTATACATTAGAGGCAAAATACTTCTGAAAATTCCGTCTAAGAGTGAGTGCGTATTTTCAAAGCATTTCCCCATGGCTTGAATCTATAGTTTTGTTTATTGCAGTTTTTTTTCAAAGCAGTTTCTCTATGCTGCCATTCTTTAAAGTCTATTAAGTAATATGATTTGATTGCAGGGAAGCACATGCTCTTCACAAGAGAGTGGAGCAGCTCTGCATCAGGGCAATTAGATGGGCAACACTGACAAGAAAAACTAAGGTATTTGTTTTTATGCTTTATATTCTGTATGGAATACTGGTATTTTTACTTTTTCCTAACTGAATTTATAATAATATGTTTATAATATGATTCTCTAGTGGAAAAAGAGGAAAAAAAAAAGGTTTAGTTCAACTGCAACAGTTCTTATTTGCAAAAGTTTCGGTATATCTGTGCGCGCACCGCGTCCATGCCATTTTGTATCCAATCTGTGAATTCCTGTGAATTTCAAACTTTTGTCTAGTGCATGTTTGATCTTTAAATGAAGATAGGGATTCAGATAGCCCTTATCATTTCATCTAAATTCCTGATTTAGATTTTAATTAATGAGACATATTGCCGTTTTGATTGTTTTCAGAACATTGATTTTGCCTAAGCACATACCTTACCACCGGATTAAGAGGTCTTACCAATTAGGCTTTCCCTTGGGACTTTTTTTTTTTGGAAATTATCAAGGAGAGCCTCTCTTCACCTAGGTTCCTCTTTGAGTTAGCTTGTCTATAATGATGTGGTGTTCTTAAGTGATGGATGCTTATTATCCATGTAATATACTTGTTTCTTTATAAAGAAAACATTGTTGGACAGTTTTTTTTTCCTGCATTTTAATGGGAAGTACTTGCACATGCAGGCAGAGAAGAAGTTAGCAATTACAGTCTTCAGTTTCCCTCCAGATAAAGGAAATGTTGGAACAGCTGCTTATCTTAATGTCTTTTCCTCGATCTTCGCAGTCTTAAAAGATCTCGAAAGTGATGGTTACAATGTTGAGGGACTTCCTGAGACTTCAGAAGCCTTAATTGAAGAAATTATTCATGATAAAGAGGCTCAATTCAGCAGTCCAAATCTCAACATTGCTTACAAAATGGGTGTCAGAGAATATCAAAGCCTAACTCCCTATGCCACAGCATTAGAGGAGAACTGGGGAAAACCTCCTGGAAATTTGAATTCTGATGGAGAGAACCTCTTGGTATATGGCAAACAGTATGGTAATGTTTTCATTGGAGTTCAGCCCACATTCGGTTACGAGGGAGATCCTATGCGACTACTTTTCTCCAAATCAGCTAGCCCTCATCATGGATTTGCAGCTTATTACTCTCTTTGTTGAGAAAATTTTCAAAGCTGATGCAGTTCTTCATTTCGGTACTCACGGTTCACTTGAATTCATGCCTGGAAAGCAGGTGGGAATGAGTGATGTCTGCTACCCTGATAGTCTAATTGGGAACATTCCCAACGTGTATTATTATGCTGCTAATAACCCATCAGAAGCTACTATCGCGAAGCGGAGGAGCTATGCCAATACCATTAGCTATTTGACCCCTCCTGCTGAAAATGCCGGGCTTTACAAGGGCCTCAAGCAGTTAAGTGAGCTCATCTCCTCGTACCAATCCCTTAAGGACACAGGCCGTGGGCCACAGATTGTGAGCTCCATTATCAGTACAGCTAAACAATGCAATCTTGACAAAGATGTGGAACTTCCAGATGAGGCGGCGGAAATCCCAGCTAAAGAAAGAGATCTTGTGGTTGGAAGAGTGTACTCCAAAATCATGGAGATTGAGTCCCCTCCTGCCTTGCGGGCTCCATGTGATTGGTGAGCCTCCATCTGCATTGGAAGCTGTTGCAACACTGGTCAACATCGCTGCACTTGACCGTCCTGAAGATGAAATTTCATCACTCCCTTCTATACTACTAGCCGAGACTGTTGGAAGAGACATAGAGGACATCTATAGAGGGAGTGACAAGGGAATATTGAGGATGTGGAGCTTCTTCGGCAAATAACTGAAGCATCACGTGGAGCTATTACTGCTTTTGTGGAACGAACAACCAATAACAAGGGTCAAGTCGTTGATGTGTCTAATAAGCTGAGCTCCATCCTTGGATTTGGTATTAATGAGCCATGGATTCAATATTTGTCAAACACAAAATTTTACCGGGCAGATAGAGCCAAGCTAAGAACAATATTTGAATTCCTTGGGGAGTGTTTGAAGCTTGTTGTAGCTGACAATGAGCTGGGTAGTCTGAAACAAGCTCTTGAGGGAAAATACGTGGAGCCGGGTCCTGGTGGCGACCCTATTAGGAACCCAAAAGTTTTGCCAACAGGAAAGAATATTCACGCACTGGATCCACAATCTATTCCCACCACAGCAGCAATGCAGAGTGCGAAAGTTGTGGTGGATAGATTAATTGAGAGACAGAAGGTGGAAAATGGAGGAAAGTATCCTGAGACAGTTGCCCTTGTGTTGTGGGGAACAGATAATATAAAAACTTATGGTGAATCACTGGCTCAGGTTTTATGGATGATTGGAGTGAGTCCTGTGGCTGACACATTTGGTAGAGTCAACCGAGTGGAGCCAGTTAGTCTTGAAGAGCTTGGAAGGCCCAGGATTGATGTTGTTGTCAATTGCTCCGGAGTTTTCAGGGACCTTTTCATAAACCAGGTACCTATCATTTTCATGTTCACCATTTGGTAGGCAAGAGAATTTCTAATAATATGCACATATGACGATTGTCTAGAAATGTTTCACTGTTCTCATGCTCTCTTTGTTGTTTTCATGATTTTTTTTCTCATGGCACTGCTTTCTGGTTATTCTGTTTCTGACAAAATTATAATTTTGCTCACAGATGAATCTCCTTGACCGGGCAGTAAAGATGATCGCTGAACTTGATGAACCAGCAGAACAGAACTATGTTAGGAAGCATGCACTAGAACAAGCTGAAGCCCTGGGTATTGATGTTCGTGAAGCAGCAACTCGGGTTTTCTCCAATGCCTCGGGCTCCTACTCCTCCAACATAAACCTTGCTGTTGAGAATTCCTCGTGGAATGACGAGAAACAGCTACAAGACATGTACTTGAGCAGAAAGTCCTTTGCCTTTGACTGTGATACCCCTGGTGCAGGCATGACTGAGAAAAGGAAAGTTTTTGAGATGGCTCTAAGCACAGCAGACGCCACATTCCAAAACCTCGACTCCTCTGAAATCTCCCTCACTGATGTGAGCCACTACTTTGACTCTGACCCAACAAACTTGGTTCAGAACTTAAGGAAGGATGGAAAGAAGCCTAGTGCATACATTGCTGATACTACCACAGCTAATGCTCAGGTGACCATTGTCAAGTGTTATTTATCCTAGTGGTAAGTTCTAAAACCTTGGAAGCTTTTTTTGCTGACAGTCTTAAATTGTTAATGAGCAGGTGCGTACACTTGCTGAGACCGTGAGGCTTGATGCACGAACCAAATTGTTGAACCCGAAATGGTATGAAGGAATGATGTCCAGTGGATACGAGGGTGTTCGCGAAATTGAGAAGAGGCTTACTAACACAGTCGGGTGGAGTGCAACTTCAGGCCAAGTTGACAACTGGGTGTATGAAGAAGCTAACACAACTTTTATCCAAGATGAGGAGATGTTGAACAGGCTGATGAGTACAAATCCTAATTCATTTAGGAAGTTGTTGCAGACATTCCTGGAGGCCAATGGCCGCGGATACTGGGAAACTTCCGAGGAAAACATCGAGAAGTTGAGGCAGTTGTACTCGGAAGTTGAAGACAAGATTGAAGGGATTGACAGGTGAACTATAAATAAACTGTTAGATCCTAGCTCAAATATCAATTGACATTGTTGATTACTGAACCCTTTATTTCCTCAAGTTCACTGTAAAATTATTGAATGCAAGTTCCAGGAACATTTGAAATGTGAGTTTGTTCATACGAATGACAATGTAATTTGATCTTATTTCCACAAACCAATTCAATAAAGTCAATGCCATTATCCAATTGTCAAATCTGCTATTGTGATATTTTGTTTGAAGATCAAATAAGTACTGACAATTCAAACATCATCAATAAATTCTCTCTCAATTCTTGAGCCAAGAAGATGAACATTTTTTGCTGGAGTGATTCTCCCATCAATAAATGAATCATACAAAATAATGTACAAAAGAAGTTACAAAAGAGGAACCAAACTCCCTCCACCGTCCATTTCACAAAAAAAAGGAAAAAAAAAAGGATTAAAACAAAAAAGGCAGAATTTTGTATGGGTTACAAAGTGGTACATGTTTCTTTCTCATTTCTATTTGGGTTTCTATTATTTATCATTGATGTTCTTACCTTCAAAATAGTTCCATTAGGAGAGGGTCGCCTTCTGCCATTCTTCTGATCAGCTTTATGAAATCCTGTTCACTTGAAACAATCCATGGGTGAACTGCAGGCGCTTGGGCAGAGTAAAAGGATGAAGAATTTGTAGAAGATGGTTTCCTATTATAGATCATTGCACTAAACACGGAGTCAAAATTCTGTGGTGAATCCATCGATAAAAAGAACATGGGCACGGCAACCTTGTAATGCAATTGTAGATTGCCCACTAGATTAACAAGATCGCCAAAGTCAGCCACCAAGTGCTGAGGAACGTAGAATATTTCAGAACTACATATAATGAGGCTCTGGTCACTTCTGACAGCTTCCTTATAGTTGACTTGAAAGTGAACCGGCATTGAACTAACAACTTCTTTTACCATCTCTGCTTGTTTGGAATACCAATCCGAGTTTCCACTGCTTGACACAGTAGTCCATGACTTTGACACCTAAAATTTCATTAATTTTGTCAGAGAACATAATAGCCATTTACAAGAACAAAAAAAAAAAGTTTTATCATCGTTAGCATTAAATATCAGGACAGAACAAGAGGTTTTAACTAATGGTTGTCCCCAAATATTGATATGATAAGTTTATCATAGTAATAGTTTAAAAGCTAATGAGATAAGAGGTGCAAGAAAAGTTATAAATCTACAATCATGTAACAGTGATGGGACGGCAAAAAACAGAAGGCAAGAGAGTAATAAATAGAATTCCAGCATTAAAACAGAGAATATACAATAACGTATGGAACAAGGCATCAAGAGGATAGCTACAGACAAATATAATACCTTATCAGTAATCCAGAGTTTATTCTTATCTGCTTGCAGCAGATTCCAATAATTAAGAACAGTATCATCCTGAAGGAATAAAAAGCCTTCTGCACTTGTATATCGATTGAAGATCTTGGGTAAATGCCTGGAACAGTGAATAACATTGTATTATTATTGTCCATGTTTACCAACAACTTATGCCACGATTGCGACAACAAAACCACCAAAAGGTTGCTTCTAAGGAACCTTAGTTCTAAAGAATGTAAAAACCCATGAATACAAAAATCAAACCAGACGTTTGAACAAATATAAGCATGAACATCCATAATATTTATTAAGCTCAAAAAAGTAATTAGGTATGGAAAACTAAGCCATTCTCTAACCATCATATTCAGATAAATGAATGTAACAACGGTAAGTCAAAAAATTTGGGTCACAAGATCCCAACCTGAATCAGGATTCAATTGACATGCAAGATACTTGAAGGAAGTGAAATTTGTTTCAATAAGCAAAAAAAGTGTTCAATCACAGTTAAAATAAATGATTAATTGTGCAAATTATAAACAAAAACAAACATGACCATGTTCCACATTTAGATTCCTGACGACGTTCTTGCAATTTTTTTCCTTAAATCATTAATCTATATCCTTTTGAAAAATTTGATTGCTCTTCAGAATAGCTGGAGCCCACATATCTGAACCTTATTGTAACAAACTTCAAAAGTCGAATGACAATTATAGAATAATCAAACTAATATTCAATTCAAGATTCACATTCTACAGATCGCGCCACTAAGATTTTGGCATGACCACCTATAGTATATGTGTGTTGTCCCATTTTTTCTCAGGCATGCGGCCCATAGCATGTCTCACACTAAACCAATACCGCACTAATAATACCATAGGGACACTGCTTGGGAAACATACCAAGTGATAGATGTCAGCTTTGATATACTGGTGGTTCTTTGTGGGCACCAAGCCGTCTCAGTAGGAAAACAACAAGTGGTGAAGGTGAAGCGAAAGAGCCACATAATTATAAAAAAAAAAAAAAAAAAAGTAATTCGCCAAATTTAACCACTTCTTAAGTAGCTAAAAAGAACTATGTTGTTCTCACCATATCTAGTATGTTCTACAAATTATATTTTTCTACTAATATCTTCGGCAGCCATAAGTCTGTTGAGCAAGATTCTGAGACAAATAGGGTAAAGGTTTCACAATAAAGGATCTCTAAGTACAATCTGTGACAAAACCCGGAAAGATGCATCGGAATCAACTACTGCATCAATTATTGGAAATACCAATTTACAGTCAAAACAAAAAAACCTTTCACAAGCTGACATCAAAACTTTCAGATAATTTGTACATGGACTGGTTCATGTGTCCTAGTGTTGCATTGAAGAATAAAGCCCTAGATGACGATGAGATCTATCTAAATTTTCATATGGCACTACAACTTAGCACTGAACATTTAAATCTTCCAAATGAAGAAAGAAACTCAAAAAAAAAATGTCTAAAAATTTGCAAGGTCTTCAGAGTAAATCAAAAGAAAAACATAACCATAAGATAATTATACATACTTGTATATTTGCGCTAGTTGGCCTGCTTCAACAGCAAGATCCACATTCTTCTGCTCTGACAAAATAATCACTGTTTTGAAGATCCTTCCATAAAGCAGTCTCCATTCCAAAGCAGTACGTTCCACAGGCCCACTGCAGAACATAATGATCACAACATTCCCAAAATTCTTCCTCCACCTAATCAAATTCCCAATCTCATAACTCACAGTCCCAGTTTCCTCAACCCCAAGATGAACAGATGGCAACTTACGAGGCACATACTCTTTTCTGTCCCCATGACCAATACTCGCCCTAGGGCGATCCAATTCCAGCGACATAAGCCTTGGCTGCTGGTACCCAACAGCAATTAAGTCCTGAAGCCAAGCAGCAGTAAACTTCACATCCCTCTCAGTCCAAAATCCTTCCTCTGCCATAGAGTGACTCAACTCTAAAACCTTCTCAAAGAACCTATGTTTGTTCGATCTCCAAGAAACCAAGAACTTAATCAACCGACCTACATTCACATGAAGATCTTTCTCCTCTGAAAACGGATATGCCTCAATTTTATCATATCTATGAACTGTAGGTGGATAAACAACAACATAACCACCAATCTCCCACAAAAGCCTCTGTCCCCAATAACCCCTCAACACATCTGACGCCATTGTACTAACTGAAACCGGAAGCATCAGTGCCCAAAAAGCCGAAGACTGGTAAATCGTATTAAATGAATTCACCGGCACCATCATACCTTGCGGCAACGCAACTTTCGGGGCACGGTCATCAAACCGAATATCAAAAGCTTCCAAACCAGGCTTCCTAGTAAAATAAAAAACTGAATCAACATCCGGCAACCCATTCGAAATCCCTTGTTGTATAAACTGTTTTCCACCAAAAATCTCAGTATAGAACTCCTCATGACCAATCCCACCCACATTTTCCAATGGCAAACCCCTTGGCCAAACAGACCGTTGCCCGAAATGCACATAAGGGTTAACAACAGTCCTATTAAGATTCTCATGACTATATTGCAATATAGTTTCTTGCCTAGCTGCTTCACCTACTAACTCTACATCAAAATGTTTACCCAAATCATCACCAATAACATCTCCTCTATCATCAGCATCAAAGATCTTCTTAGCACCGTGTTGTATAGCAAACAAATACCCACAAGTTTTTCTAACATAAGAATCATAAGGCAAGAAATCCAGCACACGAAAACCCAAATTCGCTTGCATATCTAAAGACAGAAAAATTGCACCTTTCAAGCTCCAATCATTCGGAGTCCTCGAATTCCCGATTGCAAGCACTTGCCATCCCTTGATCTTGACCAACTTTTTCAACGAATCAGTTGGGTATCTGTCAACAGAAACCACAATCCATTTATCCGATCGAAACCTGCTATAAATAGAGGATTTATCAGCAATGGGTGGAATTGAATTCCAGTTAATAACAGGCAGTGGGATGGCATTTGGGTATTGTTCTTTAGACTGAGATTGAAGGAAATTGGCAGTGCCAGTAAAGTTACGAAGGAAGGAGAGAGCAGCTATGGTGACGATCAAGAGAAAGACAGTGACAATTTTAAACAAATTGTCACATACCCATGTGGAGAAATCAAAAGATTTTGATTCAGAGAATCGATGGGGTGAAGTTCTGATCCGGGATTTTGGAGATTTAGGGAGTGGGTTACGGTCTTGGACAAACATTGAAGCTTAATGACTTGAAAGAAAAACTCAACAAGGACGAACAGAAATGCACTATGAGATTAAAGATGGACCCAATGAATATTTAGTTGCTGTATCTGGTCTGGTCTCAAATGAAACAGAAGTGAAGCTTTGCAGGTGTGTCAGTTTGGTTTGTATTTTAAGTTTCAATAATAAAAGAGCATGTGGTTACAGACAAGAATGATAGCTCCAATGGTCCAATGGAATGTTGAAACTTGAAACTGCTACTAAGTTGGGTAGGGGACGAGACCACTGGATCACTGTGCCCCTTTTTTTTTTTTTTTTTTTTGAATTTTAAATATAAAATTTTGAATGGACATATAGACCTGGTCGGCGATTCGGTTCTGGTTCGGAACCGACCGGAACCGTGAACCGAACCGGTCGGTTCCGATTACGGTTCGAACTGTTTTTTTTTTTAATTATATAAAAAATTCGAAAATAATTTAAAATAAATTAGATTAATTTAATAAATAAATAAAATTATTAAATTAAAGAGCTTGAACTTAAATTTAAAAAAATTTAAATTGCCTACGTATCCTCCAGGGGTGAGAGGAATCAAAGCTCACGTAGTTCCATTACAATTTTAAGATATTTCCCCTTTGAAAATCTACAATTTTGTAATTATCAATCACCATTATCAGTTGATCCTTCAGCTCCGGCTCCGCTTGCACTTGTTGTTGCAGATGCATTATCGAACAAGTCTTCAAAATCATCGGGTGCATCTTCTTGTTGTCTCAGATCAGCTCGAGTCCAATCATCCACACAAGCTGTTGCTTCTAGAGTGCTTGGATGTAATGAAGATCGTCTAGCTTCCAATATATTACCTCCCAAGCTGAAGCCTTGCTCAACCGCAACGCTGGAAATAGTTGATGCCAATATCTCTTTAGCAATAATTGATAAAACATGATATATATTTTGATGTCGGTTCCACCATTCAAAGATTTTAAAATTTTTACTAACTAAACTTTCAGTAGGAAACTCGAAATTTGTAGATAAATAATTATCTAATTCGGGGTTATTAGTTGTCGTATCCCTAGCTTTTTTATTTCGTTGCAGTAACCAACGATCCCCTACACTAAGTCTTGTTTGAATTATTGGTTCGCTACTACTAGATTCACCTAATGTTCATAAGTTATATCTTACAATATAATTAATAAATAACTCAATTAAATCATTTCTTAATCTCACTATTATTCTTATAATATATATATCATCTAATATTCCTAAATGACCATAGTAAGCTTGTAAAGCACTATTCAAACCTTCTAATTTAAATTTAGGATCAAAAACAGCAGCAATAAGATAAAGTAAAGGAATTTCTCTAAAATAATTCAATCATTTTACCTTCATAACAGTAATGGCTTCTAACAAAATAATCTTTTTTGATACCGAAAATGCCCCTAAAAATAATCGTTTTTTTACCATTATTAGGGTATATTAGGAATTACAAAAACAATTTTTTTTTATGGCCGTTGGCCTTTTTTTAATTAAGGGGCATGGAGCCCGTTGGGTAGGGTTCCTGTCCGGTTGGAACCGCTGGAACCGAATGGTTCCAGCGGTTCCAACCGGTTCGGTTGGGGGTGGAACCCCAACCGAACCAGTCCATTACGGTTCCGATTCCGGAACCGGAACCGTCCGGTTCCAACCGGTTCCGAACCAGAACCGTGGCGGGTCTATGGACATACATATATCCAAAAACACACACATGAGACACAATCAAGGCATAATTTTATAACTCACAATTTAATTTCTTAATTTAAAATATATTTTCCTAAAATAAATTTATACATTGTGTGTGTTGTAAGAGTCTTTAGATGTATATCTATAATTATTTTAATATTTTTCTCTATTCTTTTTCTTCGTATGTATCTACATAAAATTTAAATTAATTAATTAATATTAATAATTAAAATAAAATTTATATAAATAAATAAATAACTACAAACTAATTATCCCTCAAAAGTGCTCCAATTTCATTTCACACCTAAATGAACTAATAGTTAAGGAAATGATCATTCTTGTCATTTTTTGCATGTGAGGTGTTTGATACCCCCTAAATATTCCATCATGAAAGTATTGTTGGAAATGGTGATCGAGCATCATTCACTTTCGAGCATCATTCACTTTTTGTATGAATATTTGATATTTATGCAATATAATATTTATTTTATCATGGTTATTTATTTATTTATATGGTAAAACTCTTACTTTTATTTATATATTGTAAATCTAAGAGTTAGATTACTCTAAGAGTTAGAGATGTCAAGTTACACTCGGAACCTTATATGAATTTAGTAAAGACCCGAGAGTTACAACATATGGTAATATAGTTGCAAGAGTTGCAAATGATGTTGAGAAATATCACGCATTATCTCTAATATAAATTATTTCTGGTCTAGATATATTGACATGGGTCGGTCATTATATTGGTAAGACTAGTGCATTGTCTATATATGTAATGGACATATGGTTTGTCTCAACAGACTGTGAGCTTAGCGGAAGTTCGTATAGAAATGCAGATATTCATTAGTTGAATGAATATTGAATTAACTCATAAAAGATGACTAATAGATATTCCATAAAACTGTCAATAGTTGTCTTTTTCTAGTTGAGTAGTTATTGTGGTCCTTTGACTTGAGACACCACGGTGGTCTTGTGAGTGATCATCTATGTGTGATACCATGCATGTCAGAGACCTTTCATGGTCTGACCGCTGGATGTCTGTTAGGTATAGACTGATGCTCACGAAGATCGGTGTGTGTTAATATGAGGATTCGTCAGTCCATATGGTTGGATTATGTTTCCATATATTTTTCAGAGTATATTCCGGAAATCTTTCGGCCGAAAGTTCGTCGAAGAAATTGTTTCTTTGACATTATAAATAATATTGAAAAGAGTTTCGCAAATATTATTTATTAATGGAATATAGTTTTGAAAAGTTAGTTTATATTGAGTAGATAAGGTTTTGATAGTAATACTTTAACCTTACTCAATGGAGACGGTAATGACGAAGGGATTATATATTAACGTTTTAACCTCGACTTGTATGGTTCGACATGTTGTGTTGTTTAGTCATGATTTGTAGGTGGACATGCCTTCATGAAATATGTATACAAGTATATAAGATATATAAGTATATATATATATATATACGTAACAACCGAACGTGTGCCTATAGAGTTCCATTATATTGAGTTTACTCGTTGAGCACTAGGGCGACCTCTCGTTAAATGTTGACAAAGTATTTTTGGGTATTTAGGACTAAAGTGTTTGATCCGATAATTCATGAGATGAATTGAATTGATTAATTTTATATCAAGAGTTGATATAAGTTTATTGTATAATAAATGTAAATTTGATTTGCATTAAATTAGTAATTATTTTGTGAATTAATTTAATTGTTAAATTAATATACAATATTAATTACTTAGCTTATACAAGAAAATTGAATTATTTGGTTAAAGTAACTAAATGATTCATAAATGTAACTTAGTTACTAAAGTTTGTGAGATTAAATTCAACCTTGGTTAAGTTGCTTTTTAAAACATGTGGTGTGTTAGACAATTATGACTCATATCGTCACTATTTGTAAAAGACATTATGGTTTTTGTACAAATTAATTATGTAGCAATGAAATTGCATTTTATCATTTTGTAATTTGATTACGTATATATATAAATGATAAAAATCCCTATGATTAATTCCAGATTATAAGATATGAGACATTATCAATCCATAAAGGTTTAATCATTAAATATCCCTAGTCGTAGTATTATCGAGACTGGACATCGATAATGCGGAATAGACTAGTATTGCACTTGTGCGTGTTATGGAAGCGTAACGGCATAGTTCTCATATATTTAAGTATTGGATACTTATGCAAGTGTGATAGGAGGTTGTGTTTACCGATGGTACGGAAACAGCTTCGCTCTGGATAGACCCCGCGGAATTCCATTGGTGGTATGACTTTGTGTCTATGGGAATCTGCATCAGGGTAGGTGTATTTGGTCTTAACCTGAGACTTACATCGCTAGTACTTGCGACAATCAATACGCTTTAGTTTTGGTCGTCCAAGACTTTAACAGGTTCTGTGTACGCCTCTTCTGGGTTTATTGAGAATCGTAGTGTATTGAGTGTGATGTCAAGATGGAAGTATCACTTCAGTCATATGGAGATGATGATCACGCAGGGATACAGAATTGGTTCTCTATTGTGTTGCAACCATCGGGATAATATGACTTGGTCATGATTATCCGATTAAAGAGACTAGTTGCTTGATATCCGATATATGCTTCGTACGGGGCAGACACTATTCCATCCCCAGGCCTTGCATGTGACCATCGATACTGGATCGCAATACGCAATACTACGTATACTACGCCTGATATAGATTATATATTCCATTAAGAATATTTCTTGAGAATTGGGTAGACACGGTGCTTTGATAGAAGCCAACCATGTCTCGTAAATCGGTAAAAACGTAGTACAAGGTACGTACGTGTTCGGATAGTCCGACGACCGGATTTACTGCCAACATATCCAGGGATATCTTGGGTCGCTTCCCGAAAATTCACCGATGACGTATGATTTGAACATAATTAATCTTGAATTAATTACGGAGATATTTTATCTGGGATAAAATACTATTTGAAGAGAGAGAACGATTAATTCGGAATTAATCGATAAAATAATATATTCGATATATTAAACGAAATTAGATTTCGACGCGGAATTAAAATTGGATTTTAATTCGGGCAAACGAATTAATTTAGAATTAATTCACGAGCGACGTGAATAGTAAATTGATTTAATTACGTCGCAACGGAAAATTCGTTAATTCGGAATTAACGAAACCGAGCTCGGGATGTGTTTGCGAGGCCACTCCGATTTTGAATCAAGTGCGGCCACAAGTCACATCACATGTCACTTTAGCGATGGATGTCCATTCACCTTTTTGGTGAGTGACAACTAGTCACTATTCATGATGTTGGTTGTTGAGAGCCTTTAATGCTATTTTGGCTCCAAATTGAGTTTTGACTTTTTGAAAGCCATATACCAAACTTTCTTTGGTAACACTTTTGATATAACTTGTTTTTAGAAAACAAAATCAAAAATACACTCTCTCTCTCCCTTTGCTCATTGCCGTGAGCATCCACCAAGAACAAAGAAAATTGTTTTCTTTCTACACTTGCTAGCACACATCAAGGAATCAGAAAAAGGTGATATGGAAACCAACCTTGGAGCTTGGAATCCTTTTAAAAGCTTGGAGCTCATTCATCTTCTACAAAGGATCACCTTGGCCGAATTCAACAAAGAGATTTTGGTGTTCATCTTCTTCAAAATCCATTAAATGTAAGTGTGATTCCGCCTCACTTCTTTGAGTATTCATTCTTTTCATTGCTTAAATATGATCTTGGACCACATTAGAAACCCACATGGTGTGAAGTAAAGATGCTTTTAAACTATGGTTTAAATTAATGGCTATGATTTGGTTTTGTTTTTGTTTAATTATTTTTTATAAAAACAAAATTAAAAAAAAAAAAAAAAAGTAAAATCACTCCCCTTTTTTGGTAGCCTCTGCCGAAAGAAAGAAAAGCAAAAAAATGGTTTTTACTTTTTCCCGCTCACTGCACACAACTGCCGAGTGAACAAGAGAACAAAATAAAAGCAATTTTTTTTAAAGAAGAAACAGCCATTGCCGTGACTTTGAGAAAGCTAAAGGGCTGAGGTTTTCTTCAAATTGTTTATCAAAATTCAAGCCAAATCTCTCACCAAAAATCACGCAAATTAATATTAAGTCCATGGAATTAATCCTTAAGAGTTGAGAGTTGATTCTTGTTCTTGAAGTTCTTGGAGTTCTTCATTTTTCCTAGGGTTCAAGAGTTGAATTTTGGGGAAAAGTTTGTTGCCACTCTTGAGTGATCAAACCACCTTTTGATCACGGAAATTTGTTCTTGAGAAAGCTCAATTTGGTGGAGTTTTGAAGGAGTTCAAAAGCTTGGAAGATTTGGAGAAACTTGAGTTCAAAGGTTGAAAAAGCTTGGAGGATTTGGAAGCTTGGATGCAAAGCTTGTTGGTACATTTAATTTGTCAATTTATTTGTTCAAATTTGTTGATTAATTTTGTTGAGAAAAATTGTTGTGGAAGTGTTGGATAAATTGAAGCATGTATGTGAGGATATGAAACATTCAAGTGTTAGAAAAATTAGTATATAGTTGATGTATTAATTTTTGTATGCTTGGAATAATTTTGTAAGTGTTGGAAAATTATCATGCATGCTCGGATTAATTTTTCAAGTGTTGAAAATTAATGTTTGTATGCTTCAATTATTTTCAAGTGTTGGAAATAAATTTTAGATGCTTAGTTTAATTTGTCAAGGGTTGATAAATTGATTTAAGTGTGTTGAAATTTTTAATTAGCTTATGATAATTTTTAATGCATGGAAAATTGTAAGTTGAAAAAAAAAATTTGCCCACTGTTTTTAGTGGACTGCTGATGAAAAAAAAAATTATTCGCTCGGGATTTGATCTCGAACGGGTTCCGCTGCGCTTGGTTTTGTCCGTTCCTGACTCAACAAGTATGTATTAATATAAATAATCTATGACTTTGTTTTATGTGGATCATTGTGGATGCTGGATTTCGCCCGAGGTCCACAATCAGAATTTGTAGGTTGGGGCATTAACGATCCTGCAAAACAAAGATAGAGTGAACGGGAGTAGACTACCACCGGTATGGTGGGTGCCGGGTACACTCCGACGCTCAAGTCAGTATAGTGAAATGAGCTGCCATTATGTAATATGCGGAAATAAGGCTTATTATTACCTTACTTTCTTTTGATAGCCGTGAGGGCGGTGACAAAGGAAAGAAATTCTCAGAACTTGTGTCAGAGAATAGAAGTTTATAAGAATGATGTCAAGCCTCCCTTTGAACCCTGAGTTATCTTCCCTTTTATAGATCTGAAAAGAGATTATTTTGTAGCTGTCATAAAAGCTGGCAATGGGTCTACAATGCGCTGATATATCTGGCTATGGAACCCACAACGTGTCTTGGATCCAACTTTCGGCGTTGCACGTATTTGTGTTTAGAAAAAGTAAAAATAGTTAGTAACAACCATGTTTTATTCAGTCTACTTATTTGGCTTTTCATTTGTAGTGTTATGTACCGGTGGAATAAAGTCTTTTGGGCTTGGTTTTCCAATATGGTTTTTAAGGGCCAATATTTGTGGGCTTTTGGTATTGAATTTTGAAGTGAAAAGCCAATTTTACCCTCGGGTCCAAATTTGGCACGTACAGTTTGTTCCCTGCTCTTTAAGTCAAAAAGTTTTTGACTTTGAGAGTAATAAATCGAATGTATCATCTGGGATTTGCTTTTATGTAAATTTTTTCTGAATCGTTTGGAGTAATCATAAGTTAAGACTTAATCTTACAAGATACGTAAGAATGATTTACTGAACCAGTTGAAGATCAAGATTCTGTCTAATTCCACCTGAAAAAATGAGGAACGTTCCCAGTCGACTGAACCTGGTGAAGGTCAGGATAATCCCCATGCTACGGGTCCATGGACCAGGGGAATTACTCATGTCGCCTGGACCAGCTGAAGGCCAGGTCTTGAACTTGACTCTATGTGAGTCAATGGGGAATGTTCCCAGTCGACTGAACCTGATGAAGGTCAGGATAATCCCCATGCTACGGGTCCATGGACCAGGGGATTTACTCATGTCGCCTGGACCAGCTGAAGGCCAGGTCTTGAACTTGACTCTATGTGAGTCAATGGGGAATGTTCCCAGTCGACTGAACCTGGTGAAGGTCAGGATAATCCCCATGCTACGGGTCCATGGACCAGGGGAATTACTCATGTCGCCTGGACCAGCTGAAGGCCAGGTCTTGAACTTGACTCTATGTGAGTCAATGGGGAATGTTCCCAGTCGACTGAACCTGATGAAGGTCAAGGATAATCCCCATGCTACGGGTCCATGGACCAGGGGAATTACTCATGTCGCCTGGACCAGCTGAAGGCCAGGTCTTGAACTTGACTCTATGTGAGTCAATGGGGAATGTTCCCAGTCGACTGAACCTGATGAAGGTCAGGATAATCCCCATGCTACGGGTCCATGGACCAGGGGATTACTCATGTCGCCTGGACCAGCTGAAGGCCAGGTCTTGAACTTGACTCTATGTGAGTCAATGGGGAATGTTCCCAGTCGACTGAACCTGATGAAGGTCAGGATAATCCCCATGCTACGGGTCCATGGACCAGGGGAATTATCATGTCTTCTGGACCAGCTGAAGGCCAGGTCTTGAACTTGACTCTATGTGAGTCAATGGGGAATGTTCCCAGTCGACTGAACCTGATGAAGGTCAGGATAATCCCCATGCTACGGGTCCATGGACCAGGGGAATTACTCATGTCGCCTGGACCAGCTGAAGGCCAGGTCTTCAACTTGACTCTACATGAGTCATGGGGATGTTCCCAGTCGACTGAACCAGATGAAGGTCAGGACAAAGTATATTGTTGAATGGGTTCAACAAGTTCCAAGCTATATGCGTGTATATGTCGACTGAGATGTTCATCAAGTTTCAAGTTATGTGTTTGGTTTCTTTGATAACTCCCAAGCTTTTCACTAGAGGATGTCGGCTGAGATTCATTTCATGTCTCGAGATATGCAAGTGTACTAAGTATAATAATCCCCAAATCACAGACTTGATGATGTCGACTGGGATCATCAATAAATCCCAATTTCGCACCAAGCTACACGTTGAGATGTCAATTAACTCTTGATTAGTCTCAAGTCAAGAGGGTGTTATGTCGACTGGGTTTTTCTTTAAACCCCAAACTACATTTGTAGAACACGCATCAAGCATCAAGTCATACACGTATAAGATCCATAACAAGTCCCAAGCTACGCACATATAGATGTCGAATGGGACAGACACCAAGCAATAAACCATATATGCTTAAGATTCACAACAAATCCAAAGCTACACATGTAGATATCAGATGGGACATATATCAATCATCAAGCCATACATCATAAGATCCATAACAAATCTCAAGCCACACAAGTAGATGTCGGATGGGACATTCACCAAGCATTAAACCACACATGCTTAAGATTCACAACAAATCCAAAGCTACACATGTAGATGTCGATTGGGACTTTCTTAATAAATGCAAGCCATACCTGATAATGTCGATTGAAATATACAAACCGAGTTCCCACATTTAGTGTCGAATGGAATGTCTCCACACCGAGTCTTCACTAAGGTAGTGTTGATTGGGAAGTCCATTAAATCTTCTAATGTACGTCGACTGGGATGTCCTCACCGTGTCGAATTCCCGTTTGTCAAATGTCGACTGGAACATACCGTGTTGAATTCCCGTTTGTCAAATGTCGACTGGAACATACCTGCAAATTCTTAATACATAGTTATTGACAAGAATATTTAAACAAAGCCCTATAAATAAGGTTCTTGTACTTATGTCGATTGGGTTTTTCACTTGAGGCTCCTTGTATGAGTGGCTGTATCGAATCCTGATAATGTCGACTGAGATAACAGCATGTATTTATCATGTTAATCGATTGGAGTGTTCCTGTCGACTGAATTAACATCATGAAACTCTCAAGCACGTAGTCTGAAGTATACCTGTAAACATTTAGTATATAATGTCGACTGAAACAAACCGGCGGTGACTTCCTGAATGTTTGTCGATTGAAGTGATTATACGAATCATTATTCATGTCGACTGGAGTAAAATTATTTCAAGAGTGGATCAGAATATACTTAAGGTCCCATATAGGTATGTCGACTGAAATAATCTTAATATGTCGAATGGAATAAACCTTTAGATATTTAATACATGCTGTTGACTGAAGTAATATGAAGCATTTTCATGAATGTTGAATTGAGCGTACCTGAAATTAACTCATAGAGGCTAGTCGACTGACAGGAACTTACAGAGGTTCATATATAAACGTCGACTAGCAAGCGGTCTTCATGTAGAATTGTTGACTGAAGTCCAACGATCTTTTGTAGATGTTAATATGATGTCTAAGTTTTATTCTGGAGGAAGTGATTCCATTGACAGATGTCATCCAATCGCCAGTGTTGCCTTCGTCCTTGGAAGATTAGAAGGAAGTTGGGCTTTTGGGTCTTTGGAGCCCAAGTTCATTTACTAAAACCCTAGTGGGATTTTCGAGGTATCTTTTGGAGGGAATTTGAGGCGCCAAAATGAAGAGTATAAGAATGGCTTTTGAGAGTCATTTGTTCCTCACAAGAAATCCTTTCGATTGGCGAGTATAGGAGAGCTCTCAAGATCTTCAAGGTACCCTTCATATCTTTCTTCGCGTTCTTCAATATCTTCAAATGTTCTTAGTGTAGATTCAAATTGTTCTTAGTCAAATAAGTTTGTTTGATCTTGAAAAACATAGTGAAACTTATGGATTATGTTTAAGGTTTAGACGTGTTTAGATCTTCAAAGGGGTAGAAATTTTAGGAAATTTGTGTTTGTTGCTTGGAAAATGTCGAGTGAGGATTCATTGGGTAGTTTAGGTGCTCAAATTGACAAGTATATTGAACAACCTATGAATGATTCGAGTGATGAAGAAACTATTAGGGATTGGTCGCATGGAGATTTTATGGAGGCTGGAATTGTATCTATAGCCAAACCACCGTTAGGAGTACCTACCGAAGCTACACCACTTAGATCATTACCTACCATTGAGGAGTCGAGTGAGATTCCAAGTACGAGTGAACCAACAAACATTTTAACTAAAAATCCAGCTAGTCGAGTGACTGAAAGGTCAATGAGAGAAATGAAACTAAAATATAGATTTCCTCCATCAATTGAAGTTAGGTTAGCGTCACCGACTGAAAGGATAGATTATAAAATTCCTGGGTGGATTGGGTTTTACGAACGCCCATTTGCTGATGGATTCAGATTCCCCATTCCAAAGTTAGTGTGGGAAGTGTTGAATCATTACCAGTTGGCCCCTTCTCAACTAATGCCAAATACATGGAGGATTCTACTGTCGATTGAGTGTATATCTTTTGAATTGGGGATCGTGTTTGGGGTGCGAGAATTATTGTATACTTACTATATGAAAGAACACCTGAGAGAAAAAAGGAGATATCACCTGTATCTACGCCAAAAGAGGGAGCACTTGGTATTGGGGCTTACAACAAATGATAGGGGTGATTGGCAAAAAAGTTATTTCTTCGTGAGAGGAGAGTGTGTGTTTGGGTCGAATGGGAGTGGAGAAATACCTGAACATTGGAACTCGTCGAGTGAGTATTTCTTCACCCTTCTATATTCTATATTACAACTTGTATGATTGTAAATATTCTTCTTATCTTCTTTCAGGTCTTCAGCTGAATAGAACATTCGATACTACTCATCGAGCCGTCGCAAATACTAATCACATCCTCGGTTTGCCTGATTCGAAGAGGAATTGGAGAGCGGCTTTAGAAGAGAGGAGACTGAGGTTAACTCCGCTGTGGAAAGAAGTGGTTTATTCTGAAGGTACTCCCTTGGCTTTGAGTAAGCATATTTTGGCCGTGATTTTGTGCACTTGGGCGATTGAGGTTACAT
Source organism: Zanthoxylum bungeanum (assembly GCA_019454045.1). NCBI lineage: Eukaryota > Viridiplantae > Streptophyta > Magnoliopsida > Sapindales > Rutaceae > Zanthoxylum > Zanthoxylum bungeanum. The sequence goes on along the minus strand of SKCR01036836.1, from coordinate 52,788 downwards.
TTGGGAGGCTGCTATTTCTAACATCGCTGACTCCTGAAGAATTTTTATGCGCAGCTGAGATGATGTCGGGTCCATTTAAGGTGCCAAAACTTGATGAAATGAGGAGCCGGAGGAAGACTAAGAAAGCTAAGGAGAAGGAGCCTGAAGCCGCAAATTTGGATATCGCCAAACCAGCTGAAGTCGTTCCGGTTAATGTGTCCGAACCAATGACCCAGTCGACTGAGAAGGTGTCTGCCTCGAAAAAGAGGAAGGCAGTAGTAGAAGTGGAGGAAGACGCAGAAGGCGTTGTAGTGAGGATTCCCCACGGGTCTACTGCAATTTCGGATCCTTCTAGCCTTTCTAAATTTATCAAACGTCTTTGCTGGAAGAAGACGAGCAACGGCTGATTGAGTTGGGTCCAACCGAAACAAGCAAGAAGATTGCGGCTTTAAGTTATCAGGTATATATTTATCATTGAAAACATGTATATTATCTATTAGAAGAAGTCGTATGGAATGTACTAAAAGGAATTTGTTTCAGGTTATGGAATGTGGTATTTTCATGCAACAGTATGCTGAATTAAGCCAAAGGAGGATGAGGGACTTAGAGAAAGCAAACACATCAGTCAGAAGAGATTTCGGTGAACTGAAAGCAAATTTTGACGCTACCGAAAGGAAATTGAGAAAGGTCGAGAAGGAACTGAGAGAGACTCAAGCAACACTGAAATTGGAGAAAGAAGTGTCTGAAGCTACCAATGAAGCGTTCAAAGAAAGTGTGGAAAGCTTGAGGAAGGAAAAGGCCGAATTGCTTGACCAACTTGAATTGGTTGCCTTTGAGTCAATGATGAAAGAGAGGAGTAGTCTAATGGAAGAATATTTAGCTGGTCAAAATGTCGCTTGGAAACGAAAAAATGGATTCGAGAATATGAGAGGTTAGCTGCTGGGGTCTCCCTTACAAGTGAGGGTGAAGAAGAAGAAGATGGAGAAGAGGTACTCTCGAAAGAGACTGTTGAAGAAAAACAAATGGCCACTGGAGAAGCCGAAGAGGTGATGAAAGTAACGGAGAAACAGATTGAAACGGATGTTGCTCCTTCGTCGACTGAAATAATCCCTCTTGTTCCCAGTCAGACCGCTGATGTTCCACCAGCGGAAGCTCAGCCCTCTCCTGAGGTTCCGTCGACTGATACGCCCGTGGAATGAATATGTAATTTTAACTTTTGACTATCTTTTTGTAATGGGAAATTGCGAATATATAATGTTTCCTTTTTGCTTGATATCTAAGATTTCATATTTATTTTCACTATATGGATATCAGAATGCATAAATTTCATCACACAACATTTTATTATAAAATACTTCATTGGCCGAGTGGGCAACACAAAAGAAAAATAAAAATTACCGGTAGAATCGTTTGAGATGAATTGCATTCCAGCTATTTTGAATTGGCCTTCCTTCTGTCGTTTCCAATTTGTAGGCACCCTGCCCAACGACCTTCGTAATGACGTCTGGGCCTTCCCAATTTGGTCCTGGCTTTCCATCTTTGATCTCTTTGGTATTCTGAAATACTTTCCGTAGGACCCAATCTTCTTCTTTAAACGTTCTGCACCTAACATTCTTGTTAAAATATTTGGCCATTCTCTGCTGATGTGCTGCAAGTCGTATAGAGGCTCGTTCCCTCATTTCGTCAACCGTATCAAGGCTATAACTCATGAGTTGTTGATTCATGTTTTCTTCGAGCCATTGGTATCGAGGAGTTGGAACAACTCCTTCGACTGGGATCACTGCTTCACACCCAAACACAAGGGAGAATGGGGTTTGTCCAGTTGATGACCGGGCTGTAGTTCTGTAGGACCACAAGACTCCTGGAAGTTCATCTGCCCATGCTCCTTTTGATTTCTCTAATCTTTTCTTCATTGTATTCAAGATCGTTTTGTTGGATGATTCAGCTTGACCATTCGCTTGAGGAAAACGTGGGGTTGAAAAGTTCAATTTGATTCCCCAATTCTTGCAGAAGTCTTGGAAACGGTAGCTGATGAATTGGGACCCGTTGTCAGTTACAATTTCCTTCGGCAAACCGAATCGACAAATGATGTTTTTCCATACGAAGTTTTGCACTTCTAAGTCCCGTATCTTGGCAAAGGCTTCTGCTTCGATCCATTTGGAATAGTAATCTGTAAGGGCGAGCATGTAGACTCGCTGTCCATGGGCGGTAGGTAGCTTCCCAACGATGTCCATTCCCCATTTCATGAATGGCCAAGGTGAGAGAATCGGCTTCAATTTCTCTGGTGGTAAGTGTGAGACGGGGGCAAATCTTTGACATTTCTCGCATTTTCGAGTGAATTCAACCGAATCAGCCCGCATAGACGGCCAATAGTATCCCGTCGTGTGGGCTCGGGAGGCTAAGCTTCTTCCACCAGAATGGTTTCCACATTCTCCTTCATGAAGTTCGGTTAAAACGTACCGGGCTTCCTCTGAAGTGAGACATTTGAGGTAGGGACCAGAAAGTGATCTTTTCAAAAGTTGCCCATCATGTAGCGTGAATCTGGCAGCTTGTCGTTGAATCTTTCGAGCCTCAATTTTATCTTCTGGAAGCATGCCATTTTGTAAATATTTCTCAATTGGAGTCAACCATGAGTCGCTTGATGTGAGTGTTGAAACTTCTTAGACTCCATTCTTCCAAATCACAGGCCACTGCAAATATACAATTGGGATGGACTGGATTTTTTCTCCTTCAATCGCCGAACCCAGTGTAGCTAAAGCATCTGCGTGCTTATTTTCATTTCTGGGGATTTGAGAAATGGTTATTTGTTCAAATGTCGACTGGATTTCCTTTACCTTTTTTAGATAAGAAACCATCTGTGAGTCTCTAGCTTGATATGAACCCTGGAATTGATTGACGATTAATTGAGAATCTGATTTCACTTCGATCTTCTTGGCACCAAGCTCATGGGCCAAGTTTAAGCCAGCTATGAGAGCTTCGTATTCGGCTTCGTTATTAGAGACTCTGAAGCCACATTTACCGCCTGTTGCAACACATCGCCTTCAGGAGTTGTAATCACAATCCCTAAGCCGCATCCACGTTTATTGCTTGACCCGTCGACTGCCAATCTCCAGGTAGTCGAAGGATGGATACATTGGATTTCTTGTTCAGCTGGTACCTGTAGACTGGAGCTGAAATCAGCAACAAAATCTGCGAGTGCTGATGTCCTTGGCAATTCTACAGAGGTGATAGTCTCAAAAAAATGGGTGTCAGAAATTGTCCCAGCTCTACTTTTTCTTATTGGCAGTTTGACGCCTGGTAGATTGGACAATATCGCTTCTTTGAACTCTAACATTTTTGCGCATGTTGGAGGCGACTTGCTGAGCCTGGTCGGCTGGGGAAATTGGCGGAACTGTATGATTTCTTGGGTGGTCACCCGGTGAAGGAACATCATTTGCCACATCGTTGAATGTTTCCAAAAGATTGGATGGAATTATATCATTGTTGGCATTGCCCGGAGAATCACGTTGTTGAGAGGTGGAAGAAATTAATTCTAACTGCTTTCGAAGGTTTGTATTGGAGCTTCGCATGGTCAAATTCTCCTCCTCCAAAGTTCGTAACCGTTCTTGTAGCATAGATATTTGGGCTGAAGTTGGATCTGGTGTCAGCTCGCTGCTTGAAGCCATGAATGACAGTTAGAATTGTAGACTGTGAAATCTTTTGCTTGCTATAAATCGCCAAGGCCCCACGGTGGGCGCCAAATTGTGGATGCTGGATTTCGCCCGAGGTCCACAGTCAGAATTTGTAGGTTGGGGGCATTAACGATCCTGCAAAACAAAGATAGAGTGAACGGGAGTAGACTACCACCGGTATGGTGGGTGCCGGGTACACTCCGACGCTCAAGTCAGTATAGTGAAATGAGCTGCCATTATGTAATATGCGGAAATAAGGCTTATTATTACCTTACTTTCTTTTGATTGCCGTGAGGGCGGTGACAAAGGAAAGAAATTCTTAGAACTTGTGTCAGAGAATAGAAGTTTGTAAGAATGATGTCAAGCCTCCATTTGAACCCTGAGTTATCTTCCCTTTTATAGATCTGAAAAGAGATTATTTTATAGCTGTCATAAAAGCTGGCAATGGGTCTACAATGCGCTGATATATCTGGCTATGGAACCCACAACGTGTCTTGGATCCAACTTTCGGCGTTGCACGTATTTGTGTTTAGAAAAAGTAAAAATAGTTAGTAACAACCATGTTTTATTTAGTCTACTTATTTGGCTTTTCATTTGTAGTGTTATGTACCGGTGGAATAAAGTCTTTTGGGCTGGGTTTTCCAATATGGTTTTTAAGGGCCAATATTTGTGGGCTTTTGGTATTGAATTTTGACGTGAAATGCCAATTTTACCCTCGGGTCCAAATTGGCACGTACAATCATAAGAATCATTATTTTGTTCACATTTTTTTCTCACTAATACTTTACCAAAAACACCAACTGTTCTCTTATATAAAGCCAACTTATCGTTTATAACCTTACTTTGCAAATCAATGTCATTAGGAAAAAGAAAGCCTCCACAACGATAAACATCACATCCATTACATTCACTTCAAATTCAAATATTCAATGTGTTGTCCTTAATGTAGTAGTAAGGATTTAATAGATAGGTTGTCGCATACAATGGAGTATCAAGCTGATCTTGGGTGTTAATATAAATAATCTCAAAGATTGATCAATAATTATTCTCAACACTGTCCAATGCATTTTTTATCCCTTCAATTGCCTTATTTAGCTCACCATATAAAAGGCTTAGGCTATGTTTGGATTGATGGAATATGATGGTTTATAATGAGATGTAACTCAATGGAATGGAACGAAATGCAACAGAACGGAATGAAAAAATGAGAGGTTTATAATGTAATGTTCCAAAATATTATTTGGCAAATAAATAGTATTGGAATGAAATGGAATGTAACTAAATATTTTAATGTTATTTTTCAATGGACAGATTTGTCTTCACATATAATGTTATTTTTTAAGTTATGTTTCATCCCCAACCCTCTGATTTGGGAGGCTCATTTTCAATGACTCAATACTCTTTTTTTTTTACACTCTCTTCCATCCCCTTACATTCCATTCTATTCCCTTCCAAAAATCAAAATAATGAATTTTAAATATTTTAAGTTACATTCCATTTCATTTCATCTCATTCCATCAATCCAAACATAACTTTAAAGATGGCTTTCTATCCCATCAACTAATCTAAGCACCGCACCAAATGAACAATCACCTTCAATGATTGAGTCACACCATTCCAGAAAACAACACTCATCACCGTAGCAAATGCCACTTTCCTCTTAGAATTCTTCACCCATTTACAATCTTCCTATTATTGAATAGCAAACATGGTTCTTAATGCTTCTTTTTTCATATCAAACTTTGTAAAGGAAAGATGATACAAACATAGTAACTTCAAGTCTCTCTTTTTATAAATGACTTCATCATTGATGAAGTTTTGTAGTGGGCATAAACAAAAATGGTGAAAGCCTTGGTGCTATCAATAGTTTTTTTTTTTACCTTAAGAATTTGTCAGTATTTTTAAACATAAAGTTTATAGTGTGAATTACCTAAAGGGCATAGCTAAATAACCCAAGATGGGTAAATTAGGTATCAAAATTTTCAGCTAAATAATCTCAATCCTAATTATATCAAATTTACCACAAATTCAAATGCCTCAATAATAAAACTACGCAACAGTAATATAAAATAATTGAAATATGCGAATAAAAGAAATGAGCTTGAGTTAGAGAATTTAAAACCAGATTTTTGCGTGTGTTGGCCAATAATGTCTATGTCCTCATCTCTAAACTTGCTGCTTGAGAATTCGCTATAACCAATTGACCTCATGAGTGCCAATAACACTTTTTACAATCCTGTTGATTTCTAATGTATCAATCAAACCCTTACAAAGTGTATCTCACACTTCTGAAAGTTTTCCACATTTAATAATGGTGTCTCACACTCTCACTCACACTTTAGCCCCAAGTATATCCCAACACTCCAATACAATAAAGATTGAAGATGAAATCTCATCATAAAGAACAAGTTCTTTAAATGAGGAAATACACAAGTTTAAGAACAAATTTGAAATTGATTTTGTTAGTACGCAAGTTAGAGCTCAATAACATCTCTCAATGATAATCAAGAATGAATAATTTAAGTTTTAGATGCTACAAATCTAACTTATGAATGTATTTATAATTCCAAGCAAAAACTAGTTGTTTAGGCAAAGAAAATGAGAATTTTACTGGCCATTCAGTCGATCGAAAATGAAGAGGACTGTCGATCTAAGTCCATGCGGCAGCGACCATTATTCATAATTTTGCATGTTCGATCGACCAAACTCGCATTTTGCGATCGATCGAATAAAGAAACAATAAAATGGTTATCTTGTTGATTCCCACGGACGACCGAATTCCATAAACTTTGAAAAATTATACTTTTGGCCCAAATTTCAAAACTTCAGTTATTTTACAAATAAAACCCAAAAGTTTTAAAAATTAACAAAATGACACAAAATTAACAAAGTTCTCTATTCAAATAGGGACCACTAAATAAGGATGTGATGATCGTCAAATTGGTCATTTCTCATCTAAGTAATTGATAAAAACTTGGCAAATATGACAATTAAGATCAAGATTTCAAAAATTTCAAGAAATAATAGATTTGGCATAAGAAGTTTAGAAATCTTACAAATAGGTCATTTTCCGTAAAAATAAGTTTCGACTTAAATGATGAATTATATGCATGAGATATGCTTTAATTGAGCTCTTGAGTGCTTATCATGCATACTTAATAATCAAATGAGTTTTATAAGATTAAAAGTGAAGATCAAATATGCTTGTTTTCTTGAATCTTGTAATTTCTTTTCTCATCTTGAATTGATATGTCTGAAATATGGAATTCCTATTTTGTCTTTAATACATGGTTTGTTATCATCAAAATCAATATGACCTTTAAGTCAACAATCTTTGCCGCGACCTTATTATTTAAGGTATTGTCGGTTACTACTTTAACAATATTTTCCGACCCAACTTATAAAATGTCATTCATTATATATTCACAAAATATGCTCAACGGTATGTGCCTCTTCGGAGATTTTCATGGAACAAATGAAAGAGATATCTACTTTGCAATTAACATACAAATTCGTTATACTTCTCATTTTCTTATCACTCTAAGTATTCGTTCTAATCGAACATTCATTCAACTTCCATTCTTGTTTATGTTAATGGAGGGATACTTTAAAGCGTTCAACCTCTTCATTTATTAATGGTTTCCTTAATTGATATTGACTAAGAGGTTTGTATCCCGGTCCACAATGATCAATAGCCTCCTTCATGGCTAGAAAGTCATTATTATCAATGGAATTAAAAATGAATGTTGCATTCATACAATATAGTTTCAGAGTAAGTTATCTGCTTGGAAGGGAAAATTTCTCTATATGGTTGGCATTATGGACTACTTTATGAACTCACTTTAGTGCTGGTAATTCAACAATTTTCGCGAACCTAATTCTATAATGATTGTTGTTCAAGACATTATAGAATTAATGTAAACTTTAGTCATCAACTATGGACTTATGGCTAGTGTGCTCTTTTTATATATTTTACATCATTTTGGAGGTCTTGCAATAGAATTAGATTAGATAATGTTGGCATTTCCATTTCACAAGCTAAATCCGACCATCTTACGCATATCTGCTACTTTACGAGGTTAGTTCCAAGGTATATTCAAAATTTTTACGATTGTGATATCATAATTTCTCTTGGCTTGCATCCTAAGCTTGGTAGAGCTTTCAAGTGCTTTATCTTGAACCGACGACCTCCTTCTGTTGGTTGGATTAAAATCTATTCTAATGGTCTTTCTACGGGTAATCATGGGGGTTTAGTGTAATATTCTGTCGAAGTAAAGATGTGTAGGCATTGCATTTTTGCATGTAAAACCCGATGATGAGTCTCAGTTGGAGGCACTACCTTTTTAGCTAAGGATATTGCGGGAAACGGAGGTCGGAAGGGGAAATTCAGAATAAGTACGTCATCAAGTTTATTTCACAAGCTCACTGTCTTCGTTAGTGCTGCGTTCGTTACTTCGTTCGAACGTCAGGCAGATTGCGGACGTTCGTGTGGCGTTGGAATTGGCGTTCGAACGGCGTCGGTGTTTCTGGTTTTGCTGCTACCTCGCACCCCAGCCCAATTAGCTCCCCAAAGCCCATAAAACACATCCCAATTTAATTAAATTAAACATTAAACATTAAATAAAATATTTAAACCATTTACCAATTAAATAAAACACAAAATATAATCATACCTAATGAAGATAAATCAAATATATTAACTTCCTAACTAAACAAATCACATACTAAATTAAAAAGATGTCATGCCTAATTAAAATCAATAATAACCAATTAAATATTTTGTATTCTTAATCTAGCCAAGATTTGTCCCCCATCAATCTTTGACTTTCCTTGCTCAAACACCAAATCATATCTCTCTTTAATGCCAAAATCCCTTCCTTGTGAGACAAGATGAAGCCCTAACCTTTCTCTATATAAACCACACCTCTCCAAGGCATTGGCTCTCCTAGTTCAGGCCCATCACAAACAAAAAAGAAGAAAATAATTTCCAACCCCTAGCTCATACACATAATAACAAACAACTCTCTTCACCCCCACTCTCACATTACCGAAAACAACAAGCCTCAAACACTCTCATATTACCGAAAATACAATAGCCATTCACACCCCCTCCAACCACCAAAACAACTCCTAATCACCACCGAAAATAGCAACCCCCTAAGCCTCCACACATCACCGAAAAATATACCCCCAACGACAGCCCAAACACGCCCCAAACAGCCACTAAAGTACCCCCGAACAGCACCCCCCTTCCCACCAAAACTGACCCAAACCAGTCCCTAAATCACGCCCAAACAGCAGTAATTTAACCCCTAAAACAGCAGCAAAATACACTTAAAACATTGCCTAAAAATCTTAAAAATAGTAACATAAAGAGACTGCATTCATAATCCTTAAAATAATCACACACAACTGCACTAAGAACCCACACAAACTTGGAACAGTTCATCAAAACGTCAAAACAGGTGGCCTGAGCAGTGAGCAGCAAAACAGAGGCCGAACAGGAGCAGAACAGAGTTCGAACGCAAGCTAAACAGCAAAGCAGTGAGCTAGGACGCTAAACCAGTGAACCGGAGAAGTTGAGGAGCTGTACCCTTCCGACGTCCGTGAAACGCAAGCCTGAAAGTTGGCAAAAAGGTTAGACCTGAGGGTATCTTTCACACTCATTTTTTTTTTGGTATTATTTATTAAATATTACTTGCATGATTGTCATGTTGAAATGCATGTTGTGGCCCTTGAGTAGATAAATATGCATGAATTATGAGATGTAGTATGTTGTGGCTGTGGAATAAAATGAGAGATGTGTCAACTCTCGCGGTAAATCGGATGGAAACCCGGACATAAATTTCATAGCCGATTCCGAATGGACGGTAATATGATCTGTACTCGGGACACAACTCCACGTACCGCTTGAGTAAACGGCACCCTCTTTTGTTTTGTGTTGCTTTTGTTTATTTTTCGTCACTTGAATTCTGTATGTTGTTTATTTATGCATGATTCAATCGAGCGCATGGGCTTAGTAAAGATCCTCTATGGGGAGGGGTTAAAGCCCTTTACCACGATGCTTTTCCGCGCCGGTTGATGTGTGTTCGGTTGGATGCAAGATACGTTCAATCGGGCATACTTAGTTTGATATTATTGTCTTTATCTTTTTATGCATGGTTCAATCAAGCGCATGGGCTTAGTAAGTGGAATGAAAGATCCCTTATGGGGAGGGGTTAAAACCCTTTACCACGATGCTTTGCCGCGCCGGTTGATGTGTGTTCGGATTAGATGTAAGATGTGTTTAATCGGGCATACTTGGTTTTGATATGATTGGCTCTATTTTTGTATGTATGATGCGATCGAGCGCATGGGCTTAGTGAGTTAGTCCAAAGGTCCTCTATTTGAGAGACGAAGAGCCTAAAAGGCCACCTTTGTGACACTACTTCGCCGCGCTGGATGAAGTGTGTTTTGGTTGAATGTACGTTCAATTGGGCATACGAAGTCCCACACTTTTATTGTCTTTATTTCATGTGTTGTGATGTGACGCGCATGAGCTTAGTATGTTGGTCTAAAGGTCCACTCTTTGAGAGACCAAGAGCCCCAAAAGGCCACCTTTACGGCAGTACTTCGCCGCGCCCCTTTATTTTGTTGTTTATGTATTGCGTCTCATTTCATGCATCAGGTCTGTTCCCGTTCGAACGCGTTTACGAACGCAACTCGAACGCGCATGCATTTTGCCTTATCATGCATCAGGTCTCATTTCCGTTCGAACGCGTTCACGAACGCCATACGAACGGGAGCATTCTGTTTCATTTCCGTTCGGACGCGTTAACAAACGCCATACGAACATGAGCATTCTGTTTCATTTCCGTTCGAACGCGTTATCAAACGCCATACGAACGCGAACCTTCTGTTTACCGTTCGAACGCGTTTACGAACGCTACACGAACGCGAACACACTGAACTGAGACATATTCATCACATGCCATGTATAATTGTTTCTTAGGTGATTTTTTTTATGGAACCACACATAGTCATTCTTATCTTTGTGCACATAATAATGAAAAGCATGTTTATTCCATTAGTTGCGTCATGTGCCTTAGTCTTGATTTAACGCATTACGATTCATATACCTATGCCATGATGACTTTGGAGTATTATTTCTTGTGATATATCGGATGGAAACCCAGACATAAATTCCGTAGCCGATTCCGAATGGACGGTAATGCGGTCTGTACTTGGGATACAATTCCACGTATCACTTGGAAAAGTGCTCACATGTATGCTTGTGCGGTTATTATGTATGCTTGTGTTTTTCATGAATATGATATGCTGAATGAAGTTGTATGTTCGTTGTTACTTTGAGGTATTTTCAGGCATGTGTTCTTAGATGTGAGATATATGTGAAATGTATGTATAAGTTTTATTTTGTACCCGTGAATTTAGAAGCATGATAATCTTGGAAATAAGTGCTACTTAAGCCTGATTAAATTATTACATAAATCCTGTCATTACAAGTGGCATAAGTAAGGGACCATTCCGAACCCAATGGTTTGAGGTCTTCCCTTGCGAGGGGTGAGTGCGGCCTTAAATCTCATTTTCCCGGTTCACACCGGGTGGCGACTCCATTATTCTCCGGTTTAGTCCCCCGTGGCTACTCCGTACTCCCGACCGGGCCGCGAGCCCGGGACAGCATGCGTCGCCCAGTTCCTGTGTTCCCACAAGAAGCTACCGACAGGAGAAATGAATAACTCATTTCTCTAAATCTTAGATCAACCGAAAAAACGGACATGACGCACTCTAAAACTAGACAACCTTGAACACATTCCAACACCAACATGACATGTAATAAAAATCAAATATGAAAAAGGACCTCTGGTCCATACTCAAGACACATCAATGCTCAACATTAACACTCAAGGGTTTCGTGCCTATAATTATACCAACAAATCAAAACTTTCATATAAATATAACAAAAACAACATGCACAACATGACTCAAAACATAACCAACATAGCTCCTAAACTTCTAAGACATAAAGTTTTTCAGAAAGCCTTTAAAATGTTGTGCTGAAATGCTTGGAAGCCTATAATTATATAGTCATCAGAAAACGACTAGGACATACAAATCTAGAAATTCAAAGAAACACTATACTTGAACTTATACTGAAAATATTTCAAAATTCGTACTATTCTTTACACCCTTTACATACGAAGTCTTCTAAAAAAAATACTTACATATATTGATCTAGAAACTGAGTTCGTAAGGCATACTTATACAAAATCGAAACTTTGAATAAAACTAAAATCGAGAACTATAATATCCAAATTATTTGAATTCTGAAATTAAACTCTTTTATCATATATCAAAAAATGAAACATATTTGAAATATCATTAAATCGGAAAATTTAAAACTTTCTTTAGTAATAACTCAAGTACTAATCTTTATACGGAAACCTTTTCGAATGTTCAAAATCCACGTTAGATATATATACATATACAAATTCATAAACTTAGCTTGTACATAATCTCAATTCCTCTGCATAACAATCGTACATACACAACTTCAGAAAGCTTACTTGTACTCATACATAAATGAAAAATATTTCAAACATTAGAGTTTTCATACATTCACATACAAACCTTCGAGAAATGCATACATGTACGACTCTAAGATCTTAACTCATTCAAGACCTTGAAAATATTATATAGCCAACAATAGAGACATACAGAACTTTCAGAGATCAAAAGTCATCAAATAACGAGATTAAAAGTCAGAATGTGCAAAGAATACATGACTGAGTCACAAACAGACATAAGTATTGGTTTAGGCATACAATGCTCTTATGAAACTCACTACCTAATTTATAATAGGTATGAGATGAATGCCGTTCGAACAGACTCTGTAACTAAGACTACTATGACACAATACTAACTCATCAACCAAAATATCCATAAACACACATTACAAATATAAGTTTTGTACAATCAATCTCATCCATCATAAAAAAACAGAAAACATTAGGTAAGCGCTTTAAACTCATCTTTTGAAAATACATCATAAAACTAATCTTTCGAAAATACATAAGAAAACTAATCTTTTGAAAATATATCAGAAAACTAATCAAACATCCAATGTCTAAGTCGCATACCCTGACCGGACAATGTAAGAAAAAAATCTCATGTCGACAGGGAGTAACAGGTTAGTCCACTACAGAATGATAAGGCCCTATACAAGCATTATGGCAATTTCAAAATCATAAAAAAATAGTACAAGCACCATAGAGGAAACATATCATATCATAACATAATCAAAGTCAAATACATCTCATTTTAAAATGAACTTTTTGAAAAAAAAATTTTAATAAATTTTTAGAAAAATCACAAAACAAGAGTATCCAAAATATATCATAAAACTAATCTATTGTAAACGAAATCAAATTTCAAAAACAATATTATCATAAATTTATATCAAGCTTCCAGGAACCAACTCAACTGGATAAATAAATCTAGCGTCCAATGTTCGAGTCGCACGCCCTGACCAAACGTTGTACGAAAACAAGCTCATTGTAATATCCCGAGTTTCTCGGAACACTGTTGGAATATTTCTGAATTAAAGATAAGTCTTTGGAACAGAATGGTAATAAAAAATCGGAGTTTATATGTTGGAAAATATATCGGAATATTTTAAAATAAAGATTCGTCGCATTGGAAAACACGTAGTTTCGAAAATCGGTTACGCGATTTTCTGATTTTATCGATATACGTGTAAAAGATTCTTGTTTCGGCTATAAAAATTTTAAACGAACTTCCATTGAGCTGATTCTTAAACCATCACACTCTTTTTTTTTTCGAGACGAACAAATTTCATATTGAACACTTTTCGAAATTTACATCAGAAGGGCTTCAAAAATGCACATTTTTTAGAGAGGCCCATGATAGGGACCTAATTATAATTTTCGGGGGCCAAATTGTAATTTACAAAAATATTTCTATATATACCTGCATGATGAGCGGAAAATATATCAATATTTACCGCCCCTTTAACTTAATATTTTGTTTAGTTTCTCGGGTTTGATGAACGTTTTGATGTGTTTTAGTTTATTTTGCAGATAAAATAATATCGGGTCTCAATGAAATCATTTAGGACGAAATATGGGTCAAATAAGGGCAATTATTGGACTTGATATTTTAATTTTGGAGATTGAAAACTTGAAAGGGCGTTTTTGACAAAGTGCAATTTTAGAAATTCCAGTTTTCCACATCGGTCGTATTTTGGGCATAACGTTTTATTCCGATATCGGATTGAGCTGATTTAAGTGCCAGATTAAAAAAGACTCAAAGATCTACAACGTTGAAAGACAAAATATTTTAGAATTATGAATATTTCATGACCGAAATTGATGAACCATCCAGAAGTGTGTTGTGTGTAATTATTAAAGTCATTTTCAATCATTTTCAAAGCAAAAAAATAAATTAATAAATAAATAATAAAATTATCAAATCATCACCAAACATGATAAGCAATTAGTGGATCAATTAATAATGGATATGGTGGAGTAATTAGTGGAGAAATTAATAATGGATTTGGTGGAGAATTTGATGGATGATTTGATGGAGGCAAAATTTTGCCTATAAATACCAAGCCATTTCATTTGTAAAATTCATACTTTCTTCTTTGAAATTCCTAAAGAATAAATAAGAAGATTGTATCTTGTTTGTTTATTTACAGCTTTCAGTAATTAATTTCCGCTTTCGCACTTTCTTTTCTTTATTTTTCAGTTTTTACTTTCCGCAATTTACTTTTACGCACAATCATTTCCTTTCTTTACTTTTGCAGTTTTTATTTTTCAAGCAATGAGGAGGTAATTCCCCTTTGCTGGGGTGAAAGGTAAAGCTTTTATTATTGCTATTTAGATTAATCTCCCTTAATTATAATATATAAACTATTTAAAACTTGACTTAATGAGGATACCGCTATATTGGCCGGTTGGTAATTAATTATAAATTGGTTTTAACCTGACTAAGTATGGATACCGCCTGGTTGATCGGTTGGTAATTAATTATTATTTGACTTAATCAGGATACCGCCTTTATGACTGGTTGATAATTATCACGTAAAGTTAATATATTATATTAAGGGAGATATCTAAAATAGTAGTAATAAAAGTTGATCCTCTAACCCCATCATTTTCTTTTATTGTACTTTTACTTTATTTAATTTCAGTAATTTACTTTTCAGCAATTTACTCTTCAGCAATTTACTTTCAGTAATTTACTTTTATTTTTTTTACTTTTTACTTTTTACTTTTACTTTTTACTTTTTTTTTTACTTTTCAGCAATTTACTCTTCAGTATTTAATTTTCAGTATTTTACTTTATGTCTTTTATTTTATTTAAATTTTTACTACCCCTAAATATGTGTCGTAACTAAGCCAATTATATGGGGTTGTGATGAAATCCAATATCACCGGTTTATAAGGGGTTAGATTATAGCTTGGGTAATATAAAGGTTTATTTATTGAGTCTTAATCTTAATGCTTTTTATTAACTGTCCATTATTAAAATTGATTAGGTAAACTTAAAATGAACTTGGAAAAGAGATTTTAGGTTAAAGACCTTAGACTCAATAGCCCACAATCTTCCTTGAGGGTAGATAACCCTTTAATAGATTTCCTTACAGGATAGGAATATACATGTCGGGTGGGGGTAGCCATAATTGGAACTTAAACTTAATGAATCCAGGTAATTTAGTTGACATAGACATATGGTTCAATTGGGTTATACTGGGTAACCCAACTATAAGATACCACTTCATTTTTAATAGATATTGGAAGGATTCACAACCCTGGATAGTTTTATAAATTTGAATTTTCTTTCACTTTCATACTTTCAAGAAATTTTATTTACTTGTTTTAAGTTTTTAAAGTCATCACCCAATCAAACAATCAATCTATTAGATACTTGTAAACATTTGACCTCATAAAAAATTAATAGCAAAGGTTTTAAGTCCTCGTGGGATCGATACTTTTATACTACTTGAACGATACGTCCGCTTGCGTTATACGAGTGTGATTATGCACCGGTCACTGCACTTTCTTTTAATTGCCAAAAATGGCATAACCACACAAAAAGCCCACTCGACCCCCCCTAAACTGGTGTTCTGGTTTCTTGGCTTGTCGGCCGGCCAGCCAGCCACCACCGACCGGCCGACGACCCAGGGTGTTGCATCCGATGCCCCCGTACTTGAGGGTGGCCGGCGACGATGGCGAGAAAAAGGAAGAAGTGCGCACGCGAGTGGGTCTCATGATCCCGGCTCCTCGCTTTGTTTCACGGTCCGAGCCACCCACCAAATCGAAGCTCTCAGAGAGTACTACAAGATGGTAATGATGATTTTTCTGATCCGTGCTCGGTTGCATGCGAAACGAGAGAGGAAGATTTAGATGAATAGTGACCTATAGTGAACAGTAACTCCGATCGGAATTTCGTCGATTCCAGCGCGTTCGTGGGATCGTTTGGAGTTTGTATATGGGCTTGAAATCTCGGTAAGTCCTCTCGGTAAAGATCCAAAAATTTAAAGTTTATTGTTAAATGTTCGGATGTATCCAGTAGCTTTTTAGCGTAGCGTATTGATATAAAATTAATTGTTTGAGTATTAGTATATTGAATATGAGCATTCGGTAGAATCTGAGTGAAAATAGAACGGGTTTGATCGATCTGATTGAATATGCTAGTTTACGATAAAAGTGAGTTTTTGGATATAATGATTTGTTTTGATTTTAATGTTAGTTATGAGTCATTTTTGATATCACGAACATGTTTTGATAAATCCGGGAAGGTTCGGAGGGTTCGAGATCCTTTTGTAGAGTTTGCAGAAACTTTTTCAGAAGATTTTCCAAAAATGAGTAAAATGATAATTTAGGTAAACTTGTGGCTTGGAATAGTTTGTAATGGTGTTTTAAGAATACTGAAACTAAAAGTGTTGAAATCGGACTTGATTTGGTTGTGCGGGAAAGATCCGGAATTTTATCGTAGTTAAGTCGAAAACTCCGTAAATCTTGATTCTAACGGCACTTTGCCATTTGTTTTGGCAGATTTGGTTAGGACCTCGAGTAATCGCGAAGCCAGTTGCTAGTTTTACAGGTTGGCTACCATATGGGTCAATCACTCCAACTTTGAAGTCATGTTCGAGACGTGGATCACCCAAGCGGCAGTTACCCTCACATGTGTCTTGGGAAAAGTTTTAGAAGATTATGATATCTGATTTATTATTTTATTTATCGTGCTGAGCACGTGGTTTGTATTAATAAGTTAAAGTTTTGATTGTTTATGATATGGTGGGCACATAGCCCTCGAGTGTTGATAGATAGTGTGGGCGAAACCCTTATGATATGATTTTGATGAGATTTGTGTGGATATGAGGTCTTTTTATTTGTTTGGAGTATTCTTGGATTGCCTTTGATGCTGGACTGCGATCCAGGTTGTCCGATTTTAGGATACCTCATGCCGGATTTTTGTAAATTTAGAGGCTTATGGAGATGTGTCAATCATGTCTCCTGCCGGAAGCATCCTGCCTCTGGAGGGGTGTTACAGTTGTGGTATCAGAGCAAAGATTAGGTTGTCGGTGACTGCTGCTACAGGGTATCCGATCGTTTGAGTAAGTTTTCTGTTACGTATAAAGCATATAAGTCATTTGTTTGTTATTTGATTTGATTAATATTATATGCTATGATATGCTATGATTTTGATTGATATTTATGATTTGGATTATCTATACACGTTTGTATGATATTAATATATGTATGTGTATAGGTACATTAAGTTAAAATTATGTTGTTCTTATAGGTATATGTATAGGTAAGTAATGTGAATTTGAGGTGTTTTGAGGAATGAGAGATTCTATGATGTTGATAGTCTGAATTGTGATTTGATATTTTGAACCATGTTTTGAAATTTTGGTATTTGATTTCTGGCATAAAAGAGTTTTGAAAAGAAAAAGAAAAGAAGAATGAAAGAAAATTTTTAGAGGTTTTGATTTTGATTATAAAGGATAAATAAAGTGTTTCCGCCTCGATGCTTGATTAACGTTTTCATGTTTTTAGATTTATCGATAAGTTTCCATCTCGGTGCTCGAAACTGATTTTGATGTTTTTATACTGTAAAACTTGTTTCCTCCGCCGAGACGCTCGAAAATATGTTTCCGCCACGGTGTTTGATGATTTTATGTTTTTGACCTTCTGTGGTGCTTGTATATGTTTCGTTCCGGATTGGTCCCCGGGGCGCTCGTTATGGGGTCCAAACTATCGAAAATGGCTGGCCCACTACCTTGTTGACATGGTCCGTACATTGTTTGGTCTATGCGCGCGACTGAGTAGTGGACGATCGGTATGTATTTTAAAAACTTTGCATCAAAGATTTATTTTTGATTTACACATATTTATTTTTGGGAGGGAAAATGATTTCAAAAGAATTACATTTTGATTTGATGCATTTTAGCATTATTTTTTTATATGATATGATATGTTTATGTCATGGAGCTTGATGATTTTATATTTTTTGACCCTCCGTGATGCTTATTTAGGGGTTTGCCCAACTGCAGTGGGTTGACCCGACCCTATGTCGATAAGGGATCGTTTGTTTATTGTCTGATCTATTTGCGTGATTCGGGCATTGGGCGCTCGTTTATGTTTTTTCCAGTGAGTTATGCTGGATGCTCGATATGGTTTTACGATAATGGATTTTGAAATTGATTTTGTTTACAGTAAAATAGTTTTTCAAATGTATTTTCGAAATGGTTTTTGAAAGAAATCGGTTTACATTTTCTATTTTGAATAATGACAGAGGTTGACAGATTTCAGACTATCAACATCATAAGAGCATGTAGGATTATTTGTCACTTCTGGCCGTGACAATGGATTTATTTGTTGATATAAAAGATTATGTTCGTCATAAGAATACGTATATAAGTTTATAGTTAAACATGGATCATATGGGTATAGTGATGGTTATATGTGATATATGGTCAGCCACCCAAAGTTGTATGTGCGATGGGATATGTATGAATGTAAACTTTGATATTGATGTAGTTTATATATATGATATATAATGACATGATGTGAAATGAATGAGTTCTGTTTCGTGTTACGTTTTCATTTTGAAACTGTATTTGGTTGTGTGCAAAAAACATGTGCCATGTTCATTGTTTCGGGAGATGTATGTGATTGGCTGTATAGAATCCGTGTTCAACTTTCTTTTTCTGTTGATGGATGAGCTTGAAACGGTTTGAGCGTGTTCTTATGAATGAATATGAATTGAAATGACAAGTTTGGCTTGATTTAGGCATGAAATGTTTGATTCAATGTGTTTTGTTTCGAAATAGCATGATTCGTATTGATGTATGGAATACGTGACTTTTGAAAAGGTATAAGTGAGGCGAATTCTGAATATAGACAAGATGATAATATACATAAGATCGGTTCCGAATGATCAGAAATAAGGATGGAGAAATTTCGAGGACGAAATTTTTATAAGGAGGGGAGGATATAATATCCCGAGTTTTTCGGAACACTGTTGGAATGTTTCCGAATTAAAGATAAGTATTTGGAACAGAATGGTAATAAAAAATCAGAGTTTGTGTTGGAAAATATATCGGAAAATTTTAAAGTAGAGATTCATCGCGTTGAAAAACACGTAGTTTCAAAAATCGGTTACGTAATTTTCTGATTTTATCGATATACGTGTAAAAGATTATTGTTTCGGCTATAAAACTTTCAAACCAACTCTGATTGAGCTAATTCTTGAATCATCATATTCCTTTTTCCAAGGCGAACAACTTTTATGTTGAACATTTTTCGAAATTTGCATCAGAAGGGCTTAAAAATGCACATTTCCGACGGAGGCCCATAACAGAGACCTAATTGTAATTTTTTAGGGCCAAATTATAATTTACGAAAACTTTTCTATATATACCTACACTTTCCTTTAATTGCCAAAAATGTCATAACCACACAAAGAGCCCACTCGACCCCCCCCAAACTGGCGTCCTGGTTTGTTGGTTTGTCGGCGGGCCAGCCAGCCACCACCGACCGACCGACGGCCCATGGAGTTGCGTTCGGTGCCCCCGCATATGAAGGTAGCCGGGAGACTTTGGAACCGCCAGCGATGGCGAGAAAAAAGAAGAAATATGCGCGCGAGTGGGTCTCCCGATCTCCGCTCCTCGCTTCGTTTTACGGTCCGAGCCACCCGCAAAATCGAAGCTCTTTGAGAGTACTACAAGATGGTAGTGATAATTTTTTCGATCTGTGCTTGGTTGCACGTGAAACGAGAGAGGAAGATTCAGATGAATAGTGACCCACAGTGAACAGTAACTCCGATCGGAATTCTGTCATTTCTAGCGCGTTCGTGGGACCGTTTGGAGTCCGTATATGGCCTCGAAATCTCGGTAAAACCTCTCGGTAAAGATCCGCCAATTTCAATTTTGTTGTTAAATGTTTGGATGTATCCAGTAGCTTCTTAGCGAAGCGTATTGATATAAAATTAATTGTTTGAGTATTAGTATATTGAATATGAGCATTCGATAGAATCCGAGTGAAAACATAACGAGTTTGATCGATCCGATAGAATATGCTAGTTTCTGATAAAAGTGGGTTTTTGGATATAATGATTTGTTTTGATTTTAATGTTAGTTATGAGTCATTTTTGATATCACGAACATGTTTTGATAAACCCGGGAAGGTTCGAAGGGTGGAGAAACTTTTTCAGAAGATTTTCCAAAAATGCGTAAACCGAGAATTTCGGTAAACTAGTGGCTTGGAATAGTTTGTAATGGTGTTTTAAGAATACTGAAACTAAAAGTATTGAAATCGGACTTGATTTGGTTGTCCGGGAAAGATCCGGAATTTTATCATAGTTAAGTCGAAAACTCCATAAATAGTGATTCTGACAGTACTTTGCCATTTGTTTTGGCAGATTTGGTTAGGACCTCGTGTTGGCGACTTGGTCGCATAACCGATTGTAATTGGTTTTGATGATGCAACACGAGAAAGAAGACTTCGACGTGCAAACACGAAGTAATACAAAAAGTGTCGAAGCATATAGGTGAAGAGCGAGAATGTTAAGACTTGCGGCAAATTGAAGAAAACTTTGCGAAGTCTTAACTTATGATTTAATTTGTAATGTGAGATGTAATATTCAAGTGCCTAAGCTCATAGAGATCATGCACATTCACTTAGATGCATTAGGGGCATGTACAAAATGCATTAAAACCTTCAAATCTGCATTTTAGTATTTAGGGAAGCCTTCTGGAACCGGCATGTCCCTTACCGGTCATTAAACCGGCCCTCCCCTGTTTTGCATGCCTACTGAAACCGGGCCATACCGTGCCGGTCTCCTCGCCGGATCCATACCGGTTTGCTCGCCGGTCTAACGGCTAGTTTTTCGAACGTTATATAGCCGTTGGGAGATATTGAAACCCTAGATCGGCATGCCGGTCTTCTCGCCGGTTTGCTCGCCGGTCTCGGCAGTGTCTGCAGGGACAGTTTTCATTTTCTATATAAATGAGTCCCAAATTCGTTTTTGCTTTGACTTGCACCTTCATATCATTTCTTAGAAAGCAAAAACAATAGTGTCTTAAATCTTCAAATACATAAAACACTCAACCAAGCTCACACACAATCTTCATTACATTTAGTGAGCTTAGATCACTTGGGTTTGCAACTCACACAATCTTCTTAATATTTGTGAGTGCCCAAGTGTGTTTCAATTCTTCTTTATCAAAAACACTTGTGGTTTGAGAAATCCCATTGTTTGGGTATTTTGTAAAGGTTTGTGAGTGAGCCTACGAAGAAAACTCAAACTTGTAAAAGGTTCGGAGTGCGCCTTGGCGGAAAACTCTTGGTTACGAGTGAACCACGGAAACTCGATTCTAGTGGAAATCTTCAAGCGAGGCTTGAGGGAGTGGACGTAGGCACGTTTGGCCGAACCACTATAAATCTTGGTGTTGTATTTCTCTTTCCCTTAACCTTTACTTATTTGCAAGTTTATTTACATTTATATTATTGATTAGAAATCTTGCATATAGGTTGTCATTTGAAAAGAGAAAATTGGCCTAAAACTTCCACTTGGTAATAAGAGCTTAAAATCGGCAAAGATTTTATAATTCCGCATTTGTAGCGATAACCCAATTCACCCCCCTCTTGGGTATAGAGATTCTTTCGCTATTGCTTGTAGGGAATTTCGGTTGGCATCAGAGCGAGGTATTCTCAAGAAAGACTTGACCGTCCGAGAATAGATCATGGCTTATACAAGCAACTCGTCAAATCTTGCCGAGGGATTTTCAACGACTAGACCTCCGTTTTACACCGGAACGGACTACAATTATTGGAAGATGAGAATGCTAAATTATCTCCTTGCCGTAGATCCGCAATCTTTCTTGGTCATCACTCGAGGTGCAAAAGGACCAACAAAAAGGGATAGCAATGGGGTTGAGATTCCGAAGCCAAGTTTGGAATGGGATAATGAGGATGTAAAAATAGCATCACAAAATGCTAAGGCACTCAACCAACTTCTATGTCATTGATCGGGATCAAGTAGCAAGCTTCCGGAATGTGGAAACGCATATGATTTATGGAAGTCTTTGGAAATGGTCAATGAGGGCACAAGCCAAGTGAAGGAATCGAAGATCAACCGGTTCATGTGCGAATTGGAAAATTTCAAGATGGAATCCGGGGTAGAAATCGATCACATGATTTCGAGGTTTACGGTCATCATCAATCATTTGGGAGCCTTGGGAAAAGTCATCGGGACATCGGATCAAGTGAAGAAATTTTTGAGATCACTCCCAAAAGAATTTAGAAGCTACACCTCCTCCATTAGAGAAGCAAACGACATAAACACATTGAAGATGGATGATTTGGTCGGCAAATTGCTTGAGTATGAAATGGAGATCAAGATGGATAAAAAGGAGGAAGATGAGAAAAGAACAAGAAAGTCTTTGGCCTTAAAAGCGAAAAAGAGACGACTCTAGCTCAAGTGAAGAAGAGGATAGTGATGATGAGTTGGCTCAAATAAATAAGAGCTTCAAGAAGCTTCTTAAATCCGCAAAACAAAAGGGAAAATCAAAGACGGATGAAAAGAAAGAAGAAAAATTGCCGCGGAAGAACAAGAATTATTTGTTATGAATGCAACAAACCGGGTCACATAGCTACTACCGATTGCCCATTTAGGAAAGAAAGGAATATCAAAGAAAAAGGCATTGAAAGCTAATTCAACTTGGAGTGATAGCGATTCAAGCTCATCCGAGGAGGAAGAGATAGAAGTCAACGATAAATCAATAGCATTCATGACTATCACGATGAGGACTTCCATTTTGAAAGCGATGAAAGCAATGAAGAAGAGGTACACAATTCTCAAGACTATGATGATTTACTTAATGCCTTTAATGGATTAAAAGAATTGTGTGATGTGCTTAAAAAGAAATTGAAATTAGTTAAAAATGAGCATGTTACACTTAAAAATAATCATGCATGTTGTATGGATAAAATTCATGTTGTAGAGAATGAGATTATATGCTTAAAGGCTAAACATGAAAAGAAATTGCATGCTTAAATGATGAAAATGCATGTTTAAAATTGAAAAAGCTAGAACTTGAAGACGTCATATCAAATATGCCATCTAGCTCTAAGACATGCGATTGCGAATCTATATTAATGAAAATGTCTTATTAAATACTAAGATTGTAGATTTGCAAAACATACTTAGCAAATTCACATTGGGAGATAAAAATTTTAACATGCTTATTGGATCCCAAAAATGTGCATTTAAAAGAGAAGGATTAGGATATAGGCCTTACATTAAGAGAAAAGTTTTGAAGAATTATTTTGTTAAGGCATCCGATTCTCATGCTAAGAATGTTAAAAATGAAAATATCACATGTCATGCATGTAATGAAAAGGGACATAAAATTTTTGAATGCATAAATAAGAGTGTGATGAAGAATGCATGGATTCCTCAAGGAATCAAAATTAACCCCAATGGACCCAAGAAAGTTTGGGTACCAAAGTGCAATTGATAAATTTATAGGGGGAGCTTTGGGAATGGATCTTTAAAGAGAATTGCAAAATTGATCCCAAAGGCTCAAGGAAATGAGGAATCGCAACGGTAAAGGTAAAATCCGTATTCACGGAAACATTGGTACCGTTTCCTCTAAATATCTATATGTATGCATATTTCATATTGGTTAATATTTCTTTTAAGCATACAAAATGATTAGGCAAGTATTCAAACTTCTATTGGTATCAATTTTTCATTTGATATCACTAAGTGCCTTAATCATATATTTAAACCCCTATTCTATTTCAATTGGTATCACATGAAATTTATTGAGTTAAATGCAATATATGTGATCGCTTGATTGAATATGTCTTGCCATATGAACTAATTGGTTGAAAATAAAATGCATGTAAATTGGCATAATCCTATATAAATATAATTGCCATCATGAAATGCATGAACTTTGATAATTAATTAATTGATATCATGGAATGTATTTATTATTTTTAATTGGTATCAAATTTGGGAAAAATCATGCTTAAAATGAGCTTAGATTTTAAATGGTATTCATGAGTATTTATCTTTTGAAAAATGCTATTTTATGCATGATTTTTGATTTCTTATGGCAAAAAGGGGAAATGCCAAATGTGCGTATTTTTTAAATTTGTTATCTTTTTTATCACATCTATTGGTATCTCATTTTAGAACTTAATTTTGCTTCTCCACTTTTTGATAATGTCAAAGGGGGAGAAATCATTAGAAATGAGATTAAAACTTGTTTACCCACCCTTGGTTTAAGGGGGAGTAAATGTACTAATGTGTTTGTCAAGTTGTTATAGAGCTATATTAAAGACAATCACACATTGAGGGGGAGCTTATGTTGAGGGGGAGCAAAATTGGCAAATTTGGACTCCAAGAAGCTCTCAAGTTGCAACAAGTTTTAAGGGGTTGCCATCATCAAAAAGGGGGAGATTGTTGGCGACTTGGTCGCATAACCGATTGTAATTGGTTTTGATGATGCAACACGAGAAAGAAGACTTCGACGTGCAAACACGAAGTAATACAAAAAGTGTCGAAACATATAAGGTGAAGAGCGAGAATGTGAAGACTTGCGGCAAATTGAAGAAAACATTGCGAAGTCTTAACTTAGGATTTAATTTGTAATGTGAGATGTAATATTCAAGTGCCTAAGCTCATAGGGATCATGCACATTCACTTAGATGCATTAGGGGCATGTACAAAATGCATTAAAACCTTCAAATCTGCATTTTAGTATTTAGGGAAGTCTTCTGGAACCGGCATGTCCCTTACCGTCATTAAACCGGCCCTCCCCTGTTTTGCATGCCTACTGGAACCGGGCCATACCGTGCCGGTCTCCTCGCCGGTATCCATACCGGTTTGCTCGCCGGTCTAACGGCTAGTTTTTCGAACGTTATATAGCCGTTGGGAGATATTGAAACCCTAGATCGGCATGCCGGTCTTCTCGCCGGTTTGCTCGCCGGTCTCGGCAGTGTCTGCAGGGACAGTTTTCATTTTCTATATAAATGAGTCCCAAATTCGTTTTTGCTTTGACTTGCACCTTCATATCATTTCTTAGAAAGCAAAAACAATAGTGTCTTAATCTTCAAATACATAAAACACTCAACCAAGCTCACACACAATCTTCATTACATTTAGTGAGCTTAGATCACTTGGGTTTGCAACTCACACAATCTTCTTAATATTTGTGAGTGCCCAAGTGTGTTTCAATTCTTCTTTATCAAAAACACTTGTGGTTTGAGAAATCCCATTGTTTGGGTATTTTGTAAAGGTTTGTGAGTGAGCCTACGAAGAAAACTCAAACTTGTAAAAGGTTCGGAGTGCGCCTTGGCGGAAAACTCTTGGTTACGAGTAAACCACGGTGTAGGCACTGCATTTTTACACATAGACCCGATGAGGAGTCTTATTTGGAGACAACTACCTTTTAAGTCACGGAGGTCACGGGAAACGGACATCGGAAGGGGAAATTCAGAATAAACAAGGTTCACTGTTTTCGTTCGTGCTGCGTTCGTTTTTACGTTCGAACGTCAAACGGATTGCGGGCGTTCGTGCCGCGTTCGAGGAAGCGTTCGAACGGTGTCGGTAATTCTGGTTTTGCTGCTAGCCTCACATCCAGCCCATTTAGCTCCCCAAAGCCCATAAAACACATCCCAAATTAAATAAATAAATATTAAATTAAATATTAAACATTAAAATAAAACATTTAAACCATTTACCAATTAAAATAAACAATTACCAACTTAAACTAAAATCATGCCTAAATTAAACAAATCACATACTAAATCAAAATATAATCATACCAAATTAAAATCAATCATAACCAATTAAAGCCAATCATATATTTGACTTCCTAATCTAATAAGATAATTACCAATATAAAATATTTGTATTCCTAAACCAACACAAATCAAATATTCAACCTTCCCTATCTAGCCAAGATTTGTCCCCCCTCAATCTTTGAATTCCCTTAACCAAACCAAATCAAATCCCTCTTCAATTAGCCAAATCTCTTTCCTTGTCAAGCCCTAACCCTTCTCTATATAAGGAACCCCTACCCAAAGCCATTCGTCTCGTTCACACAACCTAATTCACCCCCACACTCTCTCGAAATCTCTCTAGACTCTCTCTACACACCCAAGACTAAACACAAAAGAGAAAATACTTCACACATACACAAAAGAAAACAAAGAAACCACCACAAGCCACCACCCTCCATAGTTGAATCCAAAACCACAGCCACCATAGCCGAATCCATAACACACAAAAACTCACCCTTAGCCGAATCCTAAGACACGCCTAAACAACCTCCTAGATTACCTTAAAAACAGCAGCCCAAATCCTTAAAAAAAACAGTAACATAAAACTCCATAGATAAACTTAAAAATAATCACATAATTGCACTAAAAACCCACACAAACTTGGAATAGTTCATTGAAAACGTTAAAACAGGTGGCCCAGGCAGTGAGCAGCAAGACCGAGGCCGAATAGAAGCAGAACGGAGTTCGAACCGCAAGCAAAACAGTAAAGACAACGAACGAGAACAGTGAACCAGTGAACCGGGAGAGTTGCGGAGCATCCACCCCTTCCGACGATCGTGTACCGTACATCCGAGAGGTGATTTAAAAGGTTAGACCTGAGGGTACCTTTCCATTAGTTTATATTCATTTTTTTATTGAATTCTATTCGCATGAGAGTCGTTTATGGATGCATGTTGTGGTCTTTGAGTAGATAAATATGCATGAATTATGAGATGTAATATGTTGTGGGTATTGGATGAATGAGAGATGTGTCAACTCTCGCGTATATCGGATGGCAAACCCGGACATAAAATTTCATAGCCGATTCCGAATGGACGGTAATATGATATGTACACGGGCCACAACTCCATGTACCGCTTGGGTAAACGACACCATCTTTTCTTTGTATTGTGTTGCTTTTGTTTATTTAGTTTTCTTTACTTGAATTCAATATGTTGTTTATTTATGCATGATTCAACCGAGCGCATGGGCTTAGTAAGTGCGATGTGAGATCCCCTATGGGGAGGGGCTAAAGCCCTTTACCACGATGCTTTGCCGCGCCGGTTGATGTATGTTCGGTTGGATGCAAGACACGTTCAATCGGACATACATATAGAATAATGATTGTCTTTGTGTTTGTATGCATGATGTGATGTGACGCGCATGGGCTTAGTATGTTGGTCTAAAGGTCCTCTCTTTGAGAGATCAAGAGCCCCCAAAAGGCCACCTTTACGGCAGTACTTCGCCGCGCCCCTTTATTTTTTTGTTGTTTATGTATTGTGTCCCATTTCATGCATCAGGTCTGTTCCCGTTCGAACGCGTTTGCGAACGCAACTCGAACGCGCAGGCATTTTTGCCTTATCATGCATCAGGTCTCATTTCCGTTCGAACGCGTTCACTAACGCCATACGAACGCGAGCATTCTGTTTCATTTCCGTTCGAACGCGTTTACGAACGCTACTCGAACGTGAGCATTCTGTTTCATTTCCGTTCGAATGCGTTTACGAACGCTACACGAACGCGCACACACTGAACTGAGTCTGCCTTATCATATTCATGTATAATTGCCTCTTGGTTGATCTTTCTTGTGTTATATAGTCAACTGTATTATTTGTATTCAAGCATGATTAGACTGTTAGCATGTTATTTGGTTAATATGTTCATGAGATAGTACTCAAGCATGATTATGTTGTTCTTAGTTTTCCATATCATAGGATTGAAATATGTTCATGAGATTGCCATGTGATGTTGCATGTTGTGATGAACTTGTTGATGTATGCATATGAATTTAGAAGCATGATATCTTTGGAAATAAAAGTAATTTAAGCCTGGTTAAATTATCACATAAATCCTTTTATTACAAGTGACATAAGTAAGGGACCATTCCGAACCCAACGGTTTGAGATCTTCCCTTGCGAGGGGTGAGTGCGGCCTTAAATCTCATTTTCCCGGTTCACACCGGGTGGCGACTCCATGTTATTTAATCCTTCCCAACTAGGCCGCGAGCCTAGGAACGGCGTCGCCCAGGTTCTGTTGTCCACAGTCTGGCGACTCCACTGGGGAAGTAGAGAATTGGCCCCGAAATATTGTCTTGTGATGTTTGGATTTATGTTTTAATTGACCGTGTCTATAGTGGATAAAGTAAGGGTTTAATCAAAGGCATTTTTAGGCTAGGTAATGGTTTGGTGTCTTCCTTCATTCACTACCTTTCTAGAAGGAAAAGCTGTGAAGGCACCTAGATAGCCATCTACTTGTAGCCTATTGTGATGGACTAATTTGGAGGACTCGTTGTTTATTCCTGACAACAAGCGATAAGAGCCTAAGAGGCTTGGGTATTTAAGTGAGCCTCGCTCCACCTTCCCTCTGGGGGATCTACAACGGGAAATCCATTTGACAGTCCGTCACACACCATAGCTCATTGGCAAGTACCTTAGTGTATAAAAAAGGGTGCACTCACTTGGTTGCTCGAACCCTTGAGTGGGGAGACCTAGTTGTGGGCCATCCTTCGCCGGTGAGAGCCTTTGTCTATACTCTTACTAACCCACCTATAGACCGGGTTGGCTAAAGTAACAATTATTTCCTTGAATATGTGCTTGTGGACCATCCTCATTTGGATGCAGTTGGACTATTGTCAGAAATGCGGGCTTGCTGGGCCATTTAAACTGGGGCAAGTTCGCACCTTATGACTATTAGGCCAAAAGCTTCTGAAATGTTGATGGGCCACTTTGTAAAAATTATTATGTCATGTTTGCATCATCTTGCTTGTGTTTGGGAACATCGTTGTTTGGATCCATTTGGACCATTTATCATGGGATATGGGCTTGTTGGGCCATTTAAACTGGGACAAGGACACATCTTATGACGATTGGGCCAAAAGGCTTCTAAATAACAATGGGCCATTTTATGATTGTGTTCGGAATTTTATCATTTGGATTTAGTTGGGCTCTTTGCCATAAGACATGAACTCGTTAGGCCATTTAAACTGGGACGGGTTCACTCTTATGACAGTTGTCCCAAAAGCTTCTAAAATGATAATAGGCCGATTTGTTTGAGAATTTTATTTGATTTAATATATGTTATATACTTCTTATGCACATCATGCATACATACATCATGTTAACCCTTGTGTTCTGAAAGCCATCATAGATTCCCGTTGGGTTAGAAAAAAGGGAAGACTCACCAAAATACTGAGAACAGACATGAGTGAATCAGATACTGAGGTATCCCGGATAGATCAGTTGGAAAGTGGCTTCGCCAAGATTACTGAACAGTTGCAAGCCTTGACTGCTGCCATGACAAATATGGCTGTGCCCCGTGCTGGGGGAAATTCTGAGAATGTAAGGGGCGAGGAGCCTCCGAATGGGTTGGGGGATGATATACCCGCTTTTGGTGATGATAATGCAGAGTATGCAACAGACAGAGTAATTGGGTCTCAGGCCGAGATACAGAAACTCAGGGATCAGGTTGAATCCGTTACCCGCAAGATGAGGGGTAAGAATGAAGATTTGCTAGACTATGAGACAATGAAGTTTGAGGAGCAGTTGCCAGCGCAGTTTAAGATGCCGGATTTGGCTAAGTTCAATGGGAATGGAGATCCGAGGGTGCATCTCCGTCAGTATGTGTCTGTTATGAGTTCAGTTGGCCTGTCTCAGCGCCAAGTCCAAAAGATGTTTGGGATGTCACTCGAGGGGGCACCTGTGGTTTGGTATCATAGCCTTGAGAAGAAGGTTAAAGAAGATTGGAAGGAACTAGCTGATGCTTTTTGAAGCAGTATGTACAGACTTGGAGATTGATTTGTCACTCCGAGATTTGGAGAACACTAAGCAGAAGCCGGAGGAGAGCTTCAAAGAGTATGTGGACCGCTGGAGGAGCCAGCTTCTGAAGATGCAGACCCGGCCCTCAGAAAAGGACCAGATCAAAATGATCATCAAGGGCACCAAGCCCTCTATTTATGGCAAACTGAGGAGAATGACCTCCATGATTGCAGACTTTCGGCAGTTGAGGGAAACTGTCATGGATATTGAGGAAGAAGAGACGAGAATAGAAAATTCTATGGTCTAAACAGGAAGCCCATTGGGGGACATTCAGGGACTATGCCTGCTACTGCTGAAGTCACTGCCATTAAGAACAGACGATTTTCTAACCTTGGTAAGCCTCTTTCAAAGGTATTCGAAAAGCTGAAGGCACATGGACTCTTAAAACCTTTGGAACCTAGGCCCATTCCAATCCTGTGCCACCTCACATGAACTTAAACTTATACTGTCACTTCCACCAAGAAAAAGGCCATGACACCGACAACTGCGCCCGCCTCAGGCATGAAATCCAAAACCTCATCGATGCCCATACAATACCCGACCCAGAGAAAGAACAACCCAACGCACACAGAAATCCCCTGCCCAACTACATGATCAACTCTGGCCTACCCGAAACCCTTGTCCTCCAAACTCTCAACCACTCAGCTTCATAGGAATAAGGGATAACAATGGTGAAGAACCATGGGCTGAAGAAGAAGGCACTGTTGTTTCTCTTAGTTTATCTTGCACTTTTAATAAAGACATTGATTTTGTCTATTTGTTCGAACCATTTTCTTAAATGATAATAAAGATGTCCATTTCGCTGAATCTCTTCCGCAATATGAGTACATTTGAGAAAAGCATTCAACCAAGGTACTATGAAATTCGGTGATGTTTAGAACATGGGGAATCCTCGAATAAGCAAGCATGGAGACAGTGGGACTGTTAGACTTGGAAAGAAACGGGTTCCTGGAACAAATCAGTGAAGACAGGTGGAAATGGTACTTTCCCCAAGAGAAGAATGGTCATCAATGGAATTGACAGAAGACCTAACCCAACGGGATAGGAAACTCATTCACGCCTGCATGCATACACGTAACATATTTTGCATTCCTTTTTGTGTTTTGTGTTTGTTTTGTGTTCACAGGTTTTAAAGAGAGAAAGCGGCAAATGAAAGCCAGTCAGAAGCATCAATATTAGCATCAGTATCAGCATGGGGGCGAGACCCATATCAGTATCAGATCGGGGATAAAGCCCACATAGAGCACAGTTTGGGAATAAAGCTCGGGAGGAATAAAGCCTCATCTCAACAGTTCGAGAATAAAGCTCGGGAGGAATAAAGCCTCATCTCAGTATAAGTTTGAGAACAAAGCTCGGGAGGAATAAAGCCTCATCTCATGTGTTCGGGAATAAAGCTCGGAGGAATAAAGCCTCATCGCAACAGTTCGGGAACAAAGCCCAGAGGAAGAAAGCCTCATATCAGTATAAGTTTGAGAACAAAGCTCAAGGGGAAGAGAGCCTCATATCAGTATAAGTTTGAGAACAAAGCTCAAGGGGGAAGAAAGCCTCATGTCGGTACAGTTCGGGAATAAAGCTCGGGAGGAATAAAGCCTCATCTCATCTCAACAGTTCGAGAATAAAGCTCGGGAGGAAGAAAGCCTCATATCAGTATAGTTTGAGAACAAAGCTCAAGGGGAAGAAAGCCTCATATCAACACAGTTTGAGAACAAAGCTCAAGGGGAAGAAAGCCTCATATCAACACAGTTCGGGAACAAAGCCCAAGGGGAAGAAAGCCTCATATCAGTATAGTTTGAGAACAAAGCTCAAGGGGAAGAAAGCCTCATATCAACACAGTTTGAGAACAAAGCTCAAGGGGAAGAAAGCCTCATGTCAGTACAATTCGGGAATAAAGCTCGGGAGGAACAAAGCCTCATCTCAACAGTTCGGGAATAAAGCTCGGGAGGAATAAAGCCTCATCTCAACAGTTCGGGAATAAAGCTCGGGAGGAATAAAGCCTCATCTCAACAGTTCGAGAATAAAGCTCGGGAGGAATAAAGCCTCATCGCAACAGTTCGGGAACAAAGTACAGAGGAATATAGCCTCATCTCAACACAGTTCGGGAATAAAGCCCACAGTCCAAACAATCATGGAATAAAGCACTATCTCTACACAGTAAGCAGTTCGGGAATAAAGCTCGGAGGAATAAAGCCTCATATCAACAGTTCGGGATAAAGCTCGGGAGGAATAAAGCCTCATCTCAATACAATTCAGGAAGGAACAGGCCGAGAATGACACTCTAAAAATGGAGCACGGTTCGGGAATGAACCAGGGGTCGCAGCACCTCACCACCAAATCAACGCAACTAACACATGGTAAGTCAAGTGGCAGCTGGCGAGCCAGGTAAGTAGAAATGCATTGCATAACTTTGATAGGATTGTCACTGTTGCACATTACACAAGTCCCATCAAAGTGGGGGCGACTGTAGGCACTGCATTTTTACACATAGACCCGATGAGGAGTCTTATTGGAGACAACTACCTTTTAAGTCACGGAGGTCACGGGAAACGGACATCGGAACGGAAGGGAAATTCAGAATAAACAAGGTTCACTGTTTTTGTTCGTGCTGTTGCGTTTGTTTTTACGTTTCGAACGTCAAACGGATTGCGGGCGTTCGTGCCGCGTTCGAGGAAGCGTTCGAACGGTGTCGGTAATTCTGGTTTTGCTGCTAGCCTCACATCCAGCCCATTTATTCCCCAAAGCCCATAAAACACATCCCAAATTAAATAAATAAATATTAAATTAATATTAAACATTAAAATAAAACATTTAAACCATTTACCAATTAAAATAAACAATTACCAACTTAAACTAAAATCATGCCTAAATTAAACAAATCACATACTAAATCAAAATATAATCATACCAAATTAAAATCAATCATAACCAATTAAAGCCAATTATTATATTTGACTTCCTAATCTAATAAGATAATTACCAATATAAAATATTTGTATTCCTAAACCAACACAAATCAATATTCAACCTTCCCTATCTAGCCAGATTTGTCCCCCCTCAATCTTTGAATTCCTTAACCAAACCAAATCAAATCCCTCTTCAATTAGCCAAATCTCTTTCCTTGTCAAGCCCTAACCCTTCTCTATATAAGCAACCCCTACCAAAGCCTCGTCTCGTTCACACAACACTAATTCACCCCCACACTCTCTCGAAATCTCTCTAGGCTCTCTCTACACACCCAAGACTAAACACAAAAGAGAAAATACTTCACACATACACAAAAGAAAACAAAGAAACCACCACAAGCCACCACCATCCATAGTTGAATCCAAAGCACCAACATCCACCATAGCCGAATCCATAACACAAAAACTCACCCTTAGCCGAATCCTAAGACACGCCTAAACAACCTCATTGATTACCTTAAAACAGCAGCCCAATCATTAAAAAACAGTAACATAAAACTGCATAGATAAACTTAAAATAATCCACATAATTGCACTAAAAAACCCACACAAACTTGGAATAGTTCATTGAAAACGTTAAAACAGGTGGCCAGGGCAGTAGGCAGTGAGCAGCAAGACCGAGGCCGAATAGGAGCAGAACAGAGTTCGAACCGCAAGCAAAACAGTAAAGAAAAGACAACGAACGAGAACAGTGAACCAGTGAACCGGAGAGTTGCGGAGCATCCACCCCTTCCGACGATCGTGTACCGTACATCCGAGAGGTGATTTAAAGGTTAGACCTGAGGGTACCTTTCCATTAGTTTATTATTCATTTTTTTATTGAATTCTATTCGCATGAGAGTCGTTTATGGATGCATGTTGTGGTCTTTGAGTAGATAAATATGCATGAATTATGAGATGTAATATGTTGTGGGTATTGGATGAATGAGAGATGTGTCAACTCTCGCGGTATATCGGATGGAAACCCGGACATAAATTTCATAGCCGATTCCGAATGGACGGTAATATGATCTGTACTCGGGCCACAACTCCACGTACCGCTTGGGTAAACGGCACCATCTTTCTCTTGTATTGTGTTGCTTTTGTTTATTTAGTTTTCTTTACTTGAATTCAATATGTTGTTTATTTATGCATGATTCAACCGAGCGCATGGGCTTAGTAAGTGCAATGTGAGATCCCCTATGGGGAGGGGCTAAAGCCCTTTACCACGAGCTTTGCCGCGCCGGTTGATGTATGTTAGGTTGGATGCAAGACACGTTCAATCGGACATACTTAGAATAGTATGATTGTCTTTGTGTGTATGCATGATGTGATGTGACGGCGCATGGGCTTAGTATGTGGTCTAAGGTCCTCTCTTTGAGAGATCAAGAGCCCCCAAAAGGCCACCTTTACGGCAGTACTTCGCCGCGACCCTTTATTTGTTGTTTATGTATTGTGTCCCATTTCATGCATCAGGTCCGTTCCCGTTCGAACGCGTTTGCGAACGCAACTCGAACGCGCATGCATTTTTTCCTTATGATGCATCAGGTCTCATTTCCGTTCGAACGCGTTCACTAACGCCATACGAACGTGAGCATTCTGTTTCATTTCCGTTCGAACGCGTTTACGAACGCTACACGAACGCGCACACACTGAACTGAGTCTGCCTTATCATATTCATGTATAATTGCCTCTTGGTTGATCTTTCTTGTGTTATATAGTCAACTGTATTATTTGTATTCAAGCATGATTAGACTGTTAGCATGTTATTTGGTTAATAGGTTCATGAGATAGTACTCAAGCATGATTATGTTGTTCTTAGTTTTCCATATCATAGGATTGAAATATGTTCATGAGATTGCCATGTGATGTTGCATGTTGTGATGAACTTGTTGATGTATGCATATGAATTTAGAAGCATGATATCTTTGGAAATAAATGTAATTTAAGCCTGGTTAAATTATCACATAAATCCTTTTATTACAAGTGACATAAGTAAGAGACCATTCTGAACCCAACGGTTTGAGGTCTTCCCTTGCGAGGGGTGAGTGCGGCCTTAAATCTCATTTTCCCGGTTCACACCGGGTGGCGACTCCATGTTATTTAATCCTTCCCAACTAGGCAGCGAGCCTAGGAACGGCGTCGCCCAGGTTCTGTTGTCCACACACGGAAAACTCGATTCTAGTGGAAATCTTCAAGCGAGGCTTGAGGGAGTGGACGTAGGCACGTTTGGCCGAACCACTATAAATCTTGGTGTTGTATTTCTCTTTCCCTTAACCTTTACTTATTTGCAAGTTTATTTACATTTATATTATTGATTAGAAATCTTGCATATAGGTTGTCATTTGAAAAGAGAAAATTGGCCTAAAACTTCCACTTGGTAATAAGAGCTTAAAATCGGCAAAGATTTTATAATTCCGCATTTGTAGCGATAACCCAATTCACCCCCCTCTTGGGTATAGAGATTCTTTGTCGCTATTGCTTGTAGGGAATTTCACCTCGAGTACTCGAGAAGCCAGTTGCTAGTTTTATAGGTTGGCTACCAGATGGCTCAACCAATCCAACTTTGAAGTCATGTTCGAGACGTGGATCACCCAAGCGGCAGTTACCCTCGCAAGTGTCATGGGAAATGTTTTAGAAGATTATGATATCTGATTTATTATTTTATTTATCGTTCTGAGCACGTGGTTTGTATTAATAAGTTAAAGTTTTGATTGTTTATGATATGGTGGGCACAGAGCCCTCGAATGTTGATAGATAGTGTGGGCGGAGCCCTTAAGATATGATTTTGATGAGATTTGTGTAGACCTGAGGTCGTTTTATTTGTTTGGAGTATTCTTGGATTGCCTTTGATGCTGTACTGCGATCCAAGTTATCCGGTTTTGTGATACCTCATGCCGGATTTTCGTAAATTTAGAGGCTTATGGAGATGGGTCAATCCTGTCTCCTTCCGGTAGCATCCTACCTCTGGCGGGTGTTACACTCATGTCGACAGAGAGTAACTAGTCGGCTCATCTTAAATGGATAAGACCTTATACAAATACCATGGTAGAATCAATAATCATAAAACAGGGGAACAATTACTTCAAGCACTGTGGTGGAAATATATCGTATCATATCATAAGCAAAATCAAATACATCTCGTTCAAAAGTAAAACTTTTTGAAAATAAACTTTTTAAAACACTTTTTTCGAAAGACAAATAAACAAGAGTATCTACACACATGTTAGGTACATCAAAAAACACATATCAAATCCATCAACAATTGACAAATAACTCGTACATCGAGATACAATAGCATTACATCACTGCTAACGACATATTCTCAAGATGGATTTTGATGATGCAACATTAGAAGTCTTCGACGTGCATTAACGGATATTCCAAAAATATGTCGAACACATTGGTGTTGAAGAGCAAATGATATGAAGACTAGCTTTTATCGAAGAAAATCTTGTGTGATCTTAGTTTAGGGCTATCTTTGTAAGTGAGTTGTTAATTTAAGCCTCTAAGCTCATAGGACATATGCACATTCATTTAAATGCATTAGGCTCATATGTAAAATATTTTCAAATCTTCAAATCCTAAATTTTAACACTGAGACCGGCAAACCGATCTCTCATACCGGCATACCGGTGTCCCTGTTACATTCTGAGTAGGTTTGCATCGCCTCTGGAACTAGGCTAATCCATACTGGTATTTAAATTTACTGAATAAATTATTAGATATCCTATATCTATAATTTATTCATATTTCACCTAAACAATGTTGTCAATATAGTGTCATTAAACATCAATTAACATGCAACCAACCAAATCATACTAGAAAATCAGATCTAATATGCATAAACCCTAGAAACCTTAAAACTTGATAATTAAGAAAAACCTGGTAAATGCAATGACGAATCCAAGTCGAGATCTCTCTCTGTCCTTAAGAACTTATTGGTCTCGTCACAGGTGCTTCACGGATTCGCAATTGACCAATGTTCTCCCAGGATAACTTGATTCCTTCTTGTCCAAGGTGCACTCCTTGACAAGTGTTTGAACTAGAAGAATGGTGGAACTCTCTCTCTCAAAAACCAAACAACCAAAAACGAAAGTCTCTTATAAATCAAATTTACTTTCTGTATTTTTTATATTGGATATAATGCCTCTTATATAAGGCATGGAAGGGGTGCCAATAGGGCACCATTTGGGGTGGGGTGCAACCCTCTAAAGGGTTGTACCCCTCACAAGCACCCAATGCAACAAAATGACAGAATTACCCTTAATGAATATTTTAGAAGAATTTCCAACAATCCCCCACAATTCTTCAAATATTCATGGAGACACTTGAGAGAGTTACCATGAACTAAAGCTGCATCGAAATAGGTAGCTTTCGCCTTGAACCTTTCCTAGTGAGTGACAATCGGATTTACTTGGCAAACTAGTGACCCATAGTCTTGAACTGTTCTGCCGTGGTGTAAACCAAGACAATTGCCAACACACAGCTTTATTCGACCATTTTCCCGTTCTACGGTTGTGTTCATTTCGGCCCTGAACAACGGTCCTGGATTCATCAGCACTTTAGGGTAACCCGCCTTTAAAGGTTCCCATGGAAGCGGCCTCACTTCTTACTTGAAATATGTGATCTACTACTATGAAGAGGTAATCTGTCTTTACCCCCATTAGGACTCATCTCCTAATATAGTGATCATTAAAAAGCCTTAGCTTATCCTAACCAATGACAGACAGCACTCAGCTTCATTATCAGAATGAGAAAGAGTACAAACTCTTAAGTGCTTGTTTTGAATTGCACAAAGTTTCTGTTGTCCCTTTTGAACCTAGATCTTGGGATCTCCATCAGCTAGGTTGGGTTTTCCACCGTGACAATTCTTAGATTATGGCTTCAAGCCCATTCCTCTCGATGACTTCTCAACTGCTTTCGAGGTAAACCTTAGTTAGTGGATCCGCTAGGTTTTCCCTCGACTAACATAATCGATCGTTATTATGCCACTTGAGAAGCAGTTGACATATGGTATTATGTCTCCGACGTATATGTAGACTTATCATTATACATTATATTTTGGGCTCTCCCAATAGCCGATTGGCTGTCACAATGATACTAATCACTGGCACCGGTTTGGGCCAACTAGGAATATCCTCCAGGAATTTTCTAAGCCATTCTTCTGCTTCTTCCGCTGTTTTTCTAACGCTATGAACTCTGATTCCATAGTAGACCGGCAATACATTTTTTTGCCTCGAGGATTTCCATGACACGGTTGCATTACCAAGTGTGAAAACAAACCCACTCGTGGATTTGGAATCCACCGTATCAGATATCCAGTTAGCATCGCTGTATCCTTCTAGTACAGCATGATATCTCTCGTAATATAGCCCATATTTTGAAGTTTCTCTCAGATACCTCAAAACTCTTACTATGGCTTTCCAGTGTTTATGTCCTGGATTGCTCGTATATCTGCTAAGCCGGTTCACAGCTTGAGCGATATCAGGTCGTGTGCAATTCATGAGATACATCAGACTTCCGATGATTCTCGAATACTCTAATTGCAATACGCTTGAACCAGTATTCTTTGATAGATGAAGAGTTGGGTCCACAGGGGTTCTAGCCACATTTAGATCCCCCTTTGATATATTTATCAAGTATCTCTCAATATAATGAGTCTGAGAATAAAATATATCTGTCTGATGTCCTGGAAATCTTAATTCCTAGGATCACATCAGCTATTCCCATATCTTTCATATCAAATGTGCTGGATAACACGTTTTTGGTAGACTGAATCATTTCATGATCACTACCAATTATCAGCATAACGTCTACATAGAGACAACACAAATGACATATCCTTTTTGAGTTGATTTGGTGTTCACACACTTATCACACTCATTGGTTTTGAACCCACTTGACAACATTCTTTGTCAAATTTCTCATGCCATTGTTTAGTGCTTGTTTTAATCCGTACAAGGATTTTACAAGTTTGCACACCTTCTGTTCTTGTCCCGGAACA
The DNA here is from genome assembly GCA_019454045.1 of Zanthoxylum bungeanum. NCBI lineage: Eukaryota > Viridiplantae > Streptophyta > Magnoliopsida > Sapindales > Rutaceae > Zanthoxylum > Zanthoxylum bungeanum. Next base: position 13,788 of record SKCR01036836.1, on the reverse strand, counting down.
CTAAACCCTTCTAGTTGTTCCATGTAAATCTCTTCACCCAATTCACCATTCAATAATGCCGTCTTTACATCCTTTGATGTATTTCAAGACCAAATATAGATGCTATGGCTATGAGCATTCTTATCGATCTGATACGAGTCACTGGTGAATAGGTGTCAAGTAATCAAAGGCCTTCCCTTTTTGTCTATAACCTTTTATGACAAGTCTCGCCTTGTACTTATCTATTGATCCATCTGTTTTCATCTTCCTTTTGAATATCCATTTGTAGCCCAGCGGCTTACAACCTGGTGGAAGATCAACCAACTCCCAAGTATGGTTCTGTAGGATTGAATCAATCTCACTATTAATAGCCTCTTTCCAAAGAGGTGCCTCCGGAGAAGCCATAGTTTCTTTATAGCTTGAGGCTCATTTTCTAACAGGTATGTCAGAAAATCGGGACCAAACGGCTCGATGGTTCTAACACTTTTGCTACGTCTAGGCTCGATTGTCTTAGCATTTACACGTTGATCTGATTCTTGGTCAACCTGATCACTGTCCTTGATAGTATCAACTGTTCTTTTGAGAGACTCTATTCTCTGTCTTTCCTTGCAAGGAAACGTCTCTTTAAAAAATGTCGCATTCCTTGACTCAATTATCATGTTCGAATTGATGTCAGGAATCTCCGACTTGTGTACCAAGAATCGATACGCACTACTGTTGCGAGCATATCCAATGAATATATAATCAACAGTTTTGGGTCATATTCTAACCTTCTTAGGTTTAGGAACCATTACTTTGGCAAGACACCCCCACACTTTTAGGTATTTGTAGGAAGGTACGAAACCTTTCCAAAACTCATATGGTGTCTTGTCCAACCTCCTGTGAGGAAGCTTGTTTATAACGTAGTTCTCGGAAAGCAAGGGTTCTTGTAGGCATTGCATATTTGCATGTAAGTCCCTATGATGAGTCTCATTTAGAGGCACTATCTTTTTAGTCGAGGAAGTTGCGGGAAACGGTCGTCGGAAGGAATCGGTATTTCGTTAAATTTTATATCCGCTTGTTTAGCTCCAAGCTCACTCGCTGGACCTCCATTTTAAAGCACATTTGGCCTAAAAAAACCAAAACCATTTAACCTTGGCCCAAACCCACTCACTAAACCAACACAACACCTAGCCCACCATACTTGGCCACACGCCCAGGCCCTCAAATACAACCCAATTAAATAAAATATTAATTAAATAATATACCAAATTAATAAAACATTAAATAAAATCATGCCTAATTAAAATCAATCAACAAAATATTATTCCTAATTAAAATATTGTATTCCTAACTTAACAAATATTATGCCTAAACAACACACAAATTAAATATATTGACTTCCTAAATGAACTAATTTTGTCCCCCCTCAATCTTGGATTTCCTTGTTTGACACTAAATCAAATCCCCCTTAAATGCCAAATCCATTTCCTTGTCAAGCAAGGAGTAGCCCTACCTACCCCCTTTGCCTATAAAAAACAACCTCTCCCAACCCTTGCGGTCTCTCACTCACACGCATACAACAAGAAAAAAGCCTATTGATTCACGCATACAGCAAGCAAATATTTCTCTTCTCCTCCTACACCCTTAGCCGAAAATCACAGCCCCATAAACCCCTCCATTGTCGAAAACATTACAACCTGAAACATCACCGAGAAACAGCCCCTATACAGCAGCACACATCACCGAAAAACACCCCATATACAGCAGCCCCATTGAGCGAAAAACAGCCCCTATACAGCGGCACACATCACCGAAAAACAGCCTCTATACAGCAGCCCCATATCACCGAAAATACCTTAAAAATAGCCCCTAAATCACCTAAACCAATGACTAAAAAACTGCACTTTAAATCCCTAAAATAATAATTAAAAACTGCACTTAAAGCTTTAAAAACACCCAAAACGTAGCCTAAAACACCCAAACAGTGACCAAAATACAACAGAATACAGCAAGCGAACAGCAACGAAACGGAGTCAAAACAGTAGCTTGAGCAGCGAAACAGCGAGGAAAACGCAAACCATGAACCAAAAAGTTGCGGAGCTTCACCCTTCCCTTACCGATCACCGTGAACGCGAGTCCGAGAGTCGACGAAAAAGGTTAGACCTGAGGGTATTCTTTCACATCCGCTTTTCAGTTGTATTTTTATTATTTATTGAGTTTCGTTTGCATTATTATTGTGGAGTGAAGCATGTTGTGGCCCTTGAATAGATAGAAAATGCATGAATTGTAAAATGATGTATGTTGTGGCCCTTGAATAAAATGAAAATGTGTCGCCTCTCGTGGTATATAGGATGGAAACCCGGACATAAATTTCATAGCCGATTCCGAATGGATGGTAGTATGATCTGTACTCGGGATACAACTTCCACGTACCACTTGAGTAACGGCGCATATTTCGTTTTATGTTGTTTTGATTTGTCTATTATTCGCTACTTGATTTCCCGCATGTTATTTGTTTATGTAATGATGAGATAAAGCGCATGGGCTTAGCAAGTGCGATTAAAGATCCTCTATTTTGAGAGGTTAAAACCCTTTACCAAGATGCTTTGCCACGCCGGATAATATATATTTGATTGGATGTGAGATATGTTCAATCGGATACACGAAGTCCGATATCGTTGTCTTTACTTTTTTATATATGTATTGTGTTGTTTGCGCATGTGCTTAGTAAGTGCGATTAAAGGTCCTCTATTTTGAGAGGTTAAAATCCTTTACCACGATGCTTTGTCACGCCAGATGATGTATATTCGGTTGAATGTGAGATATGTTCAATCGGTTATACGAAGTCCGATATCGTTGTCTTTATTTCTTATATGCATCGTGTTTTAGTCATAGCATATGGGCTTAGTAAGTACGATTAAAGGTCCTCTATTTTGAGAGGTTAAAATCATTTACCACGATGCTTTGCCACGCCGGATAATGTATATTCGATTGGATGCGAGATATGTTCAATTGGATACACGAAGTCCGATATCGTTGTCTTTACTTTTTATATATGTCTTGTGTTGTTTGCGCATGGGCTTAGTAAGTGCGATTAAAGGTCCTCTATTTTGAGAGGTTAAAATCCTTTACCATGATGCTTTGCCGCGCCGGATGATGTATAGTCGGTTTGAATGTGAGATATGTTCAATCGGGTATACGAAGTCCGATATTGTGTCTTTATTTTTATATGCATTGATGATGTGATGCGCATGGGCTTAGTAAGTTGGATTAAAGGTCCTCCATTTCGAGGGGTTAAAGAAACTTTACCACGATACTTCGCCGCGCCTTTCATTTCGTTGTTCACTTTTCTTTGTATGTCATCTTCTTGCATAATCATGCATCATGTTGCATTGCGCATGTGCTTAGTAAGTCGGACTAAAGGTCCTCCATTCGGAGGGATAAAAAGCCTACGGTATACCTTTACCACGATACTTTGCCGCGCCTTTTAGCCCGTTATTATTTATTAGGTGTCATCTATTCATCCATTCACGTATGTGTCATGTTGTTTACTGTATTTCGGAGGTCGCTGCTGTAACCCCGTTCGAACGCGTTTCAGAATGCCACACGAACGCATGTTTTCTATGTCAGTTTGTTCGAACGCGTTTACGAACGCTACTCGAACGCGAACCTTCTGTTTACCGTTCGAACGCCAATATGAACGCCGCACGAATGCCCACGGTAAATAGGCCCTCTTTCATCACATCTCATGCATGGTTACTCATTTTGTCATTTGCCTTTTTGATTGTTCATGTTCTCGTTTAGCCATTTATTGTGTGCACAAGATTACATGTTCGTTCCCATGATGTATGTTTACACGGTAGTCATCTACTTATGCTTTCGCATTCATCCATTCAATATGTTCATGAAGTTATATGCTCGCCGTTATTCCGATTTGCTTTCATGCGTGATTGTACAATTATTATCTAATGGCATGCCTATGATGGAATGTAATGTTCTGAAGTAGACAGAAAAATTACCCAGCACACAATACCAACTTATCCGAATATGAGACCGGTTGAAACAGAAACTCTGACGGATGAGACCAGAATGGGCTGAGAAAGTCAGAGAGGAAGTTAATAAACAGATAGATGTGGGGTTCTTGGAAGTAGTAAAGTATCCTGAGTGGTTGGCTAATATTGTACCGGTGCCGAAGAAAGACGGGAAGGTCAGAATGTGTGTGGACTACAGAGATCTTAACAAGGCTTGCCCGAAAGATGATTTTCCTCTACCTCATATAGATGTACTAGTTGACAGTGCGGCTTTATCTGCCATGTATTCATTTGCAGATGGGTTTTCAGGGTACAATCAGGTTCTCATGGCTGAAGAAGACAAGCACAAGACTGCCTTTGTCACCGAGTGGGGCACATATTGTTACAAGTGATGCCATTTGGGCTCAAGAATGCGGGAGCTACTTATCAGCGGATGGCCACTAGCTATTCCACGACTGATGCACAAAGAGATTGAAGTGTATGTGGATGACATGATGGTGAAACAGAGATGAGAGTTGGGCATATTGAAGCACTGGAAAGTTCCTTCAGAGAGTTGACAAATACAACATGCGGCTAAATCCTAAGAATGTGTGTTTGGGTGACATCAGGAAAATTGCTGGACATACAGTGGGAATAGGAGGAATAGAGGTAGACTCTGAAAAGATCAAAGCAATCACAGAAATTCCAGCAACCGAAGACTGAGAAGGAAGTCAGAGCATTTATGGGGAAGATTCAGTACATCAGTCGGTTCATCACCAAGTTGACGTCAATATGTGAGCCTATCTTCAAACTGTTGAGAAAAGATCAGCCAGTGAGATGGAATGAATAGTGTTAAGCAGCCTTCGACAAGATCAGAGAGTACTTGGTAAAGCCGTCTGTATTGAAACCTCCGAGACCGGGCAGACCTTTGATATTGTATTTGGCCATAGAATCAGAAGCACTGGGGGCAATGATGGTACAGGCAGATGAGACAGGGGTAGAACACGTAGTCTATTATCTGAGTAAGAAATGCTCCCGTATGAGGCTCGTTATCAAGAAGTAGAGAAGATCTGTCTAGTAGTGGTATGGGCTTCCAGAAAATTACGGCATTGCTTTCAATCTTACAAGATCCAGATAGTGGCAAAGGAGAATCCTCTGCCAGATAGTGGGGAAATTGGGCAGATGGTTAGTATTGCTGACAGAGTTTGACATTGAGTATCTCACCACCAAAGTGGTCAAAGGGCGAGCAGTAGCAGAGTTTCTGACATTGCAACCTGTTGAAGGGGATCGGTATAAGTTTGAATTTCCAGATGAAGAGATCCAAGCAATAACAGTTCAGAGATGGAAAATGTATTTCGACGGAGCAGTGAATTGCAAGGGAACCGAAATTGGGATTGTGATAGTGACCCCCGAAGGAGAAACCTTGCCTTTGGCCAAAAGGTTGACATTCAGAGTAACAAACAACATGGATGAGTATGAAGCATGTGCTTTTGGATTGACTGTATTGATAGCCTTGAAGGCCGAGAGTGTGGAAGTCTACGGAGATTCTATGTTGGTAGTCCAACAGATGCGAGGAGAATGAGAATTGAAAGAAGAACGGTTGAAACCTTACCTTTTTCACCTCAGAAAATTGGCACAGGTTATCCCCGATTGTAAGTTTCAACATTTGCCGAGAGAAGAGAATTAGATGGCAGATGCATTAGCTACACTTGCAACGACTTGGGAAAATAGAGAAAAGTTAGTGATGAGACCATTGATACTGACGACAGCAAGCAGACCTGTTTATGAGATAGAGAGAATTCTGGAAATAGAGGTCGACGATGGAAAACCTTGGTATCATGACATTCAGAGGTATCTAAAACATGGGGAACTCCCAGAGGGAGCAGGCAGAAAAGACAGAATAGCCATTCAGAAGTTAGCTTCCCAGTATGAGATTTTGAAAGGGGAACTGTACAATTGGCAAACAAACGGTATTCAGTTGAAATTTTTGAGAAAAGAAGAGGCTCAGCAGGTAATGGAAGAAGTACACGCGGGGTATGTGGTACGCACATGAACAGGTTGAGTCTGTCCCGCAAGATAGTGAGACAAGGTTTCTATTGGTCGACCTTGGAGACAGATTGTGCGAAGATGGTAAAGCACTGTCATAATTGTCAGACACACGGTAATTTGAATCATTTGCCGCACACAGAGTTGCACTGGTTGTCAAAGCCGTGGCCTTTCTCAGCGTGGGGAATTAATATGATTGGAGAGATTCGACCAAATGCATCGAATAGGCATCGCTTTATAGTAGTGGCAGTAGACTATTCTCGAATGGGTGGAAGCCGAATCATTCCGTAATGTTACAGCAAAGCAGATGGCAAAGTTTATAGCTCGGAATCTCATTTGTCGGTACGGTATGCCACACCATGTAGTGACGGACAACGGAGTTCAGTTCCAGGGAGAAACGAAGGCAATGCTACAGAAATACGGGATAGGCCATCATAATTCATCGCCGTACAGGCCGCAAGCAAATGGGGCAGTTGAGGCAGCCAACAAGACTATAAAGACGATTTTAGCCAAGATGACAGAAAACTGCAGAGATTGGCCGACAAACTACCGTATGCTTTGTGGGGGTACAGAACATCAGTAAGAACAGCAACATGGGTCACGCCTTACTCTTTGGTCTATGGAATGGAAGCAGTATTACCAGTGGAAGTGGAAATACAGTCTATGAGGATATTAGCAGAGGCAGAGTTATCGGAACAAGAATGGGCCGCACAGAAGTTTGATCAGTTAGCACTGCTGGATGAGAAGAGAACGAAGTCTTTGTATCACATGCAGTTATATCAGAAGAGACTAGCCCGAGCATTCAACAAGAAGGTACGCCCCACCAAGATCAAAAAGGGTGATTTGTTACTTAAGTAGTCGAGGCCGTCGACGACAGATCTGAGAGGAAAGTTTAGACCTAACTGGGAAGGACCTTACATAGTGCAGAAAGTAATGGGAAATGGAGCAGTGAGACTGTCAGACTTGGAAGGGAATGAGTTCACCGAGCCGATCAACGTAGATAGATTGAAGCAGTACTTTGCCTAAGGGAGAGAAGACTGAGCAGTCATCAGGAAGATTGACGGAAGACCTAACCCAACGGAATAAGAAAATTATTCATGCATACATACACGTAACATACCTTGCATTCTCTTCGTGTTTGTTTTGTTTTGTGTTCACAGGTTCGAAGGAGAAAAGAGGAAGCGGCAGAGATGAGCCAATCAAAAGCAGCATCAACACAGTTTCAGTTTCGAGGATGAGTCCCAGAGGGCGAGGCCCACATCAGCAGTTTTGTGGGGATACGTCCCAGAGTTGTAACCCATATCACCAGCAGTTTCAGAGATGTGTCCCAGGGTCGTGACCCATATTGGCAACGTTATCGGGATGCGTCCCAGGGTCGAGGCCCCCGTTGTCGGTTTCAGTTATCGGGATGAATCCCAGGGTCGTTGGCCCCCTGCATCGTTAGTTTTGGGATGCGTCCCAGGGTCGAATCCCACATTTTTGTCAGCGGTATTGGGATGCGTCCCAGGTTCGAAGCCCTCGTTGTCAGTTGCAACTATTGGGATGCGTCCCACGATCGAGGTCCAATGCGGCATCAACTCAGGTCGAGGCAACATGCAAGTCAGGAGGTAGCTGGCGAGCCAGGTAAGTGAAAATGCATTGCATAACTTTGATAGGATTGTTCAAAGTCACACACTGTACAAGTCCCATCAAAGTGGGGGCGACTGTAGGCATTGGATTTTTGCATGTGAGTCCCTATGATGAGTCTCATTGGAGGCACTACCTTTTTAGTCGAGGAAGTTGCGGGAAACGTACGTCGGAAGAGAATCAGTATTTCGTTAAATTTTATCCGCATGTTTAGCTCCAAGCTCACTCGCTGGACCTCCGTTTTTAAAGCACCTTTGGCATAAAAAACCCAGAACCATTTAACCTTGGCCCAAACCACTCACCAAACAAACACAACACCTAGCCCACCACACTTGGCCTACACGCCCAAGGCCCTCAAAATACAACTCAATTAAATAAAATATTAATTAAATAATATACCAAATTAAATAAAACATTAAATAAAATCATGCCTAATTAAAATCAATCAACAAAATATTATTCCTAATTAAAAATATTGTATTCCTAACTTAACAATATTATGCCTAAACAACACAAATTAAATATATTGACTTCCTAAATTGAACTAATTTTGTCCCCCCTCAATCTTACGATTTCCTTGTTTGACACTAAATCAAATTCCCCTTAAATGCCAAATCCCTTTCCTTGTCAAGCAAGGAGTAGCCCTACCCCATTTGCCTATAAAAAACCAACCTCTCACAACCCTTGCGGTCTCTCACTCACACGCATACAACAAGAAAAAAGCCTTTTGATTCACGCATACAGCAAGCAAATATTTCTCTTCTCCTCCTACACCCTTAGCTGAAAATCACAGCCCCATAAACCCCTCCATTGCCGAAAACATTACAACCTGAAACATCACCGAGAAACAGCCCTTATACAGCAGCACACATCACCAAAAAACACCCAATATACAGCAGCCCCATTGACCGAAAAACAGCCCCTATACAGCATCACACATCACCGAAAAATAGCCCCTATACTGCATCCCCATATCACCGAAAATACCTTAAAAACAGCCACTAAATCACCTAAACCAGTGACTAAAAAAACTGCACTTTTAAACCCTAAAATAATAATTAAAAAACTGCACTTAAAGCCTTTAAAAACACCCAAAACAGTAGCCTAAAACACCAAAAACAGTGACCAAAATACAGCAGAAATACAGCAGCGAAACAGCAGCGAAACGGAGTCAAAACAGTAGCTTGAGCAGCGAAACAGCAAGGAAAAACGCAAACCAGTGAACCAGAAAAGTTGCGGAGCTTTCACCCTTCCGATCACCGTGAAACGCGAGTCCGAGAGTCGACGAAAAAGGTTAGACCTGAGGGTATTCTTTCACATCCGCTTTTCAGTTGTATTTTTATTATTTATTGAGTTTCGTTTGCATGATTATTGTGGAGTGAAGCATGTTGTGGCCCTTGAATAGATAGAAAATGCATGAATTGTAAAATTATGTATGTTATGGCCCTTGAATAAAATGAAAAATATGTCGCCTCTCGTTATATAGGATGGAAACCCGGACATAAATTTCATAGCCGATTCCGAATGGATGGTAGTATGATCTGTACTCGGGATACAACTCCATGTACCACTTGAGTAAACGGCGCATATTTCGTTTTATGTGTTTTTGATTTGTCTATTATTCGCTACTTGATTTCCGCATGTTATTTTTTTATGTAATGATGAGATAAAGCGCATGGGCTTAGTAAGTACGATTAAAGGTCCTCTATTTTGAGAGGTTAAAACCCTTTTCCACGATGCTTTGCCGCGCCGGATAATATATATTCGATTGGATGTGAGATATGTTCAATCGGATACACGAAGTCCGATATCGTTGTCTTTACTTTTTTATATATGTATTGTGTTGTTTGCGCATGTGCTTAGTAAGTGCGATTAAAGGTCCTCTATTTTGAGAGGTTAAAATCCTTTACCACGATGCTTTGCCGCACCGGATGATGTATATTCGGTTGAATGTGAGATATGTTCAATCGGGTATACGAAGTCTGATATCGTTGTCTTTATTTCTTATATGCATCGTGTTATTATCGTATGGACTTAGTAAGTGCGATTAAAGGTCCTCTATTTTGAGAGGTTAAAATCCTTTACCACGATGCTTTGCCGCGCCGGATGATGTATATTCGTTATAATGTGAGATATGTTCAATCGGGTATACGAAGTTTGATATCGTTGTCTTTATTTCTTATATGGATCGTGTTATTAGCGTATGGGCTTAGTAAGTGCGATTAAAGGTCCTCTATTTTGAGAGGTTAAAATCCTTTACCACGATGCTTGCCGTGCCGGATAATGTATATTCGATTGGATGCGAGATATGTTCAATCGGATACACGAAGTCCGATATCGTTGTCTTTATTTTTTATATATGTCTTGTGTTGTTTGCGCATGGGCTTAGTAAGTGCGATTAAAGGTCCTCTATTTTGAGAGGTTAAAATCCTTTACCACGATGCTTTGCCGCGCCGGATGATGTATAGTCGGTTGAATGTGATATATGTTCAATCGGGTATACGAAGTCCGATATTGTTGTCTTTATTTTTATGTGCATTATGATGTGATGCGCATGGGCTTAGTAAGTTGGATTAAATGTCCTCCATTTCGAGGGGTTAAAGAACCTTTACCACGATACTTCACCGCGCCTTTCATTTCGTTGTTCGCTTTTCTTTGTATGTCATCTTCTTGCATAATCATGCATCATGTTGCATTGCGTATGGGCTTAGTAAGTCGGACTAAAGGTCCTCCATTCGGAGGGATAAAAAGCCTACGATCTACCTTTACCACGATACTTTGTCGCGCCTTTTAGCCCGTTATTATTTATTAGGTGTCATCTATTCATCCGTTCACGTATGTGTCATGTTGTTTACTGCATTTCGGAGGTCGCTGCTGTAACCCCGTTCGAACGCGTTTCAGAACGCCACACGAACGCATGTTTTCTATCTCAGTTTGTTCGAACGTGTTTACGAACGCTACTCGAACGCGAACCTTCTGTTTACCGTTCGAACGCGGATACGAACGCCGCACGAACGCCCACGGTAAACAGGACCTCTTTCATCACATCTCATGCATGGTTACTCATTTTGTCATTTGCCTTTTTGATTGTTCATGTTCTCGTTTAGCCATTTATTGTGTGCACAAGATTACATGTTCGTTCCCATGATGTATGTTTACACGGTAGTCATCTACTTATACTTTCGCATTCATCCATTCAATATGTTCATGAAGTTATATGCTCGCCGTTATTCCGATTTGCTTTCATGCGTGATTGTACAATTATTATCTACTGGCATGCCTATGATGGAATGTAATGTGCTTATAACATTGTATGCTAGCCATATTTATCTTTATGCATGGAAATTCGGACATAGATTATATGCAAATAGGTTGTATGCAAACTTAAAAATGTGTTACATGTGAACTTAGATGAACCTTTGATTTATGCATGCAAACTTGGAAATAGATTATCCTTGGAAATATGTTGCTTAGGCTTGGTTAGATTATTGCACAAATCATTTTATTACAAGTGGCATAAGTAAGGGACCATTCCGAACCCAACGGTTTGAGGTCTTCCCTTGCGAGGGGTGAGTGCGGCCTTAAATCTCATTTTCCCGGTTCACACCGGGTGGCGACTCCATTATTCTCCGGTTTAGTCCCCCGCGGGCTACTCCGTACTCCCAACTAGGCCGCGAGCCTAGAACAACATGCGTCGTCCAGTTTCTGTGTCCCACACTTCCCCCCACAAGTTCTGGGGTAGACCCGAACTTGTCAACATGGCGTTCATCATTCCCTTCAACGTTCGGTTTTTACGTTCCGCAATTCCGTTCTGTTGAGGAGAATAAGGAGCAGTGGTTTCGTGAATAATTCCGTGCACATAACAATATTCACCGAATGGTGAAACGTATTCACCACATCTATCACTCATGATTCTTTTGATTTTTCTTGCCAAGTTGATTTTCAACTTCGCTCTTATAGTGTACAAAGCTCTCAATAGCTTCTGCTTTGCTTCTCAGCAAGTACACATAGCAGAATCTTGTGCTGTCATCGATAAAAATGACAAAGTACTTTTTACCGCCTCTTGTTTGTACAATGTTCATGTCACACACGTCAGTTGTGTACAAGTTCTAAAGGTTCAGAACTGCGTTCAACAGAATGAAATGATGTTCGATGCATTTTTGCTTCAACGCATGCCTCACACTTATGTTGGATATCAATTGCAATTTTAGGTATAAGGTCCATGTTATTAATTTACGCATGGTATCATAATTAACATGTCCTAACCTCACATGCCATATATTTTGTGACTCAATAATATAAGCAGAAGTACTAGCTTTATTATTCGCACGATTAATAGTCATTACATTTAGTTTGAAAAGGCCCTCAGTTATGTAACATTTTCCTACATACATATCATTATTTGTCATTACAAACTTATCAGAAACAAATACTAGCTTAAAACCAGCCTTACTAAGAAGAGAACCCGAGACCAAGTTCTTCCGAATATCCGGAACATGTAGTACATTTCTCAATGTTAGCTCCTTTCCTGATGTCATCTTCAGAACCATTGTGCCTTGTCCAACCACCTGAGAGGTAGATGAGTTTCCCATTGTCAGATGATCGCCGTCATCGACCTTCTGGTACATGGAAAACATCTTGCTATCTGCACATATATGACGAGTAGCCCCAGTGTCTACCCATCATTCCCTCGGATTCCCAACTATGTTAGCTTCGGTTACCACTGCTGATAGTTCCATCTCTGAGATATCATCAGTCAGATGCTCACCCTCAGTGACATGGGCCTCATTTTTCTTTTTCTTGCCCTTGTCCTGAGACTTCTTGTTTCTGCAGTCCTTTGACATATGACCGCTCTTTCCACAGTTGTAGCATTTCCCCTTGAACTTCTTGTTCGAAGAATCAGCTCCACTGTTCTTTCTTTTCTTGCTACCCTTCACACCCTCAATGATGTTGGCCTTAGACTCCATAGTCTTGTAGCTGGCCTTCTCGGACATCCTGTTGTCCTCCTCGATTCTCAATCGAACACTAAGGTTCTTCAAGGCTCATCTGCTTCTTTTTATGTTTCAGATAGCTCCTGAAGTCCTTCCATGATGGAGGTAACTTTTCAATTATGGCGGTAACTTGAAACATCTCACAGAGTTTCATACCCTCATCCAGTATTTCATGAATGATTAACTGCAGTTCACCCAACTGAGACATCATCGTCTTGAATCTACCATCTTGTAGTCCAGGAACCTACCCACGACAAACTTCTTTTGTCCGGCATCCTCGATTTTATACTTCTTCTAGAGAGATTCCCAGAGAATCTTCGCAGAAGTCATGCCTAGGTACACATTGTACAGGGTATTGTCAAGACCACCCAAAAGGTAGTTCTTGCATAAGAAGTCTCCAGACATCCAAGTCTGTTCTCGCTCTTCCTTGGCCATTTCAGATTCACCATCCAAAGGACCCAGAGGATCTTTGAGGAATTTAGCCAACTGGAGAGTTGTCAGGTAGAACATCATTTTGCTCTGCCACTGCTTGAAATTTGCCCCACCAAATTTCTCCGGCTTTTCTGTAATACCGCGTTTCAAAAAAAAAAAAAAAAAAAAAAAATTTGAGTTTTTAAAAGGGGACAGAGGGAGACACTTACGAAGAAAACTTAAAAGCAAAGTTTCTCTCTCCTATTATTTCTTTTTCTCTCCCTTTGCCAAATCTTTAAACTGCCGCCACCGCTCCTCCGGCAATCAGCCATCACCACGCGCCGGTCCATCAGAAATCTGCCGCCGTCAGATTTCCATCGCCGCCGAGATCGAGCAGATCGGACGCCGGACGCTCCCTCACGCGCCGTCGGAGGATGACGAGTCGTCGCCATCGTTTCTACATTTTCCGGCCGCCTCCGGTCACTTTTGACGGCCACCTCCGGCGAGTGAACACTTTTCAGGCCGAGATCTTTCCAACGGCAGTGGTCACTTCGAGATCCGACATCGTTTGGGTTGTTTTCCGTTTTATATCTACCGGTAATTCGGGATTTGTACTGGAAGTTGAGATCCGACCGTTGGATCGGCGATCCGATCGCATCGGATTGTTGCTCTCGATTATACGAGCGTTTTGGTATATATATCTACCGTTGAAAGTTTCTGGTGGTGGGGCCCGCTTTTTAGTT
>SKCR01036835.1:0-189621 GCA_019454045.1 Zanthoxylum bungeanum | reverse complement strand
TAGAATGAATAGTTGTGATGTAATTTCAAAAGCACCGTAATTGTTACTGAGAAATGTCACAATACAATTCATTCTTTAATTGTTCCTAGTCAAGGTTTACATACTTGGTCAATTAGTAAACCCATGAGATCGATACATGTCCTATATCTAATTGTTTATCTCAGTAAACCATGAGTCTTGGGAGTCTCATATAGACACGTAAGTATTTATTGGATAAATATTGAACGACTCATTCGAAGATTCCTGATAGATGGTACAATAATGTCAATAGGAATATTTATGAGTCGAATAGCATATTAGTTTGTTTGACTTGTGATACCACTGTGGATATGTGAGATATCCTCCATATTTTCATGGCAGTCACGTCAACGATCTTTTAAGATCATACCTCCGCCTGTTCGTTGGGTACGGACTGATACTCACGATATCATTTGGTGTATCCAAAGGGGATCTATCAGTCCCGTGTACGGGATTAAGGTGTCCAATTTGTGATTCTTTGAAATCTTTGGCCGATTTATGATTCAGAAATAAGTTTTGAATATTTATTTAAGAATCATAAATATATCGCGACACATGAATTGTCCATAGCAGAGATTTAAAGTTTAATCTATATCTCCGGAACAATTCGGATAACCTATGACAGATGGATTATATATATGCAATGACTTTGACTTGGATGGTTCAACTTGATTATCTGTGGTCGTCGTAATTTGTGAGTGGACAAATTACGGTCATGGAAATGGTTTTCGTGACAGATAAACTTGAACCTAGAGAGTCCCACAATATAAAGTGTACTCGTTGAGCACTTGGGCAAATAATTATGGATAATTCGGATTATTCATAATTTACACATACGTATTAAATAATGTGTATTTGTATTCGATACATAATTTATATTAGATACACATTATTAATCCAATGGGTTTTGACACTTGTTTTATTATTATTATTAATTAATATTAATAATAATAAAATGGAAGAATATTCTTGGAATATTTCTCCATGTATTTATTTTATCTTTTTATTAATAATTAAATAAATTGATTAATTTGTTAATTAATAATTTTTAATTAAGAATATTACAAGGAATATTCTTGATTTTTGGCAAATTTTGATTTGCCAAACCATGGAATTTTGACACATGGTTTTTATTAACAAAAATATCAAAATAATTATTTTATTTGGATAATATCAATAGGTGTCAAAATAATAACCAAAATAATTATTATTTTTGGATTAAAAATTGGACAATTTTCGAAAATGGCAAGAAAAATATAAAAATGAAAATTGTTTTCATTTTACAGGGCTTAGGCCATTCTCATGTATTGAGAAACAAAAGGAAAAAGGGGGTTAGGGTTAGTAAACAAATTAATCAACACCAAAGTGAAGAAATTTTGACGAATTGGAACTTGGAATTAAGGTAATAAAGAGTTTTCAATTTCAATTTTCTTAATTTTTGTTTCTTAAGCATGAAAGTATGTATTGGAAATATATTTTGCATGTATTAAAATGATATGTATCATGGATAAGTATTTGGATCAAAAACTTGGTGTTGATTGTTAATAACCTTAATAGTTTTCTTTATAAGCATGTGTAAAATGATTAATTAGGAAATTAATCTAAAAATTAAAATTAACATTCTAGAGTGATGTTGCCACTCAAATGTTGCCTAGAATTGTTCTTGGAACTTTATATTGTGGTGATTAAATTTGGTGTAAAATTATTTGGATTAATTGTGAATAAATTGAACTTTGGCATGAAAAATGGAGAAAATAAATTATGGAATCAGATCTGATTTGGTCTCTTAAAAAGAATATTTTTCATGGAAAAGTATCTTATTTGGATGATTTTGGTTGTGTATTGGGTGGTGCATAAATTCCGGAAATTGTTCCCGGACGAAAACGCGAGAAAATGGCAAAATTCACGCCGAAAAGAGCTCGCTGCGTCGCGGCTGTGAACCCAGTGAACTGGGCAGTCTTCAGGCAGCCCAAGGGCTAACTGAACACTGCCCAAGTGATCGGGCTGGCCCGGCTCGACGGATGGTCAATCGGTTTGACCGTTTTCCCGTTATACGTAGTATTTATCGAAACATATTTTCGTAAAATAATTAGTCATGTTTCGAATTATATTATGTTATTAAATGTTAATAAATTATATATTTAAATTTATTTGAGTGAATTAAAAATATTTGATATTAATTAATTCGCTCAAATTTTTTTTTAAAAGTTTAAACACCATTTTCGCCTTCCACCGCGCCCTTCCGCTGCGCATACCCCAAAAAAATGGTATCAGAGCGTCTGATCCCACATCCAAAATATTTTTTCATGCCTTAAATATTTGATATTTAATTCAATTTATTTTACACATGCTTGAGAATTGATTAATTGGATCAATTAGTTTTGCTGTTTGACAGTTTTGTCAAATCCCCAAAATAAGGCTTTGTGTTTTGTGTGTGTATTGTACACTAATGGGCCTGTCTAATCAATACAGATATAAATATTTTTCTTAATATTTTGGTTTTATCTGCCAAAGCAGTGTGGCTATGTTTAATGGAAATTTTTTTATACCGGTAAAACTTATTTGATAAGAAACAAATTCGAGCGAAAGTGCATGCCAATAGATGCAAAAGCAGTAGGGTAGTGCATAAGTACCTTGGATATGTACATTGATGAGTATTTCCTTGAATATGCCCCATCCAATAGATGTCAAACTAATATGGATCAGAAAAGGTTCATGACTTATTTCTAAGAGTCACATTGGATGTGATTGATAATTGTTATCTACTTTCAAATATATTTGGGCACAATGTGCCAAAGCTGTGTGTTCAAATATATATTTGTGAGGTCTACTTCCTGCTATAGAATTTAATTTAATTATTAAATTCTCGTATTTTGTTTGGGGATTATCAATTTATGTAAAATAGTGGGAGGGCATCCTTATATTAAAAATCCATGATATCTTGGATATTTTGTGATATTGATGAAATTATTTTTATCTGCTAACTCCTGTTTCTTTTGTAAAATTTATGATGGCAGCTACTACTTCTAATCACTTTGCTCGTGTCCTGGACGCGAACAAAGTGACTGGTCTTGAGAACTTTAATGAATGGAAATTAGATCTTAGAACATAGTCTTAAGATCAGAGAAGCTGGGTTATGTGCTGGATAGTCTAGTACCATTGGATATTGATGATTATGCCCAAAAAGTACTTGCGAATATCGCAGTATAGTTGGGGGTGTCGATTCCTCAGAGAGATGGTTACAAGGAACTAATTCACTTAAACAAAACGTCAGTAATAACTTAATTAAAGAGAATGATTGAATTGGTAATGTAAATTAAAGATTACGAAAAACACTTAAAAATTATCAGTAGAGAAAACCAGCAAAGCGTCGGGAATTCCTCTTGTATCAAACCACTATATTCAGTAACTGATTCCTTTTATAACTCAATTGAAGGTTTCACATCTCAAACCAACAATCAAAACATATTTCAATCAAAACATATTAAATTCTAAGGTAATCGATGAATTATTTTCTCTATGTTAACAACACACTATGTTATCGTTATGACCTATCTAACGTCGACAATATACCCACAGGAAATACTGCAGCAAAAGATTAACTCATAAAACAACATAACCAGTCACAACTTGGTTTCCCAATCACACATAGAAGAATTATGACTATTTGTAAATTGGTAAAACACAATCTCTGGTTCATAATCAGAAGATAATAAAGAATAACTAATCATCAATTATAGTAAACGTTAAATAGTATTGAGGAATCAAAAACATGTATTGTAACATCCCCAATCCGAAAATGTTACCTGCATGGAATATGCCATACTATTCCCTTAAGCCTGTGACTTCTGACTGTGAATAATACTGATACTATTTTCAAATGCAATCTCTCATATGAGACCAATTCCCAAAACCATGACATAGTACAAAATAGTTTACATACGACTAAACGTACAAATATCAACTATCTCAAAAACTCTATATATGAATACTCATACACATATTTAGTATACAACTTCTTGGATTGGACTTTACTTAATTCGACTGACTCAATCTTTCACAGGTGGACTCATACCCTCTAGTGACTGCCATCAGTATCGGGTCTCTCGAGCTCGTCCTCCGGGAGTACCTGTAAAATAAAGAAATTGGAAGTATGAGGGTTATGCCGTTTATATGATCAAAGTGAGTGGATGGTTTAAAAGTGAAAAGTGAAATACTTTATGAAATCTTATTTTGGGCATTAAAGCTGAACTTTTCTGAAACGTTTGTCTCAAAACAAATATCTCTCTAGGAAATTTTTTTTTTAAAATCTTGGCTGAAAGTTTCTCTGAAAGTTTCTTGTAAGACTTCTGTTACTAAAACATTACTTTCTAGAAGTCCTTTATCTGAAAACTATTTCTGAAAGCTGAAAGCTGAAATTACTTCTGAAAACTGAGCTTTGTATATCTGTTGAAAAACTTGACGCATGGGGGCGTTACGTATCACCGTCCCCCCATACGCCTAACTAGAGCTAGGAGTGAAAATCCATGACTTTGGGGAGTTACGTATCGCCGTCCCCAAATCATGCCCCTATTTTCCTTGAAATGAGTGGTCTTGGGGCGTTACGAATCGCCGTCCCCCAAGCCACTGAACTAGAATTTGGGGAGCGGATCTATGCTACCCTCCAAGCTCTAAAACTAGGATCTAGGGGCATCTGTCATCCCTAATCCTAAACTAGGATCTGAGGGCGTTATGTATCGTCGTCCCCCCAGTCCATACATGTGCACATATGTCCATGCCTGTAACAAGTTACATACAGAGCTGGGTTTTCCCCCATGCCTCGAAAAACATAAACCATTTTCTGAAACGTTTCATTCTCAATATAATGCTCAAATCATAAACGTTTATGAATTGATTGTAATAATAAAAATAATCTAACTCCTTAAAGCATAAAAATAAGTCTAATATGAAAAAAAAAATGAAAGTTAATTTAAAAGGGTAGTGTCCACTCACTGATTTCGGAATTTAGCTAGCACTGAATCCCCTCATCGAAGAAGATTGTGGTTCCTATGGGTAATCTACGATCGGAAACTTGATTAGTATATACATTGTAAAATGAACCTCGGAACTTAGCTAAGCTTATTAATACATCAATATGTTCTATCTATAAGGCTTATCGTGCTTGTGTATTGATGTAAGATATATATACGAACTAATACGAGACCTATAAGGCGGCCTTTTACATGCTAGGGTGGAACTGGGATGGTTTAAAACTGATTTTCTGAAATTCTGGTTGAATCCAAAAATGAATTGCCTAGGATTTCCACTGCGCGTCGCAACGTAAGTTTCTTATGCGTCGCGACGCGTGCAAATCAGAAGTAGATATTCATAAATTTCCCAGAACGCATCGCGATGCGTGGTGATTTACTTCACGACGCAAGGCCGAAATTCAAGCCTGAAATCAACTTCCTCAAGTCCTTATGCCCAAATACACTTTCATTCTTCCATATTTCAACTTTTTTTCATCAATACCATAAACTTTCATATAGAAACACACTAATATTACTACTACTCAAACTAATTCAACTTTTTAATCTCATGATCTTCATAACTCAAATCTAGGTTACCAATCCTTAATCTTTACTTGGTTCAACCAATGACAATACCAAATATGGTTCTATCATAAATATATCATCTCTACTATCTAAATTCAAAATCCAAGATCTCATCTTTCAAAATTCCATGCTTGTTAAGCTTTTCCTCTATTTATTCTCTTCTTCTTCTTCTTCTTTTTCTCTCATTCTTCTTATTCTCTCCTCATTCTTCTTCTTCTTCTCTTCTTCTTCTTCTCTTCTTCTTCTTCTTCTTCTCCTCCTCCTCCTCCTCCTCCTCCTCCTCCTCCTCCTCCTCATCCTCATTCTTCTTCTTCTCCTCCTCATCCTCATTCTTCATCTTCATCTTCATCTTCTTCTTCTTCTTCTCCTCCTCCTCATTCTTCTTCTTCTTCGTATTCTTCTTCTCTCATTCTTCTTATTCTCTCCTCATTCTTCTTTTTTCCTTCACGTCTTCTACTTTCTTTTTGTTCTCCATTTTATGAATTGGTGAATAGTGTTTCCTTTTATACCTGGCCATAAAAAAATAAGAAAAATGTAGATTTTGAAGAAGCTTATAGAATTTACTAGAATACCCTCGAATATTATTCATCCAAAATTTTGATCCGTATTTTTAGTCCATTTTTGTTTCGAATTTGGAAAAATGTTCAACAGGAAAATTATAGATCTCGATCTCAAATTTCCGATGATATAAAGTTTATAAAACTCGAAGTTCGTATGAGAAGGTTATGCCTCAAATACCGTGGGCTGACCGTAATGGAATATCATAGAATCTCGTATCGGACTTTTGAAGAATTTACCGATTGTCCCCAAAGTCGTTCCATGAGTATATTTGTTTCCCAACATAATTTATGTTATGTTAACTTCATCCTGTAATACCACGGTACTATAATGTAACATTAGTAAAGACTACCGGTCTTTACAAATTCTCCCCCCTTAAATAGGATTCTTCCTCGAATCCTCTTTAAACTTATGATATTACCATTGGTCACATAGTTCATGGGTTTTTTCTAATCTATAGCTTAATCTGACTTAAATCGGGTTCACTATAACTTGATGACTAAGATATCTGTTAAACTTGATCATTCATCCATTTTTCTAATAAATACGCCTCAGCTTCTCTCTTATCTTAACTTATGTTTCATACCTTATGCTTTTTAAATTCTTGATCGAGAGGGGACTCCTCGTCATGTTTTCATAAAATGCCTGCTGATTACTTTACCACATGACTAGTAAGTATGTGATATTCTCTAATTTTCTTAATATCTAACTTATGCCTCGTACCTCTTGTCATACTAGGGTAAACTGCTTCAGAGTTCGTGGCTTCAGTGAATATCCCTTAAGTTCTTTACTGAAAGGTACTACCTCATTCTCATTCATAAGATTTTGGCTGAATATCAATGACTACCTCATTTCTGAACCTTTAGATGTGCTCAATATTCCTGATCTCTAAGGAAATCTCTTTCTCTAGATCTTTAGTTATGCTCAATAATTATTCGACTCAATCAAGTTCTTCTTAGCTGGTACCTTTGGCTCTCACTCGAAATACTAATGTCTCAATAGTTAGGTTTCACATGTTCCCTTTTTTCCGGAATCAATAATTTTACAGGAGTGATCATTTTCATTATTAACAAGGCTTGTACTCGATACTTATTTTGCTCCACTTAATCAACTTGATCTTAATATTCTTTCTCATATCTTAGTTGATTAACTTTATATATTCTCTTTGTCTACAGATGACGCTCGGACTTAAAATATTTCTTCTGTGTAGATTCCTAGTGGTCCTCCTCAATTGGCTAAAGATTCATGCTTAATTGTATACACCTTGGTGCCTAAACCACATTCCCTGCTATTAACATCGACGCTGGTGATTTGTCCTGGCTAAAGTTCATACTCTTTTATACTTTTCTTTCATTGTTACTATAAATCTGGTTACGGTGTTCTACACCAACTTGTTTTCCATAGTCTAGCACTATCAAGGGTCATTACTCAAATTCATGTAAATATACTGTACCTTGAGGGTTCACCTGTTACGCTAATTGCTGCATTGTAGTAATTTATTTCCTCGATTCCATACTATGCTACAAATCTACCAAACCACCCATACTCGTGGCTAAAGTCGTCCTAAACCCGTAGTGGTTTGGTCAACTTAGACTAGTGCTGGGTACTTTATTTGGTAACGTGGGCTAACACATAAGAGATCTTTGATTTCATTCTGGTACTAAGAAACCTTATTGTTACACACTTTGTCTTTGCTTATAAGGTATTCTCTCCTACCGTCGTTGTACCTCGATGGCTTCACTACCAAACCTTTTTTCCTTAGTTTTCTTTTCATTTTCTGTTTCATCTTATTCTATACTGAGAACTTCCTTGGTCCATGTCTCTATCTTCTTATATAAGAGATATCTTCTTCCTTTACATATCCACTATTACGTTCTAACACTGGTTCCTTTGTATCTTAGTCATTACATAACTACAACTTTATCTCTGTACCGCTCCATCTGAACAACTTTTCTTCTAACTCTTTTACTTAGAGCTGTTACTCATTTTTATTCTGTTCTTAAACTATGTCTGAAGGTTCTATGTTCTGGTCCTCTTTCACAATGCTTTCACTTATTCCTGAGAGTATCTTGAGGCAACCTTCAAGGTCCATCTCTACTACTGTTGTCTAACGAGGGTTGGGAGGGTGGGTACTAATCCTGAGACCTTTCTGATTATGGTGATATAATTGTGCATACTGCTTATCTATAAGCCTATGACCCTCGTGTATACATGTCTGGTGTCTTTTTCTACACTAGGGCACTACTGCTAAAACTGTCTGGTTTGCCTTCTCCAACATTACTTCTGATCATTTCCAATTATTGATCACACTACCTCTTCTGTGAAATTCCCCTATAGCCATGCTCTTAAAAAAATATATTTCTCATACTGCCTCTGTACTTCTTCCTGTTTAGTCTCTGTTGTTTAACCCTCTAAAGTCGTTACTTTCTCTCTCTGAATGCTCTTATACTCTCTTTGTTATTCTTCCTTAATAAAGTTACTCTGCTATATAGGTTTCTTTCGTATCTCAGTTCCTTGAACTCCTTACATCTTTATTCTCCTGAAAACTCTATCAACTTCGATTTCTTAAAACATCTTCTACTAAATCTTTTGATTTATGTGCTACTCTTTCTCTAGTCTTTCCTTATCAATACAATGAGACTCTTTATAAGTTGCCTGCTTTATTCTTAAAAATGGCCCATCTGATCCCTTCACTCTTCTTAGCCTTTATTCCCTCAAATACTTCCAATTCCACAATGTTTCCTAGATCTGGTTCGACTTACTGTGACTTCAAACTATTCTATCTCATATCGAAGATTGTCATCTCATGATTCTTATCTATGTCCCGTTGAACCAGATGGTTTAGCCCATAGCCATCTCATGATCCGCCTATTCTGCTGATTGCTCTTCTTTAATGGTTCTACTTGTTACGGGCTCTCAGTTAAGGAGTGAATATATATATATATTCCATAATGATCTGTGAATATGCATTTCTGCTTTACTCTTACGCTCGGTGATGATTTGGTTAGACATTTGCATGCTTACTAGAATCGAGGTTTCTGGAAGGAAGGGTCATCATTCGTTCTGCCGGAACCTGATTGACTACTCCATGTCTTGGGTCCACTACTATTATCAATTATCTACGCTACTACTTTCTTACTATGTTAACTATATGCCTGAATGTTCTGAATTTCCTTGTTACTTTTCACTTTCCTCTTAATTACTTATGTATCCTAACTCTTAGTTCTTAGTTGTGGTGCCAATGCTAGTGGTGACTCATTCTCCTGGTTACTTCCTAGATATCGGCTCTCTACTCTTGTAATAAGCTACAACTTTACCATCTAATCTCACTGTCCTCACTGGTACTTTTGTTAAATTCTGAGTGCCTCTATCTCTAGGGTCTGTCCTTTTATACTTTTCACGGATCTCTACTAGCATTGGGAAGACCTGTAGGTTTAATTACATTGGGTCTATTCTGTTTACTTCTACTAGTACTGTAAGCCTCATGCTGACTTGCCATTATTTTGGCTACACTAGGTTCTCTTCTTTATATCCTCGAAACTTCCTTAATTCTTTTTCTGGGTAATCTGCCTGATAAAGCGCATATGTAAAATAATAATGATATGCGGATGGATATTTTACACATTGATCCTAGATCAAATCTCTCACTTTCTCTCTCCCGCTAGCACAAATATTTCTTCTACCCGTTACACTACACTTCTAAAGAAACCTCATTTACATGGAGGGGAATAGGTGAGAAGAGAATACAAAGAAATATGAGATAAGGCTGGACACGCAGGTCCAATTTAATAAATCAAATTTATTACAACAATTTCTAAAAATCGCCCCACCCGGCTAATATCCATCCGATATACATTATTCAAACATCACAACCATGTATTCATACAAGCATGTTATCAATCAATCTAATCCAATTAATTAATCTTGATAATTAGTGATCATCCAATGTTCAAACAAAGATTTGATTTTGTTCGAGTCAAACTCGTATTACGAACACGTACTCAAAGTACGATTTCTGAAATAAAATTAAATTACATGGTTAAATCCAATTTAATACGTATTTAATTCTAATTCATTATTTAATTCCAAATTAAATATTACACTTTATAAAATAAACCTTTACGACTTAAATTCCAAATTAATCGTTACGGGTCTCAAAGCCCGATTAATATCAATATTAATTTAATTAAAGTCCAATGGGTTTTTAATTAATTTCTTGAGGCATGGACTTTTGGTCAACTTGGGACAAACCCGCAACCAAAGTCCAATCGGGGAGTTACCCCATAAGCCCATAAATTAATTTAGGCCCATTAGGCCCAATTAAACGTTAAAGGTTCATTAGTCGCATTTGGGCCTTTTGGAAGCGGTTTTGGGCCTAATTGGATCCAACCAATTTTGGCCTAAACCAACTTTGTACAACAAAGTCCAATAAACCCAATAACAACTTTGAAAGCCCAAATCCAATTTTAAGCCCAATAATTTAATTCCAAAAATTCCAAATTTTCCAATTAAATTACCTAAAGTGTATAGCATTATTAATTGCCCAAATCAAAGTTTTCAAAACATCAAATTTGTCCAATTAATCATGCTTAACATCAATTAATCATGTCCAACATAATTAAATCAAAATCAAACCCAATTTCATGCTTCAAGTGTCTCGGCCAAAGAGGGAAATTATGCCCAAATCAAATTCAATCCAATTGAACCAAATTAAACATAAATTCAACATCCCCAAATGATTTGTAAGTCATCCAATGAACAAAAAAATCAAAAAATCAAGACAATTTTAGGGATCATATTTTCGGCATCACAAGCAAATTGGGGAAAATTGTTCCAAACACTTTTTCATCAAATTGATCTAATCAATCATCAATTAAACAACATTCAAGCATTCTAAATCATCCAATTTCATTAAACATGCTCAAAATCAGTTTACCCAAATTTGTCATGCCCAAAATTTAGGGAAAAATGGATCCAACCAAATTTCATGAAATTGATTATGCACAACATCAATTCAACCTCATTCAAGCATACTATACTAACCAATTTAATCATTTGATGCTCAAATTGAGTTTACCCAAATTAAAGTTTTGGCCAACATTAAGCAAATTGGGGAAAATCAATCCAATTAATTTTTCATCAAATTGATTACATATAACTCTAATTTATTCATATACAGCATTCTTAAACAAACATTTGTTAAAATCATGGTTAAATCAAAAAGCCCCAAATTTTGCTCAAGAACCCTAATTCGTTTTATGCAACCAATAGCTCTGATACCATTGTTGAGTTTCAATCAAGTCCCAAGATCATAAATCATGCATAAAAACGAGTTGAATACAACCAAATGAGGTGCGGAAAAGACTCACATGGATCGGTTGCATGCGGCGAAAATGAACCACGAACTGCTCTCCCTTGCTCGGTAGTGAGCTGCACGTGGTAGGGGCTGCACGGTGGTGACTGGTTCGGCTTCTCCAAGGTTCGGCCATGAAAGACTCCGTGGAAGCTCAAAGCTTCAAGCTTTCCAAGCTCACAAATTCGTTTCCCTATCACCATAATATAACCCATGTGTGTGCTAGCACTACTCTTCTTCATTTGCTTCTCAAAATTTCGGTCAAACCAGAAATTTTTGGAGAAGAAATCGGCTTGAAGCCGTGAGAAGAGGAAGATGAAAAGAGAGGGAAAAGAGAAGTGCGTGAGTGTGGTTAGATGGAGAGAGAAAGTGAAAGCTTTACTTATATATTTATTTTATTTTCACAAATAAAATCAAATAAAAAAGGTTTATCATTTACCAAAAGTAAAAGTCAAAAAGCAAAAAGCAAAAGTTGCTTTTTCAACTTCTACATCAATCACTCAAATCAAGTGACAACATGTCATATCACTCAAAGTGACATTTGATTTGACGCTTGATGTGACTAGCGATTTGACGCACGATTTGACTTGCGTGCCGCACTCGAATTCGAAATGCGAATGTGCTCGCAATAATCCCGGGCTCGGGTTTGCTAATTCCAAATTAACGAATTTTCCGTCGCGTCGTAATTAAATGATTACGCTAAAAATCACTATTCACGTCGCTAACGAATTAATTCTAAATTAATTCGTTCGCCCGAATTAAATTCTAATTTTAATTCCGCGTCGAAATCCAATTTCTAATAATATATCAAATATATTATTATCGATTAATTCCAAATTAATCGTTCTCTCTCTTTAATTAATATTTTATCTAGTTAATCCCAGATTATTTTTCTCTCTCTTCTAATTAATCCCAGATTAATTAAAGTGCGAGTCATACATCATCGGTGAATCTTCAGGAAGCGACCCATGAGATCTACGGATATGTGGCAGTAAATACGGTCGTCGGATTATCCAACACGTAAGTACCTCGTACTACGTTTATACCGATTTACAAGACAAGGTTGGCTTCTAGCAAAGCGCCATGCCTACCCAATTCTCCAGAAATATTCTTACAGTAATATATATAGATCTGTATCAGCGTAGTATACCGTAGTATTGTGTATATCGGCCCAGTATCGGATAGTCACATGCTAGGGCTGGGGCTGGATAAGTGTCTGCCTCGTCCGAAGCACATGTCGGATGTCTGGTAACTAGTCTCTATAATCGGATATTCATGACCTGGTCACAATATCCTGATTGGTTGCGCAACACTTAAGAGCACTAATACCATATCCTGCGTGACATCATCTCCAATATGACTGAAGTGATACTTCCGTCTTGACATCACACCCAATACACTACGACTCTCTGATAAACCCAGAAGTGGTGTACGCAGAACCGGTTAAAGCCCTGTACCACCAAGACCAAAGTCTATCGATTATCGTAAGTATTAGCGATGCAAGTCTCAGGTTAAGACTATACACACCTACCTTGATTTCGGCCTCCCATAGACACATAGTCATAATACCAATGGGATTCCGAGGGGTCTTTCCAGAGCGAAGCTGTTTCCCGTACCATCGGTGAAACACGACCTCCTATCGCACTTGCATAAGTATCTAATACTTATATATATGAGAACTATGCCGTTGTGCCCTCACAACGTGCACAAGTGCAATACTAGCCTATTTCGCATTATCGATGTCCTGTCTCGATAATACTCCGGCTATGGATATTTAATGATTAATCCTTCGGGGATTGATACTGTCTCATATCATTCTCAATCCAGGAACTAATCATATGGACCTCTCTTCATTTATACATTTATGGTGATCTAATCACAAATGATGAGAGTGCAATTTCCTTGTCACATAGTTAATTTGTACAACAACACCGTGATCTGTACAAATAGTGACGCTATGGATCATTTTGTCCAACAATATCAAGGCTTCACTTGTCAATGACAAACTCAAGCTACCGATGTAGTCCTGACAGCTTTGGCATATTCAGGATTTCCACTTTCACTTGATATTGTCTCTTATCATATAACTTCTACCGACGCAAATGAACTATCATCAGCTATAACTACACAACTTTGGCATGATACAATATAGCATCACGAAATCATTCGCATTCGTACTGATAAGGCGGACCAAGAAACAAGTATTTCTAAAACTTCATATCTTGGGTTTATATAAGTGAGCAACTTTAAATTTTAAGAGTAAGCCACTGATTTTGAGGATCCTTAAGTATAATTGACTTGAGGAATCTCAAGTTAAAAGTTTTGAGGTATTTGCCTAGGCTAGCACCAAGGGCAAAATACCCGTGCACTCAAGGCGTAGTCTTGCCGTTGAGTTTTGGCTTTAGTGTGTGCACATTTGGAGGCCACACACTTGGGTGGCTCTTTGGAACTTGGAAGAGCTTGCTGAGTTCGAGAAAAGATTGTGGATTGGAGGGAGGACTGGAGGAGTCTTTGGTTCAAGTAAGTCTTTTTCTTTCTTTATTTTTAATTAGAGTTCTTATGATAGTTAGCATGTTTAAGTTTATGTTCTTTGCATGTTTTATGCGTTTTTATGCATAGAATATATAGTAACATGCCTAGGCTTGTAGAATAATAAAAAAAAATGGGTCTTGGTCAAAGCGATCCAGTATCATAATTTTTAATTTTCCACTGCGCACTCGCGGCCGCTTCCCAACAGTGGTATCAATGTGCCGTTTTTGTTTTGATTATTTCTCTCTCATTTGAACTCGAAATTGGGTGTGTAAAACCTCGTTGGAAAGCTAACACCCTGAACTTACTTTTAGCCACAAGTTTTGCATGATTTGGTTAAGATTTGAATTGAGAAATTGCATTTAACTTTCACGCATCTGTAAATAAACGTGAATAGTGAATTTATTTGATTAAAATAAAATACGATATCATAATTAAATATTAATCAAAGTTATTTAATGCCTAAAATAATTCCAACATATTAAAACTCATATGCTTGATGATTCTATATATGATTAGAATTGGCATGATTATTTTAGGGTGCAATCATCTAGAGACTTTCTAAGGAAATAGAGAGTGTATTGCTTAATCCTTAGCTAAGTAATTATTCTGTGATGAACTTAGAGATTTATTACCTTTAAGGCTAATAAATATAAATCACTTGTTTATAATAAAAGACATTATAAAAGATACAAGTGGGGTGGGACCAATGCGTTAATAAAACTTTCCAAACTAAAGTTAATTTAACCAAAGTTATTACTAGAGTTAGATAATGATTTGGTGTCTCCCTTCACTCACTACCTTTTTATAGCAAAAAGGAAAAGTTGTGAAGACATCTAGATATTTATTTACTCAAAGCTTACCTTAAAGCATATTTAAAGTGTTGGACTAATTTGGAGGATCTATTGTCTATTCCTGTCACCAAGGCAATAAGAACCTAAGAGGTAAGGGTATTTAAGAGAGTTCGCTCCACCCTCCCTCTGGGAATTTTCAATGGTGGAATCCATTTGACAGTTATTCACTTAAACATGCTAAAATCCTCAATAATAATTTAAGTCTAAAATTTGCCTCCCATTGTAAAGTATAGACCTAAAAGGCTTAAACTGTATTGGCAGGACTAGGCTTTACCAGACAAACCAATACAAATTGTCCCTAAATCATACTATTGAAAATGTTTTGACTTTCCTGAGTCATAAGACGCAGCGACCCTTAGGCATGGTCTTATAACTTAGTGGCAAAGATTGGGTGTCCACATGGACTAGCATAAGTTATGGCATGCTTGATTGCCCAACCCAATGATCAAGGAATTGTGATTTATATCATAAATTGGTTGGGAACCTACCTAATTATCATATTTTATAACGACCGGCCCTAGTCGGAGTTATGAAATGATGATAATGGGATCCTTGCCCATAAGAAATCCATCATATTGGGGTTGATATGATTTTCTTAAAATTTTAAAATAATTGAGTGGGAGAACTTCATAATATTAAAAGCCCATGTTATTATGAAACATTAATGAAAACATATTCCTAATTTTAACATTCTCTCTTAACAGGTGGGTTAAAATATTTCACAAATATTCAAATGGCAAATAGAATATCACTTCGTTCCATCCTTGATGAGCATAAGCTCAAAGGGGACAACTACAATGACTGGTTTAGAAACCTTAAAATTTTCTTATGATAAGAAAAGATTTTCTATGTTCTTGAAATACCATTTCCCCTGAACCCGCAGAAGATGCTGACCAAAATAAATTTGATGCTTGAAGAAGAAACACATCGATGATGATGAGCAAGCAGTTTGCATAATGCTTGGCTCTATTTCGGACGAACTTCAGAAATCTCACGAAGATATGGATGCTCAAACCATCATCTTTCACTTGAAAGAGCTGTATGCAACTTTCGTTCATACCGTGAGATTTCAAGTGTCATGTGCCTTATTCCAAACAAGGTATAAGGAAAGATCTGTTAGTGGACATGTTCTTAAGATGATTGGCCACATTGAAAAATTGGCCAACCTCGGGTTCATCATGGATCATGAGATTGGTCATGATCTAATTCTTCAGTCCTTACCAAAAGACTTCTCTAACTTTATTTTGCAGTTTCATCTGTCTAATAAAAAAGCTACTTTAGCATAATTGCATAATCTGATAAAGCAAGCAGTGAATGACTTGAAACTGGAGCTTAAAACCTTCGTCATGCTTACGAGTACAGACCTGAAGCCACGAGGCCTAAAGTAAAATAAGGGCAAGGCCAAGGCTTCAGATCACCTAAAGCCCAATAGTAAGGTGGAGAAGAAAAATGGAAATGAGAAATGTTTCTTTTGTGGAAAGAAGGGTCATTGGAAGAAAGACTGTAGATCCTTGAAAGCCAAGGAATCTAGGGAAGCCCAAGAGGCCAAGAAGCCCAATTCTTCAGGTATGTTGTATATGATTGAACTATATTCTCAAAACTCTGAACCTTCTACTTGGGTGCTTGATAAGGGTTGTGGGACTCACTTGTGTAACAATGTGCAGGGCCTGAGAAACAGTAGGAGACTCCGTCATGGGAGGTTGACTTACGCATGGGTAATGGAGCAAAATTGGCTGCATTGTGCGAGGGGACTTATTCATTAGTTTTGCCGATTGGTTTAGTTTTAGACTTAGAAGATTGTGTTTATGTACTTTCCCTAGTAAAGAACATCATTTCAATTTCTTCTTTATGTAATAAAGGCTTTTCATGCCTAATAAGTTGTAATGAATGTTCTGTTTATTTTAATGAAATAAAATATGGAGATGGTATTTTGAATAATGGTATCTATGTCTTACAAACTAACAAAGAATGTTCAACCTCTAATATAAACAACGTTAACTCGAATAATCTCAATGAATCACTTTTATGGCACAGTCGCTTAGGTCATATCAATGAAAAAGATTAACTAAGCCACATAAGGATGGGTATTTCAGACCCTTCAAATATGAACCTTATGGAACTTGTGAGTCTGTTTACTTGGTAAAATTACCAAATTACCCTTCAAATGTAAAGGACTTGTGTGCAGCGGAGACATTAGAACTCATACACTCTGATGTATGCAGACTAATGTCAGTCACCGCTAGAGGTGGATTCTCCTACTTCATTACCTATATCGATGATCACTCGCGATATGGGTATGTGTACCTTATGCGGTACAAATTTCAAGCCTTTGAGAAATTCAAAGACTTCAAAGCTGAAGAAGAAAATCAGCTTAATAAAAATATTAAGTCACTAAGGTCTGACCGATGTGGTGAATACTTAAGCAACGAATTTCAAGATTACTTGAGAGAAAATGACATTGTTTCCCAGTGGACTCCTCTGGGAACTCCACAGCATAATGGGGTCCCCGAAAGGAGAAATCAGACATTATTAGATATGGTCCGATCAATGATGCCAGGCATGAATCTACCTCTTTAATTTTGGGGTCTTGCTTTAGAAACTGCAACACTACAACTAAACCAAGTTCCTTCCAAGACTATTAGTCAAACACCATATGAGTTATGGTATGGGAAACGTCCTAGTCTTAGTTATCAAAGAGTTTGGGGATGTGACGCATATGTTAAGATCACACAAACTAACAAATTGGATGATAGGGCAGTTAAATTTAAGTTTGTAGGATATGCATTGAACTCAAGAGCATACGTGTTCTACGTCCCAAATGAACAAAGAACATTTGTCTCACGAAATGCTAAATTTATAGAGAATGAATTCCTTCTCAAGAAATATAGTGGGAGTAGACTTGACCTCGATGAGGTACGAGAAGAACAAACTAACATAGAACTAAACCCCAGGCCCATCAAAAGGGCAGCGACGGAACAACCACAAGGTTATGAACTTAGAAGGTCTGGTAGGGAAAGATATGAGCCTGAAATATTTGGTTTCCATATTGATAAGGAACATGATCAGGTCATTGATAATGACAATCCCACCAGTTATGATGAAGCAATGCGTGACATTGATTTATTCAAGTGGTTTGAGGCCCTGAAATCTGAAATAGACTCTATGTATCAGAATCAAGTCTGAGACTTGGTGGATGCACCTGAAAGGATAAAACCATAGGCTGCAAGTTGATTTACAAGCTTAAAACTGATGCAGAAGGCAACATCCAAACCTATAGGCTAGGTTGGTGGCGAAAGGTTATAGACAAATCCAAGGATTTGACTATGACTAAACATTCTCGCCTGTTGCAATGATAAAGTCCATTAGAATTTTACTGACACTAGCGGCACACTTTGATTATGAGATTTGGCAGATGGATGTCAAAATAGTTTTCCTTATCGGGAAACCTCGTAGAGGAAGTCTATATGACATAAACCTGAGGGGTTTGCATCTAAGATGATCATAATAAAGTATGAAAGCTTAAACGATCCTTTTTTAGACTCAAGCAAGCCTCCAGAAGTTGGAATATATGATTTGATGAGAGACAATCAAAGAATTTGACTTCATCAAAAATGTAGACGAGCCTTCTGTTTACAGGAAAAGTAGTGGGAGTGTTGTTATATTTCTTGTATTATATGTTGATGACATATTAATCATCGGGAATGACATTCCCATTATGCAAGCCATCAATCAATGGTTATCTCAGAATTTCTCCCTGAAAGATTTGGGAGAAGCAGCCTACATCCTCGGCATTAAGGTTTATCGTAATAGATCTAAGAGGGTTTTGTTAGGACTTTCTCAATCTACGTACATAGATAAAGTTTTGAAAAGATTCAAAATGGAAAATTCCAAAAGAGATAATTTACCTACTTGTCATGGAATCAAATTATCTAAGGAGCAATGTCCACATACTCCTTCAGATAGAGAGCGCATATGAGTATGATCCCCTATGCTTCAGCAATAGGATCGATCATGTACGCCATGCTATATAAGACCTGATGTCTCTTATGCTCTTAGAATAACGAGCAAGTATCAGACAAATCCTTGTGAGAAACACGGGGCATCTGTCAAAATAATCCTCAAGTATCTGAGAAGAACTAAGGATATGTTTTGACATACGAAGATTGTTCTGAGATGAAAGTCATTGGTTACTGTGATGCGAGCTTTCAGACCGATAAGGATGACAGCATATCGCAAACAGGATATCTGTTTACTTTGAATGGCAGAGCTGTGAGTTGGAAAAGCTCAAATCAGTCAACTACAGCGGACTCCACAACTGAAGCCCAGTATAATGCAGCATCTGAGGTAACTAAAGAAGCAGTTTGGATAAAGAAGTTCATCATAGAGCTGGAAGTGCTTCCCGCGATAAAGAATGGCATCATGATGTACTGTGACAACACGGGTGCCATTGCTCAATCAAATGAACCAAGGTCCCACCAGAAATCCAAGCATGTACTCAGGCGATTTCATCTCATCAGGGAGATTGTTGAGAGAAAAGAAGTAATATAGAGAAAATACCCACAAAAGATAATCTTATTGATTCTCTGACTAAAGGGCTGACTCAACAAAAGCATGATAGGGACACCCAAGAGTATGGTGTCCAGATTCATACTAGTTGGCTATAATGCAAGTGGGAGATTGTTAGAGATATGCCCTATACCCAACTTTTGGAGCGGCTATATGTACATGTATTTGCAATATTTTCATTAATTAATATAATGGCAATTTTTATTATATGTGTCTTACATAAATTATATGAATCATCAAACACTGTAATAAAGCCCTTGAAGTAATAAGATGATGGCTTCCATGCCATATGAGAATCATTACTCTCAAACGTTCCTAGTCATATTTTTGTGAAGGATCTGGAGCGTTCACAAAGCGGAGAGACTAGCATGATGATATGATCCGCCCTTAAGTGATGTAGCCGATCTCATATGCTACTAGCGGAGATCTGTCTGCTTGGTGTATCACATGGATGCATGAGTTGCTCGTATCCATCGAACTGACCGTCGAAAGTTTTCACATGGAGTGTTTATCCCATGTGTCTATGAGAAATTTCATGTATCGATTGTATGACTAGTCCTTAGACTTGAGGTTTTTACAATCTTATGTGTGGATCAAATGATTTTGAAATTCTCATTCCCCGGTTTAAAAGATCCGGTAATAAGGGTATGATTGGGTCATTTGTTGAAACACATGAAGTTTGTAAAGATAAAACAGAGAATCGCCACTCTCTCGGGTAATATTTTATTATAAGAGTAGTATTCCAGTTCGCGGGTGTTGATATGTGTGATCAGTGCTTGAGACTGTGGCCGCAGCAAAAGAATCATGTGAGATTCTTAGGTTAGCACAATTCATGACACTATAAACATCATACCTTTGACTATATGGGTAGACACTTTCCATACCCTATGTCAAATGGTGGGGATACAGTGAGGCGAGGGACCGTATCATATGTAAATTGCATACAGAATAGTTATATATCTTTCCTTCTCATTTGGGGGCCTTGGCATGTTGCTAGATGTCAACCTTGGTCATTGAAATTGAACGACCATATGATCGGAGGATAATTTATGTTCGATTAAATTATCACGATTCATTTCATGTCCAACTAGAGGGGAACCCAAAGGGTCACACACAACAAAGTCGAAATCAACGGTTAACAGTGCACAGTAAAAATTTAACAACATATATGATTGCTGTTGGAATTGTTCATAAATGGTTCAATTTGTTTAATTATTGAATAGATCATTTATGAGGTTCCAAAGTGGCTTACGGATTGGTGAAGACGTAGGGGCACTTTGGGAATTGGAAAAAAAAATCTACGTTTTTTATTTTATTTTTATTGAATTCCAATTCGGCCCAAACTCTTATTATGGTTTTATAATCTCATTAAACCACTATATTAAGATCCAATGGCTAAGATTTAATTAGCGTTTATCCCATATCAGATTCTTAATTAATTTTGTTGTCTTTGGAGCACCTATATAAACCAAAGAATTATTTACAAATTTACACACAAAACCTTTCATATCTTGGGTTATATAAGTCAGCAACTCTAAAGTTTAAGAGTAATCCACTGATTATGAGGATCCTTAAGTCTAATTGACTAAAGGAATCTCAAGTTAAAAGTTTTGAGGTATTTGCCTAGGCTAGCACCAAGGGCAAAATACTCGTGCACTCAAGTGTAGTCTTGCTGTTCAGTTTTGGATTTGGTGTGTGCACCTTTGGAGGCCACACACTTGGGTGGCTCTTTGGATGTGGAAGAGCTTGCTGAGTTCGAGAAAAACTTGTAGATTGGAGGGAGGACTGGATGTGTCTTTGTTTCAAGTAAGTCTTTTTCTTTCTTTATTTTTCATTAGAGTTCTTATGATAGTTAGCATGTTTAAGTTTATGTTCTTTGCATGTTTTATAAGTTTTTATGCTTATAGGCTTTTATAATAATCAAAACAAATGGGTCTTGGGCAAAAGGGATAGCGGCATAATAATTTTAATTTTCCGCTACGCACTCGCGACAGCTTCCCAACAATGTATCAGCGCACCGTTTTTGTTTTGATTAGTTCTCTCTCATTTGAACTCGAATTGGGTGTGTAAAAGCTTGTTGGAAATCTAACACCCTGACTTAATTTTAGGCATTAGTTTAGCATGATATGATTAAGATTTGAATTGTAAAATTGCATTTAACTTTCAAGCATCTGTAAAAAATGTGAATAGTAAATTTATTTGATTAAAATAAAATGCAATATCATAATTAATTATTGATCAAAGTTATTTAATGCCTAAAATAATTCACATATTAAAACTCATTTGCTTGATTATTCTATGTATGATTAAATTTTGCATGATTATTTTAGGGTGAAAGCATCTAGAGACTTTCTAAGGAAATAGAGAGTGTATTGCTTATCTCTTAGCTAAGTAATTATTTCCTGATGAACTTAGAGATTTATTACCTTTAAGGCTAAGAAATATAAATCACTTGTTATAATAAAAGACATTCTAAAAGATACAAGTGGGGTGGGACCCAGGCGTTAATAAACTTTCAAAACAAAGGTCTTACTGGAGTAAGCTAATGATTTGTGATTTCCTTCACACTCACTACCCTTTTTTATAGCCAAAAGGAAAAGTTGTGAAGACATCTAGATAATCATTACCAAAGCTTACCTTAAAGTATATTAAAGTGTTGACTAATTGGAGGATCTATTGTTTATTTTCCGTCACCAACGGCAGCTAAAGTGTTTTGTTTCTATAATTAGTCCCAAAGAAAGAATAAGCAATAGAAATACATATATCATACATGCAAAGCTTGAAGCATGGCGGAAATCATACTTACAAGCTTTGTGACGAAATGGTGACAGATCCTTTGAGCCTCCAAGGTGGTGTTTTGTGGCCAAGAACAAGAATGAGAGAACTTCAAGTCTTGGGCTGTTTTTCGGCCAAGAACACAGTGTGAGAAGCTTCAATCTTCTAGTACTACTCCAGCTCCAAGGATGTTTCCCTATCACCTCCTTTGATCCCTTGTTGTGCTAGCAGCAAATGGAGAAATGAAAAACAATTTTTCTGCCATGGATGAAGCTCACGGGCGTGCGTGAAGAAGAAGGAGATGAAGTGTGTCTTTTCAATTTTCTATTTCTCTTTTGTATTTGTTTCAAAAAACGTGAGAAAGAAAGAGAAAAGCAATGATGAGATATGATTTACCAAAATGAATTTTTAATTAAAAAACCCATCAAAAACCGTGAAAGGTTTTCCCTCCAAAAATTCATTAAATGGCATCATCTTATTACATTGAGAATAGAGACAATGTATCATCCCATAAAGGTGACTAGATACATCCATCATCTATTCGTGTCAAGTAATGAGACTTTCGCGATGTGATTTGCGGATCCCACCCGTTTCAAAATACGAATGTGTCCGCAAACACTTTCGGGCTCGATTTAAAACGCATTTCCGTCGCGACGAGAATTAAATAATTACGCCTAGCGAAATTACTATTCAGATCGCTAACGAATTAATTCTAAATTAATTCGTTTGCCCGAATTAAAATCCGATTTTAATTTCGCGTCGAAATCTAATTTCGTTTAAAATAATAGAATATATATTATTTTATCGATTAATTCCAAATTAATCGTTCTCTCTCTCCTAATAAGGCATTTTATCCAAGATAAAGTTTCTCCGTAATTAATCCAAGATTAATAAAGTTCGAATCAAACATCATAGGTGAATCTTCAGGAAGCGACCCAAGAGATCTCCGGATATGTTGGCAGTAAATACGGTCGTTGGATAATCCAACACGTACGTACCTCGTACTACGTTTTTACCGATTTACAAGACAAGGTTGGCTTCTAGCAAAGCGCCATGCCTACCCAATTCTCCAGAAATATTCTTATTGGAATATTAGATCTTTATCAAGCGTAGTATACCGTAGTATCGCGTACATCGATCCAGTATCGGACGATCACATGTTAGGCCTGGGGCTGGAAATGTGTCTGCCCCGTACGAAACATATATCGGATATCAAACAACTAGTCTCTTTAAATCGGACAATCCTGACCTGGTCATATTGTCCCGACGGTTGCAACCTTTTATAGAGTACTAGTTCTGTATCGTGCGTGATCATCATCTCATATGTCTATAGTCTGAAGTGATACTTCCATCTTGACATCACATCCAGTACACTACGATTCTCGATAAACCCAGAAGAGGCGTACACAGAACCGGTTAAAGCCCCGAACCACCAAAACCAAAGTTTACCGATTGTCGCAAGTTTAGCGATGCAAGTCTCAGGAAAAGACCATATACACCTACCCTGATGCGGCCTCCCATAGACACGCAGACATACTACCAATGGGATTCCGCGGGGTCTATCCAGAGCGAAGCTATTTTCCATACCATCGGCAAAACACAACCTCCTATCGCACTTGCATAAGTATCCAATACTTAAATATATGAGAACTATGCCGTTGTGCCATCACAACTCGCACAAGTGCAATACTAGTCTATTCCGCATTATCGATGTCCGATCTCGATAATACTCCGACTAGGGATATTTAATGATTAAACCTTTTATATTGATACTGTCTCATATCATCTCAATACGGAACTAATCATATGGACTTTTGCCATTAATATATCAAAGTAAATAATTTTACAAAACGGCAAAAGGCAATTTCATTATCACATAGTTGATTTTGTACAATAATACAATATCATTTACAAAACAGTGACGCTATGGGTCATAATGTCTAACAATCTCCCACTTGGCCTATAGCCAGTCACTCAAGCATCTAATACCTGAACTATGTATATGTCGTTCAAACACCTCATGAAGAACAGCCTTCGTCAGCGGATCTGCAATATTGTCATCCGATGCGACCTTCTCGACTTTTACATCATCGCCACGATGTATAATCTCCCGAATCAGATGGTAACGCCGAAGAACATGCTTGGATCGTTGATGAGACCTTGGTTCCTTAGCTTGTGCTATAGCCCCGTTATTGTCACAATACAATGGCACGGGCTCAGCTGCTACGGAACTACTCCTAATCCGATTAGGAATTTTCGGATCCAAACTGCCTCCTTTGCTGCTTCTGACGCAGCAATATACTACTCCGCTTCAGTTGTTGAATCGGCAACAGTATCTTGCTTGGAAGATTTCCAGCTCACTGCTCCGTCCGTTATTCAAACAAAAATGTACCCCGATTGCGACTTGAAGTCGTCCTTGTCGGTTTGGAAACTTGCATCGGTGTACCCAGACACTCAAGTTCTCCACCTCCATAAATTAAGAAAGCATCCTTAGTTCGTCTAAGATACTTAAGGATATTCTTAACTGCCATCCAGTGACCTTCACCTGGATCGGCCTGATAGCGACTGCACATGCTCAAAGCATATGACACATCAGGTCGCGTACATATCATGGCATACATGATCGATCCGACTGCCGAGGCGAACGGTATCCGACTCATGTTATCTCTCTCTTCTTAGTCTTAGGACACATGTCCTTAGACAGAAGGATACCACGTGACATTGGCATCAATCCCTTCTTGGATTGATCCATGTTGAATCGCTTCAACACTTTGTCAATATATGTACTCTGGGAGAGTCCAAGCAGCTTTCTAGATCTATCCCGGTAGATCTTTATTCCCAGAATAAAGGCTGCTTCTCCCAGATCTTTCATGGAGAATTTCAATGAAAGCCAAGCTTTCACCGACGTTAGCATGGGAATGTCATTGCCTATAAGCAATACGTCGTCGACATAAAGGACAATAAAAGTCAGTGCTCTCCCACTAACCTTCTTGTATACACAGGGTCATCATCGTTTTGTACGAAATCATATTCTTTTATGATCTCATCAAAACGCTGATTCCATGACCGTGATGCTTGCTTCAATCCATAAATGGATCGATTTAACTTACAAACCTTGTTTGCAAGTCTAGGTACGATAAAACCGTCAGGGTTGCATATAAACATCCTCCAAAAGGTTTCCGTTAAGGAAAGCGGTTTTAACGTCCATCTGCCATATCTCGTAATCGAAATATGCAGCTATTGCAAGCATTATCCGAATGGATTTAATCATGGCAACGGTGAGAAAGTTTCGTCATAATCAATACCATATTGCTGACGATACCCTTTTGCTACAAGCCTGGCTTTGTACGTTTGCACGTTGCCATCCATGTCGGTCTTCTTCTTGAAGATCCATCTGCATCCAATAGGCTTTACGCCTTCTGGTGCATCAACCAGTGTCCAAACTTGGTTGGCATACATGGAATCCATCTCGGACTTCATGGCATCTTGCCATAAAGCGGAATCAATATTCTGTATTGCTTCCTCATACGTAGTCGGTTCATTATCCTCAATAAGATTAATATCTACATGAGGCGAGATCAGGAACCCATACCTCTCAGGTACCTTTCTGACTCTCTCCGACCTACGCGGTCCTTGTGTATATGAAGATTGTGGTACAGACTCATCCTGGATGGTCTGTTTATGTTCCGTCGTTGATTCATTGCCAGGAACAGTATCACTACGATTTTCATCGAGCTCCACTTTCCTCCCACTTACCACTGCATCTAGGAATTCCTTCTCAAGGAAAAATGCATGTAGAGCAACAAATACTTTGTTCTCTTGTGGGTGATAGAAGTAATCCTTTGGTTTTCCTTAGGATATCCCACGAAAAGGCATTTATCTGATTTGGGTTCTAGTTTGGTACCTTCCAAACGTTTAACATATGCCCAGCATCCCCAAATCTTCAGGAAAGAGAAACCTGGTTTCCTCCCTGTCCATATCTCATATGGAGTCTGTTCAACAGACTTTGACGGAACCTTATTCAAAATAAGTACTGCACTGTTTAATGCGTATCCCCAGAAGGATATAGGTAGCTCAGTGCGACTCATCATGGACCTTACCATGTCTAACAAGGTACGGTTTCTCCGTTCAGAGACACCGTTTAATTGCGGTGTTCCAGGAGGAGTCCACTGTGAAAGAAACCATTTTCTTTCAAGTAATCTTGAAACTCATAACTCAAGTATTCGCCACCACGGTCCGACCGTAATGTCTTAATACTCTTGCCTGTTTGTTTTTTTCTACTTCGTGTCGAAACTCTTTGAATTTCTCAAAATTTTCCGACTTGTGTCTCATTAGATACACATAACCATAACGAGATGCATCATCCGTAAAGGTTACGAAGTAATGATATCCACCTCTAGCCTGGCTAGACATGGGCCCACATACGTCGCTATGAACGAGGGCTAACAGTTCTGTGGCACGTTCACCTTTACCACTAAAAGGTGATTTAGGCATTTTGCCTAAAAGACAAGATTCGCAGACATCATATGAATTAAGATCAAATCCGTCCAAGTACCCACTCTTCGAAAGTGTGGATATGCGAGTCTTGTTAATGTGTCCTAGACGACAATGCCACATGTAAGCTTCATCTTTTAGATTACTCTTTTGAGCCTTTTGTTTGTTATTTTATGTTTAGGAGATTCATTTATATTCAAAATATAAAGGCCATTATTTGCAACAGCAGTGCAAATTTCTGCATCATTTTTATATAAATAACACCCAGTGTTTCTAAATACAAAAGTGTACCCATGCTGGGTTAACAAAGATACAGATATGATATTCCTAGTCAAACTAGGTATATAATAACAGTTCAAAAGTTTAAGCACATGCCCCGAGGGCAATTCCAAAACAAAAGTCCCTACAGCCAAAACAGCAACTGGAGTTCCGTTTCCCCGACTCGTAGATCAATCTCCCCTGAAGCCAGCATCCTGCTATTCTGCAGATCCTGCAAATCAGTACATATATGAGCAGCACAACCAGAATCAAAAATCCAATTTTTAAAACTAGAAGTAGTCATATTTATCTCAATAACAAACATACCAGAGGCTAGTGCCTTGCCTGCCTTGATATCCTCCCTGTGTCCCTTGCCCATTCGGCAGTCACGTTTCCAGTGACCCTTCTTGCCGCAGTTGAGGCAGACATCTTGAGACTTGTCCTTGGCTTCCCAGAAGCTTTTGTCAACTTGCCTTTACCCTTTTTCTTATGTTTCTTCTTCCTCACCCCTCCAGTAGCTTGGCCCAGCCCTTGGCCTCTGAGAGGTCGATGCATAGTGCGCCTCGCGCTTGCCCCCTTTTGGAGTTCCTTTTCAGACTCCTTCAAGATGGATAACAACTCTCCAAGAGTGTCATCCGTATCCATCAACTTGTAGTTGATTATGATTTGTTTCCAAGTATCAGGAAGTGACTGTAAGATCAAATCTACGGTCAGCTCAGCCTCCAAGACTATTCCCATATTGGCCAACTCATCAATATCGGCGATCATTTGAGCCCCGTGGGCCTCAACTGATGCGCCTTCAGTCATTCGGGCGCGGAAGAGTTTCTTCCCAACTCATACCTCTCCATCTGCTTGTTGGTGCGGTGGAGATCTCTCAGTCTAGCCATCATATTATAAGGATCCAAGTCTCTATTCTGGCGACGAAAGTGCTGAGTCATCGAAGCTAACATAATAGCCTGAGCTGTGTCACAATCATCGCTGCTGAGTTTTCCATAACTCCAGCTCAAGTGCGTCAGTGGGCTTAGGCGGGAGAGGTATCTGTATAGTGTACATCATCCTCTCAGCCCCAAGGACTATCCTTAGGTTCATTTCCCAATCAGCGAAGTTTGTGCCCTTAAAGACATTGTCACCCATGATGATGTCTCAGACATTTCCTTTGCTTGCCATTTTAACTACGATAGTCTAAATATCTAGTTAACGATAAAATGGGTACAGTCAAACTGTTACAAAAATAACAATGTATTAGTCCAACTAATTTTAATAAATAGACGAAATAAAATTGAAAGACGCGTAAGGCTAAGTATCTGAACGAAATTGCAAATTCAATACTAGCCTCCCACTATTTTCATCAAGTCTCTAACCCTCTGTTGAGAACTCGGGAAATCCTATTTCCTAGTGGGCTAGGATCCCGTTAAATAACACACAATCTTGACTTTGGCCAACAAATTG
The DNA here is from genome assembly GCA_019454045.1 of Zanthoxylum bungeanum. Taxonomy (NCBI): domain Eukaryota; kingdom Viridiplantae; phylum Streptophyta; class Magnoliopsida; order Sapindales; family Rutaceae; genus Zanthoxylum; species Zanthoxylum bungeanum. The sequence goes on along the minus strand of SKCR01036835.1, from coordinate 161,173 downwards.
TATGCTATTTAACTAGGTAGATCTCAAAGATCAATTGGATCCAATCCAATTCCTAGATCCGGTTAGGTGGACATCCAAATCCAAAACATATGTATTTACTTATGCCAATGTATCTAATACATTTTCCTAACCATATCCTCCGAATCATCTAGGCCTTGGCTTTGGCACAACAAACCTAATGATTCCAGTTAAGCGGGACCCATTGACAAGGAAAGTTTCGTAATCAATGTCATTGGACAAGAAGTGATCTTGACTTTGGCCAACAAATCACAACTTGGACAAGACACCGATGTGGAACAAAACTCATGATTCAAGTACATCCTCAATTGACAAAGGTCTTGACTTTGGCCAACAAACCAATGCCAATTTTGGATCTTGAACAAGAATCATTCAATGGAAGGATAATCGCTTAATATAAATTGAGGGATTTTTGCGTAATTGGCAACCAATTTATTATCTTTGTTAGGTCTCATCATCATACACCCTTAAGCATGCTTCTAAAACATCATAAAGCGCGTAAAGTAAATTAATAGTGATATACGGATGGATATATAAAACAACTTGTTCCTAGAATAATCACTCCCTTTCCTCTCCCCGCTCAATATTCTACTTCTACTTCTACCCAATTACATAATACAAAAGAGAAACCTCATTTACATTGAGGGGAATTAGGTGAGAAGAGAATACAAAGAGATAAAAGAGACAAGGCTGGACACGCAGGTCCAATTTATAAATTTATAAATTTACAATAATTTCTAAAATTACCCTTCCCTTAATATCCATCCGATATACACTATTCATTCATCACATACATATATATTCATCAAGACATGCTATACAACCAATCTAATCCCATTAAATTATTAGTCTTTGTTTAAGTGATCATCCAATGTTCAAACAACGGTTTGATTTTGCGCGAGTCCAACTCGTTTGAGAATAAGTACATAAGGTACGAATTCACGAATTATATCGAACTACCCGTTAAATCCAATTTAAGTCGTATTCAATACTAATTCAATTTATTTAATTCCAAATTAAATGTTTACACTTTTAATGTGCTTTTAAAGACTTAGATTCTAAATCTAATTCTAATTGGGTCTCCAAGCCCAACCAACATCCAATGTTTGTTTAATTAAAGTCCGATGGGCTTTCAATTGATTTTTCAAGGCTTGGGCTTTGGTCAATGTGGGTCAAACCCAATTACCAAGCCCAAATAAGGAATCACCCTTAAATGCCATAAAATCAATTTCAAGCCCATAAGGCCCAATTAAACATTAAAGCCCATTTAATTAAATTTTAATATTCCAAATTTTAAAATTCAATTAATTAAAGTGTAAATCCATGATTAATTCATTAAACCAAATATTTCAAAAACACCAATTTAATTTATTAATCATCACTTGTTCAAAACACATGTCCAACATTTATTTGAACAAAATCAAGTCCTTTAACATGTCATGTTGCATTCGGCCAAGAGGGATTTTTTGCGTTCGATTTGTTTTTCAATCCAATTGAATCACTAATCTAAATCCCGTATACGTTTTTAAGTCATCTAATGAACTTGCAAACAGAAAATTACATTCAGTGCAAGGACCTCCATTTTCGGTCAAGCAACAATTTTGGGGAAAAAATCATCCAATGCTTTTTTCTCAAAATTGATAATGTATTACATCATATATCATACATATAATCATGCTTAAGTCATCTAATAAACTTGTGCATGAAAATTCAAACCAGTGGAAGCAACTCCACATTCGGTCAAGCAACAACTTTTGGGAAAAAATCATCCAATGCATTTTTCTCAAAATTGATCATGTATTACATCATATAATAATACATATAATCATACTTAAGTCATCTAATGAACTTGTGCATGCAAAAATACAACCCAGTGGAAGTACCTCACATTCGGCCAAAGCAATCATTTTGGGGAAAAATCATCCAATGCATTTTTCTCAAAATTGATCATGTATATATCATATAACATACATATAAGCATACTTTAGCAACAATTTCACAAGAACATGCTTCAATCAATTTTCCCCAAATTAACCCTAATGTATTTCATGCTTAAACATGGCTCCATGATACCATTGTTGGTTTCTATAATTAGTCCCAAAGAAAGAATAACCAATAGAAATACATATATCATACATGCAAAGCTTGAAGCATGGCGGAATCATACTTACAAAGCTTTGTGACGAAAATGGTGAAGATGATCTTTGAGCCTCAAGGTGGGTGTTTTGTGGCCAAAACAAGAATGAGAGAAGCTTCAAGTCTTTGGGCTGTTTTCGGCCAAGAACAACATGTGAGAAGCTTCAAATCTTCTAGTACTCCCAAGCTCCAAGGATGTTTCCCTATCACCTCCTTTGATCCCTTGTTGTGCTAGCAAAATGGAGAAATGAAAAACAATTTTTCTGCCATGGATGAAGCTCATGGCGTGCGTGAAGAAGAAGGAGAGGAGAGTGTGTCTTTTCAATTTTCTATTTCTCTTTTGTATTTGTTTCAAAAAACGTGAGAAAGAAAGAGAAAAGCAATGATGATATGATTTACCAAAATGAATTTTAATTAAAAAACCCTTCAAAAACCGTGAAAGGTTTTCCCTCCAAAAATTCATTAAATGGCATCATCTTATTTACATTGAGAATAGAGACAATGTATCATCTCATAAAGGTGACTAGATACATCCATCATCTATTCGTGTCAAGTAATGAGACTTCGCGATGTGATTTGCGGATCCCACCCGTTTCAAAATACGAATGTGTCCGCAAACACTTTCGGGCTCGATTTCGCTAATTCCGAATTAACGCATTTCCGTCGTGACGAGAATTAAATAATTACGCCTAGCGAAATTACTATTCAGATCGCTAACGAATTAATTCTAAATTAATTCGTTTGCCCGAATTAAAATCCGATTTTTATTTCGCGTCGAAATCTAATTTCGTTTAATAATATATCGAATATATTATTTTATCGATTAATTCCAAATTAATCGTTATCTCTCTCCTAATAAGGCATTTTATCCAAGATAAAGTTTCTCCGTAATTAATCCAAGATTAATAAAGTTCGAATCAAACATCATAGGTGAATCTTCAGGAAGCGACCCAAGAGATCTCCAGATATGTTGGCAGTAAATACGGTCGTCGGATAATCCAAACACGTACGTACCTCGTACTACGTTTTACCGATTTACAAGACAAGGTTGGCTTCTAGCAAAGCGCCATGCCTACCCAATTCTCCAGAAATATTCTTATTGGAATATTAGATCTTTATCAAGCGTAGTATACCGTAGTATCGCGTACATCGATCCAGTATCGGACGATCACATGTTAGGCCTGGGGCTGGAAATGTGTCTGCCCCGTACGAAATATATATCGGATATCAACAAACTAGTCTCTTTAAATCGGACAATCCTGACCTGGTCATATTGTCCCGACGGTTGCAACCTTTTATAGAGAACTAGTTCTGTATCCTGCGTGATCATCATCTCCATATGTCTGAAGTGATACTTCCATCTTGACATCACATCCAGTACACTACGATTCTTGATAAACCCAGAAGAGGCGTACACAGAACCGGTTAAAGCCCCGAACCACCAAAACCAAAGTTTACCGATTGTCGCAAGTATTAGCGATGCAAGTCTCAGGTTAAGACCATATACACCTACCCTGATGCGGCCTCCCATAGACACGCAGACATACTACCAATGGGATTCCGCGGGGTCTGTCCAGAGCGAAGCTGTTTTCCGTACCATCGGCAAAACACAACCTCCTATCGCACTTGCATAAGTATCCAACACTTAAATATATGAGAACTATGCCGTTGTGCCATCACAACTCGCACAAGTGCAATACTAGTCTATTCCGCATTATCGATGTCCGATCTCGATAATACTCCGACTAGGGATATTTAATGATTAAACCTTTTATATTGATACTGTCTCATATCATCTCAATACGGAACTAATCATATGGACTTTTGCCATTAATATATCAAAGTAAATAATTTTACAAAACGGCAAAAGGCAATTTCATTATCACATAGTTGATTTTGTACAAGAATACAATATCATTTACAAAACAGTGACGCTATGGGTCATAATGTCTAACAATAAGAGCCTATGAGGTAAGGTGGAGAAGAAAAAGGGAAAGATGAAATATTTCTTTTGTGGAAAGAAGGGTCATTGGAAGAAAGACTGCAGATCCTTGAAAGCCAAGGAACCTAGGGAAGCCCAAGAGGCCAAGAAGCCCAATGTTTCAGGTATGTTGTATATGATTGAACTATATTCTCAAAACTCTGAACCTTATACTTGGGTGCTTGATAATGGTTGTGGGACTCACAAGTGTAACAATGTGCAGGGCCTGAGAAACAGTATGAGACTCCGTCATTGGGAGGTTGACTTACGCATGGGTAATGGAGCAAAACTGGCTGCATTGTGTGTGGGGACTTATTCATTAGTTTTGTCGAATGGTTTAGTTTTAGACTTAGAAGATTGTGTTAATATACTCTCTCTAGTATTGAACATCATTTCAATTTCTTCTTTATGTAATAAAGGCTTTTCATGCCTAATAAGTTGTAATGAATGTTCTATTTATTTCAATGAAATAAAATATTGAGATGGTATTTTGAATAATGGTATCTATGTCTTACAAACTAACAAATAATGTTCAACCTATAATATATATAATGTTAACTAGAATAATCTCAATGAATCACTTCTTTGGCACAGTCGCTTAAAGATTAACTAAGCTACATAAGGACGGGTATTTCAGACCCTTCAAATATGAACCTTATGGAACTTGTGAGTCTTGTTTACTTGGTAAAATGACCAATTACCCTTCAAATGTGAAGGACAACGTGCAGCGGAGACATTAGAACTCATACACTCTGATGTATACGGACCAATGTCAGTCACCGCTAGATGTGGATTCTCATACTTCATTACCTATATCGATGATCACTCGCGATATGGGTATGTGTACCTTATGCGGTACAAATCTCAAGCCTTTTGAGAAATTCAAAGACTTCAAAGCTGAAGTAGAAAACCAGCTTAATAAAAGTATTAAGTCACTGAGGTTTGACTGAGGTGGTGAATACTTAAGCGACGCATTTCAAGATTACTTTAGAGAAAATGTCACTGTTTCCCAGTGGACTCCTCCGGGAACTCCACAGAATAATGGGGTCCCCGAAAGGAGAAATCGAACATTATTAGATATGGTCTGATCAATGATGCCATGCATGGATCTACCTCTTTCATTTTGGGGTCTTGCTTTAGAAACTGCAACACTACAACTAAACCAAGTTCCTTCCAAGACTGTTAGTCAAACACCATATGAGTTATGGTCTGGGAAACGTCCTAGTCTTAGTTATCCAAGAGTTTGGGGATGTGACACACATGTTAAGCTCACACAAACTAACAAATTAGATGATAGCGCAGTTAAATGTAAGTTTGTAGGATATGCCTTGAACTCAATAGCATACGTGTTCTACGTCCCAAATGAACAAATAACATTTGTATCACGAAATGCTAAATTTATAGAGAATGAATTCCTTCTCAAGAAATATAGTGGGAGTAGACTTGACCTCGATGAGGTACGAGAAGAACGAACTAACATAGAACTAAACCCCAGACCCCTCAAAAGGGCAGCGACGGAACAACCACAAGGTTATGAACTTAGAAGGCCTGGTAGGGAAAGATATGAGCCTGAAAGATATGGTTTATATATTGATAAGGGACATGATCAGGTCATTGATAATGACAATCCCACCAGTTATGACGAAGCAATGTGTGACATTGATTCAGTCAAATTGCTTGAGGCCATGAAATCTGAAATAGACTCTATGTATCATAATCAAGTCCGAGACTTGGTGGATGCACCTGAAGGGATAAAACTAATAGGCTGCAAGTGGATTTACAAGCGTAAAAATGATGCAGAAGGCAACATCCAAACCTATAAGGCTAGGTTAGTGGCGAAAGGTTATAGACAAATCCAAGGATTTGACTATGATGAAACCTTCTCGCCTGTTGCAATGATAATAACAATTCGAATATTACTGGCAGTAGTTGCACACATTGATTATGAGATTTGGCAGATGGATGTCAAAACAGCTTTCCTTAATAGGAACCTCGTAGAGGAAGTCTATATGACACAACCTAAGGGGTTTGCATCAAAGTATGATCATAATAAAGTATGCAAGCTTAAATGATCCATTTTTGAACTCAAGTAAGCCTCCAGAAGTTGGAATATACGATTTGATGAGACAATCAACAAATTTGACTTCATAAAAAATGTAGACAAGCCTTGTGTTTACAGGAAAAGTAGTGGGAGTGCTGTTATATTTCTTGTATTATATGTTGATGACATATTAATCATCGGGAATGAAATTCCAATGATGCAAGCCACCAAGCAATGGTTATCTCAGAATTTTTCTATGAAAGATTTGGGAGAAGCGGCCTACATCCTCGGCATTAAGATCTACCGTAATTGTTCTAAGAGGTTGTTAGGACTTTCTCAATCTACGTACATAGATAAAGTTTTGAAAACATTGAAAATGGAAGATTCCAAAAGAGGTAATTTTCCTACTTGTCATGGAATCAAATTATCTAAGGAGCAATGTCCACATACTCCTTCAGACAGAGAGCGTATGAGTAGGATCCCTTATGCTTCAGCAATAGGATTGATCATGTACGCCCAGCTATGTACAAGACCCGATGTCTCTTATGCTTTTACATAACGAGCAAGTATCAGAAAAATCCTGGTGAGAAACACTAGACAACTGTCAAAACAATCCTAAAGTATCTGAGAAGAACTAAGGATGTTTTTTTGACTTACGGAGATTGTTCTAAGATGAAAGTCATTGGTTACTATGATGCGAGCTTTCAGATCGATAGGGATGATAGCAGATGACAAACAGGATATCTATTTACTTTGAATGGTAGAGCTGTCAGTTGGAAAAGCTCAGGGCAGTCAACTACAGCGGACTCCCCACTGAAGCCGAGTATATTGCAACATCTGAGGTAGCTAAAGAAATGTAGGCACTGCATTTTTTCATGTAAGTCCCTATGATGAGTCTCATTTGGAGACACTACCTTTTAAGTCACGGAAGTCGCGAGAAACGGACGTCGGAAGGGGGATTCCAAATAAGTATGTCAAAAGATTCAATTCACATGTTCACTGCTTTTGTTCGTGCTGTGTTCGTTAACACGTTCGAACGTCAAGCAGATTATAGGTGTTCGTGTAGCATTCGAATCGACGTTCAAACGGTGTTGGTATTTCTGGTTTTGCTGCTAGCCTCACACCCATGCCCAATTAGCCCTCCAAAGCCCATAAAACATATCCAAATTAATAAAACACATATTTAACACATTGTGAAATTAAATAAAATCTAAAAATTAGATTCCTCACTAAACAAATATCATGCCTAAACAAAACAGATTAAATATATGAACTTCCTAATTAAGCATAATCTTGTCTCCAATCAATCTTTGGTTTTCCTTATTTAACACTAAATCAAATCCTCCTTTAATGCACAAATCCCTTCATTGTCAAGCAAGGATTCACCCATCCCCTTTGCCAATAAAAAAAAAAGCTATTCCAACCCTTGAACACCCTGACTCTCACGCATATATAACAAAGAAAAAAGCTTCTCCATTCACGCTTAATACACTCAAGAAGCAATAGAGAATTTTATCTTCTCATCTTCCTTCCATAACCGAAAAATCACAGCCCCTAAACACCTTAGAACACCGAAAAATCACAGCCCCTAAATACCTTAGATTACCAAAAATTACAGCCCCATAAACACCTTAGATCACCAAAAATCACAGCCCCTAAAACATCCACTGTATTACCAAAAATCACTACCTAAAACATTAACTGTTTGAACGAAAAACTGCCCTTGGAACACCCCCCCTAAACTACCAAAACTCACCCCTAAACAGTAGCCAAAAATGCCAACAAACAGCAGCCCTTTAACCGTAAAAACATCAGCCCTTTAACCACAAAAACAGTAGCCTAAAACACCAAAAACATTGACCAAAATACAGCAGCAAAATAGCAGCGAAACAGAGTCAAAACAGTAGCTTGAGCAGCGAAACAGCGAGGAAAGACGCAAACCAGTGAACCAGAAAAGTTGTGGAGCTTTAACCCTTCCGATCACCGTGAAACTCAAATCTGAGAGTCGACAAAAAAGGTTAGACCAGAAGGCAATTTTCACATCCATTTTTATTCATATTTTTACTGTTTATTGAATCTTATATACATGATTATTGTGGAGTGATGCATGTTGTGGCCCTTGAATAGATAGAAAATGCATGTATTGTGAAATGGTGTATGTTGTGGCACTTGAATAAAACGGAAAATGTGTCGCCTCTTGTGGTATATAGGATGGAAACCTGGACATAAATTTCATAGCTGTTTCCGAATGGATGGTCGTATGATCTGTACTCGAGATACAACTCCATGTACCACTTGAGTATACAGCATATATTTTATTTCATGTTATCTTGATTTGTTTATTATTGTTATTTAATTTCTGCATGTTATTTGTTTATGTAATAATGTGATGCGCATGGGCTTCGTAAGTCGGATTAAAGGTCCTCTATTTCAAGAGGTTAAAATCCCATACCACGATGCTTTGCCGCGCCGGATGATGTATATTCGGTTGAATGTAAGATGTGTTCAATCGGGAATACGAAGTCTGATATTGTTGTATTTATTTCTTATATGCATTATGTTATTAGCGCATGGGCTTACTAAGTCGGATAATGGTCCTCCATTTCGAGAGGTTAAAATCCTCTACCACGATGCTTTGCCGCGCCGGATGATCTATATTCGGTTGAATGTAAGATGTGTTAAATCGGGTATACGAAGTCCGAAATTGTTGTATTTATTTTTTATATGCATTAAGTTATTAGCACATGGGCTTAGTAAGTTAGATTAAAGGTCATCCATTTCGAGGGGTTAAAATCTTTTACCATGATGCTTCGTCGCGCCGAATGACGTATATTTGGTTGAATGTAATATGTGTTCAATCGGGTATATGAAGTCCGATATTATTGTCTTTTTTTATATGCATTATGTTATTAGCGCATGTGCTTAGTAAGTTGGATTAAAGGTCCTCCATTTTGAAGGGTTAAAATCCTTTACCAAGATGCTTCACCGCGTCGGATGACGTATATTTGGTTGAATGTAAGATGTGTTCAATCAGGTATACAAAGTCTGATATTGTTGTCTTCATTTTTACATGTATTATGTTATTATCGCATGGTCTTAGTAAGTTGGATTAAAGGTCCTCTATGTCGAGGGTTAAAATCATTTACCACGATGCTTTGCCGCGCCTTTTAGCCCGTTATTATTGATTATGTGTCTTCTATTCATCCGTTCACGTATGTGTCATGTTGTTTACTGCATTTTGGAGGTCACTGCTGTAACCCCATTCGAACGCGTTTCCGAACGCCGCATAAACGCATGTTTTCAGTCTCAGTTCGTTCGAACGTGTTTACGAACGCTTCTCAAACGCGAACCTTCTGTTTACCGTTTGAAAGCGGCTATGAACGCCGCACGAACGCCCACGGTAAACGGGCCATCTTCCATCACATCTCATGCATGGATACTCATTTTGTCTTCTACCTTTTTGATTGTTCATGTTCTCGCAGTTAGTCATTTATTGTATCCACAACATCACATGTTTGTTTCCATGATGCATGTTTACACGATAGTTATCTACTTATGCTTCCACATTCATCCATTCAACATGTTCATGAAGTTATATGTTTGTCGTTATTCCGATTTGATTTCATCGTGATTGGACAATTATTATCTACAGACATGCCTATAATCAAATGTAATGTGCTTATGACATTGTATGCTTGCCGTATTTCAATTATTCTTTATGCATGCAAATTGGGACATATATTATATGCAAATATGTTATATTGCAAATTCGGACATAGGTTATATGCAAACTTAGATATGAGCCTTGTACTTATGCATGCGAACTCAGGATTAAAAATATCCTTGGAAATAAATGTTGCTTAGGCTTGGTTAAATTATTGCACAAATCATTTCATTACAAGTGGCATAAGTAAGGGACCATTCTGAACCCAACGGTTTGATGTCTTCCCTTGCGAGGGGTGAGTGCAGCCTTAAATCTTTATCTCGGTTCACACCGGGTGGCGACTCTATTATTATCCAGTTTAGTATCCCGCGTGCTACTCTGTACTCCCAACCGGGCCGCGAGCCTGGAACAGCATGCGTCGCCCAGTTTCTGTGTCCCATAGTCTGGCGACTCCACTGGGGATAGAGAATCGGCCCCGAAATGATGTCTTGTAATATTATGATTTGTGCTTTAATTAACCGTGTCTATTGTGGGTTAAAAGGGGTTTAATAAAAGACAATTTTTTGAGCTAGGTAATGGTTTGGTGTCTTCCTTCATTCACTACCTTTGTATATGGAAAAGCTGTGAAGGCACCTATATAATCATTTACTTGTAGCCTATTGTGATGGACTAATTTTGGAGGACTTGTTGTTTATTTCTGTCACCAAGCGATAAGAGCCTAAGAGGCTTGGGTTTTTAAGAGAGTTCGCTCTGCCCTCCCTCTAGGGAATCTACAACGGGAAATCCATTTGACAGTCAGTCACACACCATAATTTGTTGGCACGTACCGTAAGGTATAAAAAAGATGCGCTCACTTGGTCATTCGAACCCTTGAGTGGGGAGATCTAGTTATGGGAAATCCTTCACCAGCGATAGTCTTTATCTATACTCCCACAAACCTACACGTAGACCAGAGTTGTATGGCCTATAGCAACTATTTACTTGTGCTTGTGGACCATCCTCATTTGGATGCAATTGGACTTCCTGTCAGAAATGCGAACTTGTTGGGCCATTTAAACTGGGATGAGTTCGTATCCTATGACAAATGGGCCAAAAGCTTCTGAAATGTTGATGGGCCACTCTGTAGAAATTATTTTTGTATGCTTGTGTTTGGGAACATTGTCGTTTGGATCCATTCGGACCTTTTGTCATGAACTATGGGCTTGTTGGGCCATTTAAACTGGGACAAGAACATATCTTGTGATGATTGGGCCAAAAAGCCTCTAAAACGCCAATGGACCATTATATGCTTGTGTTTGGGAACATTGTCGTTTGGATCCATGCGGACCTTTGTCATGAAGTATGGGCTTGTTGGGCCATTTAAACTGGGATAAGAACATATCTTATGATGATTAAGACAAAAGCTTCTAAAACGCTAATGGGCTATTATATGTTTATGTTTAGGAGCATTATCATTTTGATATGGTTGAACGTCTTGCCATGAGATGTGAACTTGTTGGGCCATTTAAACTGGGACGAGTTCACTCCTATGACAATTAGCCCAAAAGCTTATGTAATGATGATGGGCCGATTTGTGTGAAAATTTTAATGATTTGATATATTCCTTGTATCGCATGCATCTCATTCATCTCATGCATACATATATCATGTTAACACCCTCTGTGTCTATAAAAGACATCATAGATTCATGTTGGGTTAGGGAAGAGGGAAGACTCACTAAAAGACCGGTAATTGATATAAGTACATCCGATAACGAGGTATCCCGGATAGATCAGTTGGAAAACGGTCTCGCCAAAATTACTGAACAGTTGCAAGCCTTGACTATTGCTGTGGCTGGTATGGCTGTACCCCGTGCTGGGGGAAGTTCTGAGAATGTGAGGCGCGAGGAGCCTCTGAATGGGTTGGGGGATGATATCCCTTCTTTTGATGATGACATGGCAGAGTATGCAACAGGCAGAGTGATTGGGTCTCAGGTAGAATTTTAGAAGCTTCGGGATCAGGTTGAAACAGTTACCCGCAAAATGAGGGGTAAACATGAAGACTTTTTAGATTATGAGGCAATGAACTTCGAAGAACAGTTTCCAGCTCAGTTCAAGATGCCGGATATGGCTAAGTTCAATGGGAATGAGGATCCGATGGTCCATCTCCGTCAGTATGTTTCAGTCATGAGTTAAGAGGGTTTATCCAAGCGTCAAGTGTAGAAAATATTTGGGATGTCACTTGAGGAGCGCCGATAGTTTGGTATCACATCCTTGAGAAGAAGATTATGGAAGATTGGAGGAACTAGCTGATGCTTTTCTGAAGCAATATGTTACAGATTTGGAAATTGATTTGTCACTCCGTGATTTGGAGAACACTAAGCAGAAGCCGGGAAAGAAGCTTCAAGGAGTATGTAGACCGCTGGAGAAGCCAGCTTCTTGAAAATGCAGACTCGGCCCTCTGAGAATGACTAGATTAAAATGATCATCAAGGGCACCAACCCTCGATTTATGGCAAGCTGAGGAGGATGACCTCCATGATTACTGATTTTCGATAGTTGAGAGAAATTGTCATGGATATTGAAGAAGAAGTGGCAGAGAACAGGAAGTTTTATGGCCTAAGTAGGAGGCCTATTGGGGGAACATCAGGAACCAAACCTGTTTCTACGGAGATTGCTGCCATCCAGAATCGGAGATTCTCTAACTTAGGAAGTCCCTTGTCTAAGGTGGTGGAAAAATTAAAAAGACAAGGACTTCTGAAACCCCTAGAGACCAAACCACTTCCCAAACCTCCACCACCACATCTCAATCTGAGCCAATACTGTCACTTCCACCAACAAAAGGCCACGACACTGATAATTATGCCCGCCTCCACCATGAAATCCAAGACCTTATAGACTCCAAAAAGATACCAGACCCTGAAACTGAATTCCCCAACACAAACCAAAAGCCCCAACCAAATTACCACTCTGCCCCCCCCCCCACCGACCAATATGATAAACTCTGGCCTACCCGAAAACATTGTCCTCAAGTCATTTGACCATCAAGCCTTTTGCCTGGGTATCTGGGACAGTAACAGTGAAGTTGAGACAGAAATGGGGCAAAATTTCTGGGAAGACTTCTCCAGTAGTGGTGAAGAAGAAGTGATGGGAATGACACGCAACGGTCATTTCTATAATGATATGGTAGAAAAGGGTAAGGAAGTATTAACAGATGGCAGAGAAGTGGTTGAGAATGTAGAGATTACTGAGGGAGATACAGTGCCGAGGCAGTTGAAAAAACCCGGGCACAGGTTAGCATATGGGAATTGTTGTGTTCATCACAGGAACACGACGGGCCATGGTTTAGGGCTTAAGCAAGATAGTAGTGCCAGAAGATGCCAACCCCACAATGTTTGTTGGGTCAGTCCAAAAGGAAACTCTGCCAATATCATTTTTCTGAGGAAGAACTCTCCGGCTGATGGGAGAAATAATAATAGACCCTTGTTTATCAGGGCTAAAGTGAGGGGTAAAAGGACCTCTTGCGTGATGGTGGATGACGACTCATCCATTAATGTGTGCCCGTTGAAGATTCTGGCCAAGCTGGGTATGAAGGCAACAGATCTGGATCCCTATTATGATGATAGTAAGCGAGGAGTTGAGGATATGTTTGTGGCAGCGGTCAAGGTTGGTCCTATTGAGGACGAAGTTGAGTTCACAGTGCTGGATATCTCTGCTACTTTTGCTTTGTTGTTGGGAAGGCCTTGGTTTCATAAGCTGCCCTTTACTCAGCACCAGATGATTAAGTTCCCGTATGAGGGAGAGGTTGTCACCATTCGAGCTGTGGTGGACAATGTTGTAGCTGCTTTGGGATACAGCCTTTCACGAGGTTCCAAGTGTCGGTGACTTTTGAGGAATGGGTGGATCCTAGGGTGGTTAGGATCATGGAAAAGATGATGTTCGAGCCGGGCAAAGGTTCAACATTGCCTAATTTTAGAGGTCAGACCACTCGAAGGGGTTTGGGGTACAAGTCTGATGAAGAAAAGCCGGGGCTAAAATAAAGGGCTGAAATTGATGGAATGCTTTGTGAAGGCTTCGGGGTATCAATGTGAGCCCGAACCAATAGAAGTTAATGGGATTGTGGTGCCAGGATTTGAGATCTTCCAGGATATGTTGGGTGAAAAGCCGCTGATAGAAGAAATTGTGAAAGAAGAAGATAAGTGGGAAGAATAGTTGATGAAATTGGAGAGCCTGACTCTCGAAGAGGATGAAGAAACTGAGAAAAATCTGGTTGTGGAGGAAGAAGTGTCTGTGGATGATGAAGACATTTATCTTCTTGATTTATTTGAGTGTACTTCTGCATTTGCTAGTAATAAAGACAATCATTTTGCTTACTTGCCTGAGTCTCTTCCTTTCAATTTGCATGACTTGAGTATATTTGATATCAGCTCCACCAGAACAAATGCATTTAACTTGGGCACGCCTGAGAACCCCAAGGAAATTCTGATTGCAAGTGAGGTTACCTCCGATGAGAGGGAGAAATTAGAAGAAATATTGGTAAAATATGCCAAAGTGTTGCTTGGTCCTACGAGGACATGTCTGGGGTAGACATAAGTATTGCCCAACATACAATGCCAACTTATTTGAATACGAGGCCAGTAAAACAGAAACTCTGACGGATGAGACCGGAATGGGCTGAGAAAGTTAGAGAAGAAGTCAAGAAACAGATAGATGTGGGGTTCTTGGAAGTGGTAAAGTATCCCGAATGGTTAGCAAATATTGTGCCAGTGCCGAAGAAAGACGGAAAGTCAGATTGTGTGTGGATTACAGAGATCTCACCAAGGCTTGTCCGAAAGATGATTGTCCTTTACCTCATATTGATGTACTAGTTGATAGTGCAGCTTTATCTGCCATGTATTCATTTGCATATGGGTTTTCATGGTATAATCAGGTTCTTATGGCTGAGGAAGACAAGCACAAGACTGCCTTTGTCACCGAGTGGGGTACTTATTGTTACAAAGTATGTCGTTTGGCTCAAGAATACAGAAGCTATTTATCAGCGGATGGCCACTACATTGTTCCACGATCTGATGCACAAAGAGATTGAAGTGTATATGGATGACATGATGGTGATATCAAAGACAAGAATTGGGCATATAGAAGCACTGGAGAAGTTCCTTCAGAGGGTCGATAAGTACAACCTGCGATTGAATCCTAAGAAGTGTGTGTTTGGAGTGACATCTGGAAAATTACTAGGACATACAAATGGATGGGTGAATAAGGTAGGCTTTGAGAAATCAAAGCAATCACCGAGATGCCTACACCGAAGACAGAAAAAGAAGTCAGATCATTCCTTGGAAAATCCAGTACATCAGTCGGTTCATTGCCAAGTTGACATCAGTGTGTGAGCCTATCTTCAAGTTGTTAAGAAAAGATCAGCCAGTGAAGTGGAATGAGCAGTGTCAGGTAGCCTTCGATAAGATCAGAGAATACTTGGTAAAACCTCATGTATTGAAACCTCTGAGACCGGGCAGAGCCTTGATATTGTATTTGGCCATAGAATCAGAGGCACTGGGGGCAATGATGGTACAAGCAATGAGACAGGGGCAGAGCATGCAGTCTACTATCTCAGTAAGAAAATACTCTCGTATGAGGCTCTCTATCAAAAGGTAGAGAAGATCTATCTAGCAATGGTCTGGGTTCCGGAAAAATGCGACATTACTTCCAATCCTACAATATCCAGGTAGTGGCAAAAGAAAATCCTTTGAAATATATGCATTGGCGCCTTCGCAAGTGGGGAAGTTGGGCAGATGGTTGGTATTGCTAACAGAGTTTGACATGGAGTACCTCACGTCCAAAGTAATCAAAGGGCGAGCAGTGGCATAGTTTCTGGAATTACCACTTATTGAATGGGATCAATATAAGTTTGAATTCCCAGATGAAGAGATCCAAGCAATAACAGTTCAAGGGTGGAAGATGTATTTCGACGAAGCGGTAAATTACAATGGAGCCGGAATTGGGATTGTGATAGTGACCCAGGAAGTAGAAAGCATACCTATGGCCAAAAGGTTGACATTCGGAGTAACCAACAACATGGCCGAGTACGAAGCATGTGTTTTTGGGTTGACAGCACTGATAGCCTTGAAGGCTGAGAGCGTAGAGGTATACGGGGATTCAATGTTAGTAATTTGACAGATTCAGGGAGAATGGGAACTGAAGGAAGAACGGTTGAAACCTTACCTTTTTCACCTCATGAAGTTGGCACAGGATATCCCTGATTGTAAATTTCAGCACTTGCCGCGAGAAGAGAATCAGATGGCAGATGCATTAGCTACACTTGCAGCGACTTAGGAAAATCCAGAGAAGTTAGTGATGAGACCATTGATACTGACAACAGCAAGCAAACCGATCTATGAGACAGAAAGAGTTTTGGAAGTAGAGATTGATGATGGTAAACCTTGGTATCATGACATTCAGAGGTATCTGGAACACGGGGAACTCCCGGTGGGAGCAGGCAGAAAAGACAGGTTAGCCATTCAGAAGTTAGCTTCCCAGTATGTGATTTTGAAAGGGGAACTGTACAAAAGGCAGGCAAATGGTGTTCAACTGAAGTGTTTGAGACAATAAAATGCTCAGAAGACAATGGAGGAAGTACTGCCGGGGTATTTGGACTGCACATGAATAGGTTGAACTTGTCTCGCAAGATTATAAGACAAGGCTTCTACTGGTTGACCATGGAGACAGACTGTGCAAAACTGGTAAAACATTGTCATGATTGTCAAGCACACGGTAATTTGAATCATCTGCCTCACACAGAGTTACACGGGTTTTCAGAGCCTTGCCCTTTCTCAGCATGGGGAATTGATATGATTGGAGAGATTCGACCAAATGCATCGAATGGACATCGCTTCATAATAGTGGCAGTAGACTACTTCTCCAAGTGGGTGGAAGCTGAATCATTCTGCAATGTTACAGCAAAGCAGATGGAAAAGTTCATAGCTCGGAACATCGTATGTCGGTATGGGATGCCGCATCATGTAGTGACAGATAACAGAGTTCAGTTTCAAGGGGAAACGAAGGCAATGCTACAGAGATATGGGATAGGTCATCACAAGTCATCACCTTACAGGCCGCAGGAAAATGGGGCAGTCGAGGCAGCCAACAAGACAATAAAGAAAATTTTAGCCAAGATGATATATAACTACAGAAACTGGGCAGATAAATTGCCGTACGCCTTGTGGGGGTACAGAACGTCTGTGAGAACAACAATATGAGCCATGTCTTACTCTTTGGTTTATGGAATAGAAGCAGTACTACCAGTGGAAGTTGAGATACAGTCAATGAGGGTACTGGCAGAAATAGAGTTACCTAAACAAGAATGGGCCGCACAGAGGTTTGATCAGTTAGCACTGCTGGATGAGAAGAGAATGAAGTCTTTACATCACATGCAGTTATATCAGAAGAGACTAGCTCGAGCGTTTAACAAGAAAGTACATCCCACCAAGATCAGAAAGGTCGATTAGGTACTAAAGCAGTCAAGGCCATCGACGACAGATCCTAGAGAAAAGTTCAGGCCTAACTGGGAAGGACCTTACATAGTGTAGAAAGTAATGGGAAATGGGGCAGTGAGACTGTCAGACTTGGAAGGTAACGAGTTCACTGAGCCGATCAACGTGGATAGATTGAAGCAATATTTTTCCTGAGAAATAGATGACTTGGCAGAAGACCTAACCCGACGGGAAAGGAAAATCATGCATGGATGTATACAAGTAAAACATTTTGGCATTCGTTTTGTGTTTGTTTGTATTCACAGCTTTTGAAGAAGAAAAGAGAAGGCGGCAAAGACAAGCCGATCAAAAGCATCAACATACCAGCAGCAATTTTGGGGATGCGTCCCAGGGGGCGAGGCCCACATCCATACTAGCAGCAATCTTGGGGATGCGTCCCAGGGTTGAGGCCCACATCAACACACATACCCGTTGCAGTTATTGGGATGCGTCCCAGGATCGAGGTCCATTGTATCATCAGTTTCGGGATGCATCCTAGGGTCGAGGCCCACCTTTTGTCAGCGGTATTGGGATGCGTCCCAGGGTCGAGGCCCCTGTTGTCAGTTACAGCTATCGGGATGCGTCCAAGGATCGAGGTCCACTGCATCATCATTTTCGGGATGCGTCCCAGGGTTGAGGCCCATATTTTGTCAGTAGTATTGGGATGCGTCCCAAGGTCGAGGCCCCAGTTATCAGTTGCAGCTATTGGGATGCTTCCTAGGATCAAGGTCCATAACATCATCAGTTTTGGGATGCGTCCCAGGGTCGAGGTCCACCTTTTATCAACGGTATTGGGATGCGTCCCAGGGTCGAGGCCCCCGTTGTCGGTTACAGCTATTGGGACGCATCCCGAGATCGAGGTCCACTGCATCATCAACTCAGTTCGAGACAGCAGGCATGTCAGGTGGCAGCTGGCGAGCCAGGTAAGTGAAAATGCATTGAATAACTTTGATAGGATTGTCACTGTTACACATTACACAAGTCCCATCAAAATGGGGGCAACTGTAGGCACTGTATTTTTACATGTAAGCCCCTAAGATGAGTCTCATTTGGAGACACTACCTTTTAAGTCACAGAAGTCATGGGAAACGGACGTCGGAATGGGGAATTCCGAATAAGAATGTCAAAAGATTCAATTCAATGTTCACTGCTTTCGTTCGTGCTGCGTTCGTTAACACATTCGAACCCAAGTAGATTACAGGCATTTGTGTAGCGTTCGAATCGGCGTTCGAACGGTGTCGATACTTCTTGTTTGGCTTCTAGCCTCACACCCAAGCCCAATTAGCCCACCAAAGCCCATAAAACATATCCAAATTAATAAAACACATATTTAACACATAGTGAAATTAAATATAATCTAAAAATTATATTCCTAACTAAACAAATATCATGCCTAAACAAAAAATTAAATATATGAACTTCCTAATTAAGCATAATCTTGTTTCCAATCAATCTTTGGTTTTCCTTGTTTAACACTAAATCAAATCCTCATTTAATGCACAAATCCATTCCTTGTCAAGCAAGGATTCACCCATCCCCTTTGCATATAAAAACAAAGCTATTCCAACCCTTGAACCCCCTGACTCTCACGCATATACATCAAAGAAAAAAGCCTCTCCATTCACGCTTAATACACTCAAGAAGCAACAAAGAATTTTCTCTTCTCTTTTTCCCTCCATAACCGAAAAATCACAGCCCCTAAACACCTTAGATTACCAAAAATTACAGCCCCATAAACACCTTAGATCACCGAAAATCACAGCCCCTAAAACATCCACTGTATTACGGAAAATCACTACCTAAAACATTCACTGTTTGACCGAAAAACTGCCCTTGGAACACCCCCCTAAACTACCGAAACTCATCCCTAAACAGCAGCCAAAAATGCCAACAAATAGCAGCCCTTTAAACGTAAAAACAACAGCCCTTTAACCAAAAAAACATTAGCCTAAAACACCAAAAACAGTGACCAAAATACAACAGTAAAATAGTAGTGAAATGAAGTCAAAACAGTAGCTTGAGCAGCGAAACAGCGAGGAAAGACGCAAACCAATGAACCAGAAAAGTTACGGAGCTTTAACCATTCCGATCATCGTGAAACGCGAATCCGACAGTCGACGAAAAAGGTTAGACCTGAGGGCACTTTTTACATCCATTTTTATTCGTATTTTTACTGTTTATTGAATCTTATTTACATGATTATTGTGGAGTGATGCATGTTGTGGCCCTTGAATAGATAGAAAATGCATGTATTGTGAAATGGTGTATGTTGTTGCCCTTGAACAAAACAGAAACTGTGTCGCCTCTTGTGGTATATAGGATGGAAACCCGGACATAAATTTCATAGCCGATTCTGAATGGACGGTAGTATGATCTGTACTCGGATACAACTCCACGTACCACTTGAGTATACGGCACATATTTTATTTCATATTATCTTGATTTGTTTATTATCGTTATTTAATTTCTACATGTTATTTGTTTATGTAATAATGTGATGTGCATGGGCTTAGTAAGTCGGATTAAGGGTCCTCCATTTCGAGAGGTTAAAATCATTTTCCACGATGATTTGCCGCGCCGGATGATGTATATTCGGTTGAATGTAAGATGTGTTCAATCGGGTATACGAAGTCCGATATTGTTGTATTTATTTGTTATATGCATTATGTTATTAGCGCATGGGCTTAGTAAGTCAGATTAAAGGTCCTCCATTTCGAGATGTTAAAATCCTTTACCACGATGCTTTGCCGCGCCGGATGATGTATATTCGGTTCAATGTAAGATGTGTTCAATCGGGTATACGAAGTCCGATGCTGTTGTATTTATTTTTTATATGCATTATGTTATTAGCGCATGGGCTTAGTAAGTTGGATTAAAGGTCCTCCATTTCGAGGGGTTAAAATCATTTACCACGATGCTTCGCCGCACCGGATGACGTATATTCGGTTGAATGTAAGATTTGTTCAATCGGTTATATGAAGTCTGATATTGTTGTCTTCATTTTTATATGCATTATGTTATTAGCGCATGGGCTTAGTAAGTTGTATTAAAGGTCCTCCATTTCGAGGGGTTAAAATCATTTACCACGATGCTTCGCCGTGCCGGATGACGTATATTCGGTTGAATATAAGATTTGTTCAATCGGGTATACAAAGTCCTATATTGTTGTATTTATTTTTTATATGCATTATGTTATTAGCGCATGGGCTTAGTAAGTTGGATTATAGGTCCTCCATCTCGACGGGTTAAAATCTTTTACCACGATGCTTCACCGCGCCGGATGACGTATATTCAGTTGAATGTAAGATGTGTTCAATCGGGTATACAAAGTCCTGTATTATTGTATTTATTTTTTATATTCATTATGTTATTAGTGCATGGGCTTAGTAAGTTGGATTAAAGCTCCTCTATGTCGAGGGGTTAAAATCTTTTACCATGATGCTTTGGCGCACTTTTTAGCTCGTAATCAATCGGGCACACGGGGTCTTACATTGTGCATTTGTGTATGCGTTTGCATCGTCTATCATGCATCAGGTCATGTCCCGTTCGAACGTGTTCTCGAACGCTACACGAATGTGAACCTTCTGTTTCCTATTCGAAAGTGTTTACAAACGCTACTCAAACGCGCACGTATTTCCTTTGTTTTATCATGCATCAGGTCTAGTCCCATTCGAACGCGTTCTCAAACGCTATACGACCGCGAACCTTCTGTTTATCGTTTGAACACGTTTACGAATGCTACTCGAACGTGCATGCATTTTGTTTCATCAAGTCTTGTCCTGTTCGAATGCGTTATCAAACGCCATACGAACGAGAACCTTATGTTTACCGTTCGAACGCGTTCTCGAACGCTACACGAATGCGCGTACACTGAACTAAGTCTTTTTCATCACATGTCATGCATAATTGTTTCCTAGGGGATTTCTCTTGTATCATGTAATCAATCATACCATTTGTATTCCTGCATTTATCTATTTGATGTGTTAATGAGATGGTATTCAAGCATGATTAAGCCGTTAGTATGTTACTTGGTTCTCAAGCATGATTTAGCCTATTTAGTTGTTCATTTTCAAGCATGAATAGTCAATTATTTTGTGTTTGGAATTTGAATTATGTTTAGGTTGTTCTTTGTTTTCCGCATTATATGATCGAAGTATGTTCATGAGATTGTCGTGTGCTATTGCATGTTTGCCGTTATGATAATTGCTTTCATGCATGTGAACTTAAAAGTAGAATACTCTTGGAAATATGTTGCGTTGATTCGATTAAATTATTGCACAAATCATTTCATTACAAGTGGCATAAGTAAGGGACCATTCCGAACCCAATGGTTTGAGGTCTTCCCTTGCGAGGGGTGAGTGCGGCCTTAAATCATTTTTCCCGGTTCACACCGGGTGGCGACTCCATTATTCTCCGGTTTAGTCCCCCGCAGGCTACTCCGTACTCCCAACCGGTCCGCGAGCCCGGAACAGCATGCATCGCCCAGTTTCTGTGTCCAACAAGAAGCAATCTGGATTAAGAAGTTCATCACAGAGCTGGAAGTGCTTACCACGATAAAGAATGGCGTCACGATGTACTGTGACAACACGGGCGCCATTGTTCAATCAAAGGAACCAAGGTCCCACCAGAAATCCAAGCATGTACTAAGGCGATTTCATCTCATTAAGGAGATTGTTGAGAGAAAAGAAGTTATTTTAAAGAAAATACCCACATAAGATAATCTTGATGATTCTCTGACTTAAGGGATGACTCAAAAAAAGCATGATAGACACACCCCAAGAGTATAGTGTCCAGATTCATACTAGTTGGCTATAGTGCTAGTGGGTGATTGTTAGGGATATGCCCTATACCCAACTTGTTGATGGGCTATATGTACTTGTATTTGCAATATTTTCATTAATTAATAAAATGGAAATCTTTATTATATGTGTCTTACATAAATTATATGAATCGTCAAACACTGTAATAAAGCCCTTGGAGTAATAAGATGATGGCTTCCACGCCTTATGAGAATCATTACTCTCAAACTTTCATATTCATAGTTTTATGAATAATTTGGGCGTTCACAAAGCGGAGAGACTAGCATGATGATATGATCTGCCCTTAAGTGGGGTAGCCGATCTCATAGGCTACTAGCGGAGATCCGTCCGCTTGGTGTATCACATGCATGCATTAGTTGCTCTTGTCCATTTAACTGACCGCCGAAATTTTTCACATGGAGTGTTTATCCCATGTGTCTGTGAGAAATTTCATGTATCGATTGTATGACTAGTCCTTAGACTTGAGGTCTTTACAATCTTATGTGTGGATCAAATGACTTTGACATTCTCCTTCCCCAGTTCAAAAGATCTGGTCATAAGGGTATGATTGGGTCATTTGTTGAAACACATGAAGTTTGTAAAGATACAACAGAGAATCTCCACTCTCTCGGATAATATTTTCTTATAAGAGTAGTATTTCAGTTCGCGGGTTGATATATGTGATCAGTGCTTGAGACTGTGGCCGTAGCGGAAGAATCATGTGAGATTCTTGGGTTAGCACGATTCATGACACTATCAACATCATAACTTTGACTATATGGGTAGACACTTTCCATACCCTAGGTCAAACGGTGGGGATACAGTGAGGCGAAGGACTGTATCATATGTAAATCGCATACAGAATGGTTATATATCTTTCCTTCTCATTTGGGGGCCTTGGCATGTTGCTAGATGTCAACCTTGGTCATTGAAATCGAACGACCATCTGATCGGAGGATAATTTATGTTCGATTAAATTATCACGATTCATTTCATGTCCAACTTGAGGGGAACCCAAAAGGTCACACACAACAAAGTCGAAATCAATGGTTAACAGTGCACAGTACAAATTTAACAGCATATATTTTTGCTGTAGGAATTGTTCATAAATGGTTCAATGTGTTTAATTATTGAACAGATCATTTATGAGGTTCCAAAGTGGCTTAGGGATTGGTGAATGACGATATGGGCACTTTGGGAATTGGAAAAAAAAATCAGTGTTTTTTATTTTATTTTATTTTTTATTTGTTTTGAATTCAAATTCGGCCCAAACTCTTTTTATGGTTTTATAATCTCATTAAACCACTATATTAAGATCCAATGGCTAAGATTTAATTAGAATTTATCCCATATCGGATTCTTAATTAATTTTGTTGTCTTTGGAGCACCTATATAAACCCAAAGAATTCTTTACAAAATTTTACACCAAAATTTTCATATCTTGGGTTTATGTAAGTGAGAAACTCTAAAGTTTAAGAGTAATCCACTGATTTTGAGGATCCTTAAGTCTAATTGACAATGGAATCTCAAGTTAAAAGTTTTGAGGTATTTGCCTAGGCTAGCACTAAGGGCAAAATACATGTGTGTAGGCACTGCATTTTTGCATATACGTCCCGATGATGAGCCTCGTACGGAGGCACTACCCTTTAAGTTGCGGAAGTCGGGGGAAATGGACGTCGGAAGGGAAAATTCAGTAATTGATACATTGTTGGATTTAATATTTGTCCTTAGCTTCGGGTTTGCTTGTTGAACCTCTGTTTTAAAATTTATCCTCAGCCCAAACCCCCACAATCCACACACCAAGCCCAAAACAACCAACCACATGCCCAAGCCTTCCAACCACACGCCCATAAAGCCTCCAAGCTCATTAAATCACATCCAAAAATATTCAAACACATTAAACACATGTTAAAATCTAAACAAATCACCTTCCCAAATTAAAAGATTCAAATCAAATCTCATCAATCATCTTCCTAATTAAATTAAATCACATGCCTAAACTAAATCAAATCAAATCAAATTACCTTCCTAAATTGAAGGGATCTTTTCCTTATGACACACAAATTAAATATTCCCCCATAATTACACAATCTCCATTTTCCTACCCGTATAAGGTAAACCCCAACCCTCTCCTATAAAAAGAAGCATAAACCCAACCTTAGAACCCCTAGCACTCACGCCCAATAAAAAGAAATTTCCTCTGTAATTGCCGTGAATCAGCCCCCTCCATTGCCGCATAAAGAGCCAAACCAGCCCTCTCCATTGCCGCAAAAACTGCCAAGAAAATACCACTCAAAACCACCGAAAATGCACCCCAAACTGCACTCCAAACCACCAAAAACGGTCTCTAAAAATCCCCTCCAAACTGTCAGGAAATCTACCAAAAAAACCACAGACCCAACACACCTAAACCACCGCAAACAGCAAGCTAAAACAGTCCATAATTACCACAAAAATAGTAACAAAAAACAGTAGGAAAACAGAGGAAACAGCAGCCCAAAACAACGAGGAAACGAAGGAAAACAACGAACCAGTAAATCAGAAAAGTTACGGAGCATCAGCCCTTCCGACAACCGCGTAACGCACTTCCAAAAGGCGACTTAAGAGGTTAGACCTGAGGGCACTCTTTTATTTATTCCCGCTCTTTTTTTGTTATTTGTTATTATTTCTTCGCATGCATATTGTTGATTCATGTTTGTTGTGGCCATGGGATGAATGATTTTTTGCTATCTCTCGTGGTATATCAGATGGAAACCCTGACGTAAATTTCGTAGCCGAATCTGAATGGAAGGTAGTGCGGTCTGAACTCGGGATATAATTCCACGTACCACTTGAGAAACAGACATATTTCGTTTCATCCAATCTTGTGTTTATTCGTTGTTTATTAGAAATAGTATGTTACTTTTATGCATGATTAGG
The DNA here is from genome assembly GCA_019454045.1 of Zanthoxylum bungeanum. NCBI lineage: Eukaryota > Viridiplantae > Streptophyta > Magnoliopsida > Sapindales > Rutaceae > Zanthoxylum > Zanthoxylum bungeanum. Next base: position 136,112 of record SKCR01036835.1, on the reverse strand, counting down.
TTGTTTAGTATGTTATTTTTATGCATGATTTAGTTGATTATTTCCAAGCATGATTTAGTTATTTCCTTCGCATTAGGAACTTAATTATATCACTTCTACGTTTATGTTTAGATTATTATTTATTTACATTGCCATACTTATCGATTTAATGTATTCATGAGATTGTGTGCTTGCCATTATTTCGACTTACTTTTATGCATGCAAACTTAGATGTAGGTTATCTTGCGTATGTATGTTGCGTAGACTTGGTTATATTATTGCACAAATCCATTCATCTCAAGTGGCATAAGTAAGGGACCATTCTGAACCCAACGGTTTGAGTTCTTCCCTTGCAAGGGGCGAGTGCGGCCTTAAATCATTTTCCCAGTTCACACTGGGTGGCGAATCCATTTTATTTTCTCCAGTTTAGTTCCCCCGTGGGCTACTCCGTACTCCAGACCGGGCAACAAGCCTGGAACAGCGTGGTCAATTTCTTTGTCCTACAGTCTAGCTACTCTTTTGGGGATAGAGAATCGGCCCCGAAATAATGCCTTGTAATGTTTGTGATTTTTGTTTTAGTTAACCGTGTCTACAATGGGTTAAAGGGGTTTAATCAAAGGCACTATTAGAGCTAGGTAATGGTTGTTGTCTTCCTTCATTAACTACCTTTCTATAGCTGGAAGGAAAAGATGTGAATGCACCTAGATAATCATTTACTCGTAGCTTATCGTGATGGATTAATTTGGAGGACCTATTGTTTATTCCTGTCACCAAGATGATAAGAGCCTAAGAGGCAAGGGTATTTAAGAGAGTTCGCTCTACCCTCCATCTGGGTAATCTTCAATAAGAAATCCATTTGACAGTCATTCATGCATCATTACTCGTTGGCACATACCTTAGCATATAAAAAAGGGTGCGCTCACTTGGTCGTCCGAACCCTTGAGTGGGGAGACCTACTTATGGGCAATCCTTCGCTGACGGGAGCCTTTGTCTACACTCCTATAAACCCACATGTAAACCATAGTTGTATGACCTATAGAAGCCACCCCTTTTATGATTTTGATAACCACATGCATATTATATCTCATGCATCGCATACATTTCATGCATCTCATGCATACACGCATCATGTTAACCCATGTGTGTTAAAACCATCATAGATATCCATTAGGTTAGGAATAAAAGAAGACTTGTCAAGAAGATTTTAGCAAACCTGGATGTCGGGAAAAAAAGGAAGCCAATGAATAGAAAACTTTACAGTAAGGATAGAAAGACCATTGAAAAAAAAGAAAAAAATTTGTTTGTTCTTAGTCATTAATAGTTAGGCATAAGTCCGATGATGAAATTGATTGTTTCGGGGTGAAACCTTAGAAACGATAAGTTCTTGATACTCTTTTATTTGATGATTTGAGTAATTGATCTAGGTTAGACTCATGAGCACTTAATCATAGGTTTATAGCAGGGAAAACCTGAGTAGTCAGCAAGGTGACTAGTTGAATAAATTACAGGTCGGTGAATGATCGTTTGCTTAGATGTCTATCTTGATTTGCTTGTGGTATGGTTGAAAATAAAATAAAAGTCTCGAAAAAAAATAATATGAACCATCTATAACTGATAAGCATGAAGCTACCCATGGGCGAGTATTAGGACCACCATGAGGAGAAATGCTACCTTAAATGACCCATCGATCCCGATTTGTGAAGCGAAATCATTGAGTTGGCTTACTTAAGGATCAAGTTGTGAAAGAACATTTGCACACACACACACTTTGAGTCTGGCTTAAATCATTTATTCAAAGACTTGGATTTGAGTTGCATCGAGTACTTTGGAGGTTCTCTGGTTTCATTACTGGACATTCTTTGAGGACAATAATATGTATAACTATTGAGACTAGTTCATAGCTTGTAATATAGTATGTTAGTATGGAACGTCACATCAGGAGATCTACATTGACCTAATGAAAGCAGCAAAGAACATAAGAATGAACTGAGACTGGGGGCGACCAGTCTACCCTTTCTCATACAGCACGGTTCAGGAATGAACTATCACATCAGAAATGCCTCATGAATGAGGTTTAGTATGCCGGGAATGGCACTCCGGGGATGGAGCATGGGTCGAGGCCCACATCAGTATCAGTTTTAGGGATGAGTCCCAAGGTCGAGGCCCACACATCATCAGTAGTTTGGGATGCATCCCAGGGTAGAGGCCCAAACATCATCAGTAGTTTGGGATGCGTCCTAGGGTCGAGGCCCACACTTCAGCAGTTTGGGATGCGTCATAGGGTCGAGACTCATACATTAGCAGTTTGGGATGCGTCCCAGGATCGAGGCCCACACATCATCAGTAGTTGGGATGCGTCCCAAGGTCGAGGCCCACACATCAGCAGTTCGGGAATGAATCCCAGGGTCGAGGCCCACATTTTCAGCAGTTTCGGGAATAAATCCCAACGTTGAGGCCCACGTTGTTAGTAGTTTCGGGAATGAATCACATGGTCGATGCTCATATTATCAGCGGTTTCGGGAATGAATCCCAGGGTCGAGGCCCACGTTGTCAGTAGTTTCAAGAATGAGTCACAGGGTCGAGGCCCATATTGTCAGCGGTTTCGGGAATGAATCCCAGGGTCGAGGACCACGTTGTCAGGAGTTTCGGGAATGAATCCCAGGGTCGAGACCCATATTATCAGCAGTTTCGGGAATGAATCCCAAGGTCGAGGCCCACATTATCAGCAGTTTTGAGAATGAATCCCAGGGTCGAGGCCCACACTTCAGTAGTTTTTAGGATGAGTCCCAAGGTCGGGGCCCATACATCATACACTAGCGGTTCGGGAATGGACCACCTCACAGTAATGGATCGGTAATTGACCACTTCACAATAACGGTTCAGGAATGGACCACCTCATAGTAACGGTTCGGGAATAGACCACCTCACAATAATAGTTCGGGAATGGACCACCTCACAATAATGGTTCGGGAATGGACCACCTCACAGTAACGGTTCAGGAATGAACCACCTCACAGTAACAGTTCAGGAATTGACCACCTCACAGTAATGGTTCGGGAATGGAACACATCACAGTAACGGTTCGGGAATGGACTACAGATGGTTCAGGAATAAAGCCCATGGAACAAAGCCCACACTCGGTGGTTCGGGAACAAAGCCCAGAGGTCGAAGCACCTCGCCATAATATTAGTAATTCGGTAGTGATTACTAGAGATCGAAGTATCTTGCAGGGATCAAACTTGGGATCGAAGCACCTCACACCAGATCAACTCAGTTTGAAGCAATGGGCAAGCCAAGTGGCAGCTGGCGAGCCAGGTAAGTGAAAACGCAATGCATAACTTTGATAGGATTGTCATTGTCAGACACTGCACAAGTCCCATCAAAATTGGGTTGACTGTAGGCATTGCATTTTTGTAAATAAGTCTTGAGGATGAGCCTCGTATGGAGGCACTACCCTTTAAGTTGCGGAAGTCAAGGGAAACAGACGTCGGAAGGGAAAATTCAGTAATTGATACCTTGTTGGATTTAATTAGTTTGCTTAGCTTCAGGATTGTTTGTTGAACCTCTGTTTTAAAATTTATCCTCGGCCCAAACCCCCGAAAGCCACACACCAAGCCTAAAACAACCAACCACACGCCCAAGCCTTCCAACCACACGCCCATAAAGCCTCCAAGCCTATTAAATCACATCCAAAAATATTCAAACACATTAAACACATGTTAAAATTGTTAGACATTATGACCCATAGCGTCACTGTTTTGTAAATGATATTGTATTATTGTACAAAATTAACTATGTGATAATGAAATTGCCTTTTGCCGTTTTGTAAAATTATTTACTTTGATATATTAATGGCAAAAGTCCATATGATTAGTTCCGTATTGAGATGATATGATACAGTATCAATATAAAAGGTTTAATCATTAAATATCCCTAGTCGGAGTATTATCGAGATCGGACATCGATAATGCGGAATAGACTAGTATTGCACTTGTGCGAGTTGTGATGGCACAACGACATAGTTCTCATATATTTAAGTATTGGATACTTATGTAAGTGCGATAGGAGGTTGTGTTTTACTGATGGTACGGAAAACAGTTTCGCTCTGGATAGACCCCGCGGAATCCCATTGGTAGTATGTCTGCGTGTCTATGGGAGGCCGCATCAGGGTAGGTGTATATGGTCTTAACCTGAGACTTGCATCGGTAGTACTTGCGACAATCGGTAAACTTTGGTTTTGGTGGTTCGGGGCTTTAACCGGTTCTGTGTACGCCTCTTCTGGGTTTATCGAGAATTGTAGTGTACTGGATGTGATGTCAAGATGGAAGTATCACTTCAGACATATGGAGATGATGATCACGCAGGATACATAACTAGTACTCTATAAAAGGTTGCAACCGTCGGGACAATATGACTAGGTCAGGATTGTCCGATTTAAAGAGACTAGTTGTTTGATGTCCGATATATGTTTCGTACGGGGCAGACACATTTCCAGCCCCAGGCCTAACATGTGATCGTCCGATACTGGATCGATGTACGCGATACTACGGTATACTACGCTTGATAAAGATCTAATATTCCAATAAGAATATTTCTGGAGAATTGTGTAGGCATGGCGCTTTGCTAGAAGCCAACCTTGTCTTGTAAATCGGTAAAAACGTAGTACGAGGTACGTACGTGTGTTTGGATTATCCAACGACCGTATTTACTGCCAACATATCCGGAGATCTCTTGGGTCGCTTCCTGAAGATTCACCTATGATGTTTGATTCGAACTTTATTAATCTTGGATTAATTACGGAGAAACTTTATCTTGGATAAAATGCCTAATTAGGAGAGAGAACGATTAATTTGGAATTAATCGATAAAATAATATATTCGATATATTAAACGAAATTAGATTTCGACGCGGAATTAAAATCGGATTTTAATTCGGGCAAACGAATTAATTTAGAATTAATTCGTTAGCAATGTGAATAGTAATTTCGCTAGGCGTAATTATTTAATTCACGTCGCGATGGAAATTCGTTAATTCGGAATTAGCGAAATCGAGCCCGAAAGTGTTTGCGGACACATTCGTATTTTGAAATGAGTGGGACCCTCAAATCACATCGCGAAATCTCATCACTTGACACGACTAGTTGATGGATGTATCTAGTCACCTTTATGGGATGATACATTGTCACTATTCTCTATGTAAGTTGGTGAGGCCATTTAATGGCTTTTGGGAGGGAAAACCTTTTCACGGTTTTTGAAGGGTATTTTACTAAAATATTTTGGTAATTGTTTTTCATTTCTCCATTTTTTGCTAGCACATTGAGGGATCAAAGGAGGTGATAGGGAAATAACCTTGGAGCTTGGAATACTAGACGACTTGAAGCTTCTCTCCCTCTTGCTCTTGGCCGAAAGTTTCCACCTTGAAGACTCAAGGATTCTCTTCATCAATTTTCGTCATAAGCTTTGTAAGTATGATTGCGCCATGCTTCAAGCTTTGCATGTATAAAATTGTGTATTTCTTTGGCTTATACTTTCTTTGGGACTAATTATAGAAACCAACAATGGTATCATGGAGCCATGTTTAAGCATGAAATACATTAGGGTTAATTTTGGGAAAATTGATTGAAGCATGTTCTTGTGAAATTTGATGATAAAGTATGCTTATATGTATGATATATGATGTAATACATGATCAATTTTGAGTAAAATGCATTGGATGATTTTTCCCCAAAATGGTTGCTTTGGCCGAATGTGGAGGTGCTTCCACTGGTTTGGAATTTTTCATGCACAAGTTCATTAGATGACTTAAGTATGATTATATGTATGATATATGATGTAATACATGATCAATTTTGAGAAAAGCATTGGATGATGTTTGTTTCCCCAAAATTGATGCTTTGACCGAATGTGGAGGTCCTTCCACTGGTTTGGAATTTTTCATGCACAAGTTCATTAGATGACTTAAGTATGATTATATGTATGAAATATGATGTTATACATGATCAATTTTGAGAAAAATGCATTGGATGATTTTTTCCCCAAAATTGTTGCTTTGACCGAAAATGGAGGTCCTTGCACTGGATTGTAATTTTCTATTTACAAGTTCATTAGATGACTTAATAAATATACGAGATTTAGATTAGTGATTCAATCGGATTGAAAAAACAAATCGAACCAATAAAATCCCTTGGCCGAATGCAATATGACCAGTTAAAGGACTTGATTTTTGTTCAAATAAATGTTGGACATGTGTTTTGAACAAGTGATGATTAATAAATTAAATTGGTGTTTTGGAAATATTTGGTTTATGAATTAATCATGGATTACACTTTAATTAATTGAATTTTAAAATTTGGAATATTAAAATTTAATTAATGGGCTTTATTGTTTAATTGGGCCTTATAGGCTTGAAATTGATTTTATGGCATTTAAGGGTGATTCCTTATTTGGGCTTGTAATTGGGTTTGACCCACATGACCAAAGCCCAAGCCTTAATAAATCAATTGAAAAACCATCGGACTTTAATTAAACAAACATTGGATGTTAGTTGGCTTGGAGACCAATTAGATTAGATTTAGAATCTAAGTCTTTAAAGCACATTAAAAGTGTAAACATTTAATTTGGAATTAAATAAATTGAATAGTATTGAATACGAATTAAATTGGATTTAACGAGTAGTTCGATATAATTCGTGAATTCATACCTTATGTATGTTGGATAATATGACCCATAGCGTCACTATTTGCACAGATCATTGTGTTGTTGTAGCAAATTAACTATGTAACAAGGAAATTGCACTCTCGTCATTTTGTGATTAGATCACCATAGATATATAAATGAAGAGAGGTCCCTATGATTAGTTCCTGGATTGAGATGATATGAGACAGTATCAGTCCACGAAGGATTAATCATTAAATATCCCTAGTCGTAGTATTATCGAGACTGGACATCGATAATGCGGAATAGGCTAGTATTGCACTTGTGCGCGTTGTGAGGGCACAACGGCATAGTTCTCATATATATAAGTATTGGATACTTGTGCAAGTGCGATAGGAGGTCGTGTTTCACCGATGTACGGGAAACAGCTTCGCTCTGGATAGACCCTTCGGAATCCCATTGGTATTATGACTAGGTGTCTATGGGAGGCCGAAATCAAGGTAGGTGTGTATAGTCTTAACCTGAGACTTACATCGCTAATACTTACGACAATCGGTAAACTTTGGTTTTGGTGTTGGGGGACTTTAAACGGGTTCTGTGTACACCACTTCTGGGTTTATCAGAGAATCGTAGTGTATTGGATGTGATGTCAAGACGGAAGTGTCACTCCAGTCATAATGGAGATGATGTCACGCAGGATACGGTATTAGTGCTCTTAAGTGATGCGCATCCAATCGTGATATTATGACCAGGTCATGAATATCCGATTATAGAGACTAGTTACCAGACATCCGATATGGGTTTCGGACGGGGCAGACACTTATCCAGCCCCAGCCCTAACACGTGACTATCCGATACTGGGCCGATATGCACAATACAATTGTATACTACGCTTGATACAGATCTTAATATTCTTTGATGAATATGTCCGGAGAACTTGGGAAGACTTGGTGCTTTGATAGGAGTCGACCTTGTCTCGTAAATCGGTAGAACGTAGTACTTGGTACGTACGTGATTCAGATACTCCGACGACCGTATTTACTGCCAGATTATCCGGAGATCTCATGGGTCGCTTCCGATAATCCACCGATGACGCACAACTCGCACTCTTGAATAATCTGGGATTATGAAGAAGAGAGAGAGAAAATTAATCTAGGATTAATACGGAGATATTTTATCCGGGATAAAATGTCGTCTAAAGAGAGAGAACGATTATTTGGAATTGATCGATGAATTAATATATTCGATATATTAAATGAAATTAGATTTCGACGCGGAATTAAAATTAGATTTTAATTCGGGCAAAACGAGTTAATTTAGAATTAATTCGTTAGCGACGTAAATAATAATTTTGCCAGGCGCAATTATTTATTTAAATTCGATTGAATTAACGTCGTGACGTAAGCTCGGTATTTTGGAAATATCGAACACGAACGCGTGAGTGCACGTGGGCCCACTTTCATTTGGAAACGTGTGGGGCCCACATGACACATGTCATTCTAATGCATTGCATGTAGATTGTGTACATTGCACTCAATGTCATTGCATGAAATTGAGTGTTGACACTCTAAGCCATTGCATGATTTGTGTCATAAGTTTATTATTAATTTAATAAATTATGGCATAAATATAATTGATTTTTGGTAAATCATTTTAATTAACTTAATACAACTTTTCTCTCTCAAAAACTCTCTCTTCCTCTCACGCCCAAAACAGATTTTGGGGACTGGTTTTGAACCACAAAAACCGTGAACTTTAGGGAAGCAAGAGTGGTTTCTCATGGTGAGAATCAAGTGCTAGCACACTTACAAGTCTTGCGAAGGCAGTGGACTGCATGAAGTAAGCTCACATGGCAGTGCGTTTTTTGGGTTCATTTGTCTTCAAATCGACTCTACCAACCAATGTAAGTATTCCGCTATCTTCGTTGGTGTATTCACACATTATTTCATGTCTTGATTTGATCTTGGGACCTTAGAATAAACCAACAATGGCATCATGAGCTAATGTTGCAAGCATGAAATTTGTAGGGTTTAAAATTTGGGTAAATGTGATTTGAGCATGATTTGAATAAATTGCTTGTTTGAGTATGCTTATAACATGTTTAAATTCATTTTGGTTGGACCAATTTGTTGAAAAATGATTTGGAATTATTTTCCCCAAACTTATTGCCTTGGCCGAATGTTTAATGGATTTTGAATCCTTGGAATTTTTGATTTTGATTCATCGGATGAGTTAAAATCATGTCGGATGATGTTAATTTGAGGTCAATTGGATTGTACTTTGAATTGAACATAAACCTAAATTCTATATGTTGGCCGAATGTGATATGCCCTTGAATGTCTTGGTATATTTTGATTTTATGAACATTGGATGTGTATGAAATCATTCGGGAAGTTAATACGTTGTCGATTGTGTAATTAATCGGATTGAATTCAAATCAGACAAAATAACCTTCCTTGCCGAGACTTAGCAAGCATGTTTATGGGTTTGATTTTTCATTATGTGTGTTTGACATGTTGATAATGAATTGAATATGATTAATTAGACTAATTTGGTGTTTTAAAAATATTGATTTAGTCGATTAATCATGTAATGCACTTTAGGTAATTAAATGCGTAATTGGATTAGTGTAATTTAATTATTTAGGCTTAAATTGGATTGGGCTTGAATTGTTGTAATTGGGCCTATTGGGCTTGATTTATCAAGTTTGGTTTAGGCCAAGTGGATTGGATCCAATTGGGCCCAAAACCTTAACCATAAAGCCCAATTGTGACTAATGAACCTTTAAAGTTTAATTGGGCCTAATGGGCCGAAATTGATTCTAAGGCATTTTGGGTGATTCCACTATTGGGCTTTGGTTGCCGAAGCCCATGCCTAAAGAAATTAATTGAAGCCCATTAGACTTGAATTAAATTGACGTTGGACGTTAATCGGACTTTGAGTCCCGACGCGATTGAATTTGGAATTTAAATCGTAAAGGTTTATTAAATAAAGTGTAATATTTAATTTGGAATTGAATAATGAATTAGTATTAAATACATGTTAAATTTGATTTAATGATGTAGTTAATTTAATTCATGAATTCGTACTTTGAGTACTTATTCGCAAAAACGAGTTTGACTCGATCAAAATCAAATCGTTGTTGAACATTGGATGATCACTTAATTATCAGATTAATTAATTTGATTAGATTGATTGATAGCATGCTATGTGTGTGAATACGTGGTTGTGTTGAATGAATATGTATATCGGATGGATATTAGATGGGTGGGCAATTTTAGAAATTGTTGTAATAAATTCGATTTATTAAATTGGACCTGCGTGTCCAGCCTTATCACCTTCTTTCTCTTTGTTTTCTCTTCTCACTATTCCCCTCTATGTATATGAGGTTTCTTTAGAAGTGTAGTGTAACGGGTAGAAGTAGTACAAGTGCTAGCTTGAGTGAGAAAGGGAGAGATTTGATCTAGGATCAATGTGTTAAGTATCCATCCGCATATCATTATTATTTTATTTCATACTCGCTTTATTATGTATTTAGAATGCATGTTTAAGGGTGTATGATGATGAGACCTAACAAAGATAATTAAATTGGTAGCCAATTTGCACACGAAAATCCCTCAATCTATATTAAGCAAATATCTTCCATTGAATGATTCTTGTTCAAGATCCGAAGTTGGCATTGGTTTGTTTTTGACCAAAGTCAAGCCTTTGTCAATCAAGGATGTACTTGAATCATGAGAGTTTTGTTGCATATCGGTGTCTTGTCCAAATCGTGATTTTTATTGACCAAAGTCAGATCACTTTTTGTCCAATGACATTGATTACGAAACTTTCCTCGTCAATGGGTCCCGCTTAACTGGAATCATTAGGTTTGTGTTGGCCAAAGCCAAGGCCTAAATGATTCAGAGGATAGGGTTAGGAAAATGTAATGGTTACATTGACATTATACATATGTTTCGGACTTGGATGTCCACCTAACCGGATCTAGGAATTGGATGAGATCCAATTGATCTGAGAGATCTACCTAGTTGAATAGCATACAGCTTTTTATTGGCCAAAGTCAGGGTTGTGTGTTATTTAATAGGATCCTAGCCCACTAGGAAACGCGGTTTCCCGAGTACTCCACAGAGGGTTAGAGGCTCGACGAAAAATAGTGGGAGGCAAGTATTGAATTTGCAACATTCGTTCAATTACTCGCTAAACACGCTCATTTTTATTTTACTCGTCATATTAATCAAAAGTATTAGTCGGACTAATATTTTATGTTGTTTTAAAAATATATAGTTGGACTATATACAAACTCATTCAATATATAGTTGATTTTGTAATTGGATTATAGTAATCAATATAATTGAATTAAATGATAGTTGATTTTATAATGGGATTATAGTAATCAATATTAAAATTATAGTTGATTAAATAAATGGATTATTGTAATCATTATAATAAATAGTACCTTAATAATTTGATTAAATAGTTGGACTATTAAAATCAAGATAGAATTGAAAGGTTGAATATTTAAAATATATAATCCTTGGATTAAATGTTTTAAATGATTTAATTTTCAATTGGGAATTTATAATAGGTTAATTTATTTGATAAAATAACTTATTATGACTAGCCCGTAATTAAGCAAATAGTAGAGCATAAGTCTTTGAGAAGATGTGATGATGACTTTAGTGCTTAATTAATATACTTCATAAATCTAACTTTAGATTTAAAAGTATTAAAATTGCAATTAATAATTCTTGGAGAATTAATTGACTATTCTAGTGGAGAAAAGTCAAAGTTTGCAATTGGCATGTAGCACAAGGTGCACATCATTTCGATATTTTAAAAACCAAGTGGTTTGTGAAATATTGAAAAGGATAATTGACATATCCCAAGTGACTACCATTTGGATATGGAAGACACGAAGGAATTAAAGAAAGGGCGAGGCTCTAACTTTAAAAATATTTGTCAAAGTTATGTTCACTACTAGTATTGAAATTAAATTTTAAATACTTAGTTGGTACATAAACATATATGTATTGACGTTCAGAATCCGCTGTGAGCTGGATACTGGCTTCAAGCCGAGATTTCTCTGCGAATTGGAAACGGGACGAAAGTCGCTGTTTCGACCGTAGATACCTAAGTTTAGGAACTACCTTTCGGTATGTACTTAAATTAGGAAATGTTATAATGTAACTAGTTTAACTAGAGACATTATCTCTATATCAGTGTTTAATCCATTGCGGATAAAACCTTTATATTCTAGAACACTAAAGTGTTTCAATATATAAAGATGATACTGAGATAAATACATTGGATGTAAATAACAGAATTTATATTTTGAATATAAAGAAAAATCTCAAAATGACAAATAAATAGCTCAAATTGATTTGATCAATAGAGACTTATTTGTGGCATTGTTGTCTGGGAGACAATTAAAGAAGACTCGTATATCCACACCTTTTAAGAGTGGGTACTAGGACTGATTTGACTATTCAAATAAGGTCTACGAATCTAGTTTATTAGGTTAAATACCTAAAATACTATTTACTTGGTAATAGTAAAAGGGCCACCGATCTGTTAGCCCTATTCATGGTGATGTAAGTGGGCCCATATCTAGCTAGGATAGATGTGAACATGAATATTTCGTGACCTTAACGGATGTGACATCACGTTGTGGTTATGTGTTTCTTTTGAAGAACACAAATCAGAAACTTTTAGAGTTTCGACACGAAATAGACAAACAGATCGGCTATAGTGTTATTCCGCCACGGTAATACCGTAATGGAAAATACTTAAGCAGTAAGTTTCATACGTACATGAAAGAGTACGGTATTCTTTCATATGAGGACTCCTTTCGTGACACGTCAGTTTGACGGTGTATCCGAACTAAAAACTGAATTTTGTTGGACAAGATAAGGTTTATCACGAGTCGCTCTGAGCTATGTTTTCCTTCCTTCAACAGGATATGTATTAACAGTGCAAAACTTATTTAGAATAAGGTTCCATATAAATCTGTTTGACAGATATCATATAGGATATGAACAGGAAGAAACAAGGTTTCTCATTCCTGATAATTTGGGTATGCCAGGCATAGCGTTTGGATGATACCAAACTAAGGACCCAAATTGGATAAGTGCCAATATAGGTTATCTTAAAGGAACCTTAAGTATAGTACTTATAAATCCCACATGAGAACAATGTAATTGTTGCTCACCATGCGGTTTTCCTAAGAGAAATACCGATATGCAGTGGTCAGTGGGAGGATAGTGATACTCGATGAAAATCGGAGTGATACTGATCTAGGCACGAAGTCCGGAATGGAACACAAACAGTTCATCAATGATGAATATATACCATTAATCTTCAAATACACAAGAACTTCGTAGATCGGATAGAGTCAGAAAACAACCTAGGGTATGGGTTTCTGATCTCGCCTCATAAAGATGTCAATCTTGTGAAGGTATATCCACCGACTACGTTTTGAGGAAGTGATACGAGGTATCGGCTCCCTGTTATGGCAAAGTGCCATGAATCCGAAATGGATTCCATGTATAACAACTATTTTTGATACTAGTTGTTGTACCACAAGGCGTTGTGCCTATTGGTACTATAAATGTCTTCAAGGAAGACATACATGGAAGGCAACATACCAACGTGCAAAGCTAAGCTTTTGACGAAAAGGGTATCGTTATCAACGTTATGTCAATAACGATTCAACCTTTTACCTGTTGCCATAATAAATCCATTTTGAAGATGCTTGAAAATAACTGTATATTTCATTTATGAAATGTGTCAGGTATAAATCAAAATCGCTTTCCTGAAAAGGAAACCTTTTGGAGGATGTTTACAACATCCTGACGATTTTGTATAACCGACAAACCAGGTTTGCGGGTCATTCGATCCATGTTTGGATTGATGCAAGCATAAGGTTCTTGGAACTGACGTTTTGAAAAAATCATAATGGTTTATGATTTAACTCAAAACGAAATAATTCTTGTGTATATAAGGAGGTTAGTGGGAGATTGCACTAACAGTGATATTCCCATATAGCTATTGTTGAAAGCTTGGCTTTCAATAGAAATTCTCCGTAGAATTCTGGGGAGTAACAACCTTTATTCAAGGAATAAAGATCTACTGGGATAGATTTGGAGTTTGTTAACACTCTCTGGGAAATTGTACATTTAAAATGTACTTGTATTGGTGTCTCATACGCTTCGAGCATATGGAGTCACAATCGGGTCAATCCAAGTGATAGTCACTGGATTGAAGTTAAGAACATTTGTTAGTATCTCTGAGAACTAAAGATGTTATCTTTTACTATGGAGAAGGAGAACTTGAAGTGACTGGGATCACTGTAGCAAGTTTCCAAACAGTTAAATACTGTGGTACTATAAAGTTTGAATAACGGGACAGTGAGCTGGAAATCTTCCAAGCAAGATAACTGTTGCCGAATAAACAACAATTGCGGATTATTGCTGCAGCTGAGGCAGCAATAGAAGTCTTTTGGGTCGAAAGTAAATCTAATTAGATTAGATATAGTTCTGTTAGCAGCTGAGCTAGGCGTCAGCACAGGCTAAGGAATTAAAGGTCTCATCGACGATCCAGATATATACTTCTATATCATCTGATTCGTTCGGATCATACATCGTGGCGATGTGATGATCGTATAAATCGCGTCAAACGATAATAAAACAAATCCGCTGACGAAAACCTTTCCTCAGCAATTTGAGCGAACCTTACATAGTTCCGGTGTTAGACACTCGAGTGACTGGCTATGTGCCAAGTGGGAGATGTTGGATAATATGACCCATAGCGTCACTATTTGCACAGATCATTGTGTTGTTGTAGCAAATTAACTATGTAACAAGGAAATGCACTCTCGTCATTTTGTGATTAGATCACCATAGATATATAATGAATAGAGGTCCCTATGATTAGTTCCTGGATTGAGATGATATGAGACAGTATCAGTCCACGAAGGATTAATCATTAAATATCCCTAGCGTAGTATTATCGAGACTAGACATCGATAATGCGGAATAGGCTAGTATTGCACTTGTGCGCGTTGTGAGGGCACAACGGCATAGTTCTCATATATATAAGTATTGGATACTTGTGCAAGTGCGATAGGAGGTCGTGTTTCACCGATGGTACGGGAAACACCTTCGCTCTGGATAGACCCTTCGGAATCCCATTGGTATTATGACTAGGTGTCTATGGGAGGCCGAAATCAAGGTAGATGTGTATAGTCTTAACCTGAGACTTACATCGCTAATACTTACGACAATCGGTAAACTTTGGTTTTGGTGTTGGGGGACTTTAAACGGGTTCTGTGTTACACCACTTCTGGGTTTATCAGAGAATCGTAGTGTATTGGATGTGATGTCAAGACGGAAGTGTCACTCCAGTCATAATGGAGATGATGTCACGCAGGATACGGTATTAGTGCTCTTAAGTGATGCGCATCCAATCGTGATATTATGACCAGGTCATGAATATCCGATTATAGAGACTAGTTACCAGACATCCGATATGTGTTTCGACGGGGCAGACACTTATCCAGCCCCAGCCCTAACACGTGACTATCCTATACTGGGCCGATATGCACAATACAATTGTATACTACGCTTGATACAGATCTTAATATTCTTTGATGAATATGTCCGGAGAACTTGGGAAGACTTGGTGCTTTGCTAGGAGTCGACCTTGTCTCGTAAATCGGTAGAACGTAGTACTTGGTACGTACGTGATTCGGATACTTCGACGACCGTATTTACTGCCAGATTATCCGGAGATCTCATGGGTCGCTTCCCGATAATCCACCGATGACGCACAACTCGCACTCTTGAATAATCTGGGATTATGAAGAAGAGAGAGAGAAAATTAATCTATGATTAATAACAGAGATATTTTATCCGGGATAAAATGTCGTCTAAAGAGAGAGAACGATTAATTTGGAATTGATCGATGATTAATATATTCGATATATTAAATGAAATTAGATTTCGACGCGGAATTAAAATTAGATTTTAATTCGGGCAAAACGAGTTAATTTAGAATTAATTCGTTAGCGACGTAAATAATAATTTCGCCTGGCGCAATTATTTATTTAAATTCGATTGAATTAACGTCGCGACGTAAGCTCGGTATTTCAGAAATATCAAACCCGAACGCGTGAGTGCACGTGGGCCCACTTTCATTTGGAAACGTGTGGGGCCCACATGACACATGTCATTCTAATGCATTGCATGTAGATTGTGTACATTGCACTCAATGTCATTGCATGGAAATTGAGTGTTTGACACTCTAAGCCATTGCATGATTTGTGTCATAAGTTTATTATTAATTTAATAAATTATGGCATAAATATAAATTGATTTTTGGTAAATCATTTTAATTAACTTAATACAACTTCTTCTCTCTCAAAACTCTCTCTTCCTCTCACGCCCAAAACAGATTTTGGGGACTGGTTTTGAACCACAAAAACCGTGAACTTTAGGGAAGCAAGAGTGGTTTCTCATGGTGAGAAATCAAGTGCTAGCACACTTACAAGTCTTGCGAAGGCAGTGGACTGCATGAAGTAAGCTCACATGGCAGTGCGTTTTTTGGGTTCATTTGTCTTCAAATCGACTCTACCAACCAATGTAAGTATTCCGCTATCTTCGTTGGTGTATTCACACATTATTTCATGTCTTGATTTGATCTTGGGACCTTAGAATAAACCACAATGTACTGTACTTATTCTCAAACGAGTTGGACTCGCGCAAAATCAAACCGTTGTTTGAACATTGGATGATCACTTAAACAAAGACTAATTAATTGGATTAGATTGGTTGT
Source organism: Zanthoxylum bungeanum (assembly GCA_019454045.1). Lineage (NCBI taxonomy): Eukaryota > Viridiplantae > Streptophyta > Magnoliopsida > Sapindales > Rutaceae > Zanthoxylum > Zanthoxylum bungeanum. The sequence continues at coordinate 119,649 of SKCR01036835.1, read as the reverse complement.
ATAGCATGTCTTGATTGAATATATATGTATGTGATGAATGAATAGTGTATATCGGATGGATATTAGAAGGGAAAGGGTAATTTTAGAAATTATTGTAAATTTAGAATTTATAATTAGACCTGCGTGTCCAGCCTTATCTCTTTTATCTCTTTGTATTCTATTCTCACCTAATTCCCCTCAATGTAAATGAGGTTTCTCTTATTGTATTATGTAATTGGGTAGAAGTAGAATATTGCTAGCGGGGAGAGGAAAGGAGTGATTTGTTCTAGGAACAAGTTGTTTTATATATCCATCCGTATATACACTATTAATTTACTTTACGCACTTTATGATGTTTTAGAAGCATGCTTAAGGGTGGTGTATGATGATGAGACCTAACAAAAAATAATAAATTGGTTGCCAATTACGCAAAAATCCCTCAATTTATATAAGCGATTATCCTTCCATTGAATGATTCTTGTTCAAGATCCAAAATTGGCATGGGTTTGTTGGCCAAAGTCAAGACCTTTGTCAATGAGGATGTACTTGAATCATGAGAGTTTTGTTCAACATCGGTGTCTTTGTCCAAGTTGTGATTGTTGGCCAAAGTCAAGATCACTTCTTGTCCAACGATATTGATTACGAACTTTCCTTGTCAAGGGTCCCGCTTAACCGGAATCATTAGGTTTGTTGTGCCAAAGCCAAGGCCTAGATGATTCGGAGGATAGGTTAGGAAAATGTATTAGATACATTGGCATAAGTAAATATACATATGTTTTGGACTTGGATGTCCACCTAACCGGATCTAGGAATTGGATTGGATCCAATTGATCTTTGAGATCTACCTAGTTAAATAGAATATAATTTGTTGGCCAAAGTCAAGATGTGTGTTATTTAACGGGATCCTAGCCCACTAGGAAATAGGATTTCCCGAGTTCTCAACAGAGGGTTAGAGACTTGATAAAAATAGTGGGAGGCTAGTATTGAATTTACAATTTCGTTCAGATACTTAGCCTTACGCGTCTTTCAATTTTATTTCGTCTATTTATTAAAATTAGTTGGACTAATACATTGTTATTTTTTGTGACAGTTTGACTGTACCCATTTATCATTAACTAGATAGTTGGACTATCGTAGTTGAGATGGCAAGCAAGGGAAATGTCCGAGACATCATCATTGGTGACAATGTCTTTAAGGGCACAAATTCGCTGATGGGAAATGAACCTAAGGATAGTCCTTGGGGCTGAGAGGATGTTGTACACTATACAGATACCTCTCCCGCCTAAGCCCACTGACGCACTTGAGCTGGAGTTATGGAAAACTCACAGCGATGATTGTGACACTGCTCAGGCAATTATGTTAGCTTCGATGACTCAGCACTTTCGTCGCCAGAATAAGGACTTGGATCTTATAACATGATGGCTAGACTGAGAGATCTCCACCGCACCAACAAACGGATGGAGAGGTACGAGTTGGTGAAGAAACTCTTCCGCGCCCGAATGACTGAAGGCGCATCAGTTGAGGCCCACGGGGCTCAAATGATCGCCGATATTGATGAGTTGGCCAATATGGGAATAGTCTTGGAGGCTGAGCTGACCATAGATTTGATCTTACAGTCACTTCCTGATTCTTGGAACAATCATAATCAACTATAAGTTGATGGACACAGATGACTCTTTTGGAGAGCTGTTATCCATCTTGAAGGAGTCTGAAAAAGAACTCCAAAAAGGGGGCAAGCGCGAGGCGCACTATGCATCGACCTCTCACAGGCCAAGGGCTGGGCCCAAAGCTACTGGAGGGGTGAGGAAGAAGAAACATAAGAAAAAGGGTAAAGTCAAGTTGACAAAAGCTTCTGGGAAGCCAAGGGACAAGTCTCAAGATGTCTGCCTCAACTGCGACAAGAAGGGTCACTGGAAACGTGACTGCCGAATGGGCAAGGGACACAGGGAGGATATCAAGGCAGGCAAGGCACTAGCCTCTGGTATGTTTGTTATTGAGATAAATATGACTACTTCTAGTTTTAAAAATTGGATTTTTGATTCTGGTTGTGCTGCTCATATATGTACTGATTTGCAGGATCTGCAGAATAGCAGGATGCTGGCTTCAGGGGAGATAGATCTACGAGTCGGAAACGGAACTCCAGTTGCTGTTTTGGCTGTAGGGACTTTTGTTTTGGAATTGCCCTCGGGGCATGTGTTTAAACTTTTGAACTGTTATTATATACCTAGTTTGACTAGGAATATCATATATGTATCTTTGTTAACCCAACATGGGTACACTTTTGTATTTAGAAACACTGGGTGTTATTTATATAAAGATGATGCAGAAATTTGCACTGCTGTGCAAATAATGGCCTTTATATTTTGAAATAAAACGAATCTCCTAAACATAAGATAACAAACAAAAGGCTCAAAAGGAGTAATCTAAGAGATGAAGCTTATATGTGGCATTGTCGTCTAGGACACATTAACAAGACTCGCATATCCACACTTTCGAAGAGTGGGTACTTGGACGGATTTGATCTTAATTCATATGATGTCTGCGAATCTTGTCTTTTAGGCAAAATGCCTAAATCACCTTTTAGTGGTAAATGTGAACGTGCCACAGAACTGTTAGCCCTCGTTCATAGCGACGTATGTGGGCCCATGTCTAGCTAGGCTAGAGGTGGATATCATTACTTCGTAACCTTTACGGATGATGCATCTCGTTATGGTTATGTGTATCTATTGAGACACAAGTCGGAAACTTTTGAGAAATTCAAAAAGTTTCGACACGAAGTAGAAAAACAAACAGGCAAGAGTATTAAGACAGTGCGGTCGGACCGTGGTGGCGAATACTTAAGTTATGAGTTTCAAGATTACTTGAAAGAATATGGTATTCTTTCACAGTGGACTCCTCCTGGAACAACACAATTAAACGGTGTGTCTGAACGGAGAAATCGTACCTTGTTAGACATGGTAAGGTCGATGATGAGTCGCACTGAGCTACCTATATCCTTCTGGGGATACGCATTAAACAGTGCAGTACTTATTTTGAATAAGGTTCCGTCAAAGTCTGTTGAACAGACTCCATATGAGATATGGACAGGGAGGAAACCAGGTTTCTCTTTCCTGAAGATTTGGGGATGCTGGGCATATGTTAAACGTTTGGAAGTTACCAAACTAGAACCCAAATCAGATAAATGCCTTTTTGTGGGATATCCTAAGGAAACCAAAGGATATTACTTCTATCACCCACAAGAGAACAAAGTATTTGTTGCTCTACATGCATTTTTCCTTGAGAAGGAATTCCTAGATGCAGTGGTAAGTGGGAGGAAAGTGGAGCTCGATGAAAATCGTAGTGATACTATTCCTGGCATTGAATCAACGACGGAACATAAATAGACCATCCAGGATGAGTCTGTACCACAATCTTCATATACACAAGGACCGCGTAGGTCGGAGAGAGTCAGGACGGTACCTGAGAGGTATGGGTTCCTGATCTGCCTCATGTAGATATTAATCTTATTGAGGATAATGAACCGACTACGTATGAGGAAGCAATACAGAATATTGATTCCGCTTTATGGCAAGAAGCCATGAAGTCCGAGATGGATTCCATGTACGCCAACCAAGTTTGGACACTGGTTGATGCACCAGAAGGCGTAATGCCTATTGGATGCAGATGGATCTTCAAGAAGAAGACCGACATGGATGGCAACGTACAAACGTACAAAGCAAGGCTTGTAGCAAATGGGTATCGTCAACAATATGGTATTGATTATGACGAAACTTTCTCACCCGTTGCCATGATTAAATCCATTCGGATAATGCTTGCAATAGCTGCATATTTCGATTACGAGATATGGCAGATGGACGTTAAAACCGCTTTCCTTAACGGAAACCTTTTAGAGGATGTTATATGCAACAGCCTGACAGTTTTATCGTACCTAGACTTGCAAACAAGGTTTGTAAGTTAAATCGGTCCATTTATGGATTGAAGCAAGCATCACGGTCATGGAATCAGCGTTTTGATGAGATCATAAAAGAATATGATTTCGTACAAAACGATGATGACCCTTGTGTATACAAGAAGGTTAGTGGGAGAGCACTGACTTTTATTGTCCTTTATGTCGACGACGTATTGCTTATAGGCAATGACATTCCCATGCTAACGTCGGTGAAAGCTTGGCTTTCATTAAAATTCTCCATGAAAGATCTGGGAGAAGCAGCCTTTATTCTGGGAATAAAGATCTACCGGGATAGATCTAGAGAGCTGCTTGGACTCTCCCAAAGTACATATATTGACAAAGTGTTGAAGCGATTCAACATCGATCAATCCAAGAAAGGATTGATGCCAATGTCACGTGGTATCCTTCTGTCTAAGGACATGTGTCATAAGACTAAAGAAGAGAGAGATAACATGAGTCGGATACTGTTCGCCTCGGCAGTCGGATCGATCATGTATGTCATGATATGTACGCGACCTAATGTGTCATATGCTTTGAGCATGTGCAGTCGCTATCAGGCCGATCCAGGTGAAGGTCACTGGATGGCAGTTAAGAATATCCTTAAGTATCTTAGACGAACTAAGGATGCTTTCTTAATTTATGGAGGTGGAGAACTCGAGGTGTCTGGTACACCGATGCAAGTTACCAAACCGACAAGGACGACTTCAAGTCACAATCGGGGTACATTTTTTGTTTGAATAACGGAGCAGTGAGCTGGAAATCTTCCAAACAAGATACTGTTGCCGATTCAACAACAGAAGCGGAGTATATTGCTGCGTCAGAAGCAACAAAAGAGGCAGTTTGGATCCGAAAATTCCTAATCGGATTAGGAGTAGTTCCGTTAGCAGCTGAGCCCGTGCCATTGTATTGTGACAATAACGGGGCTATAGCACAAGCTAAGGAACCAAGGTCTCATCAACGATCCAAGCATGTTCTTCGGCGTTACCATCTGATTCGGGAGATTATACATCGTGGCGATGTAAAAGTCGAGAAGGTCGCATCGGATGACAACATTGCAGATCCGCTGACGAAGGTTGTTCTTCAGGATGTGTTTGAACGACATATACATAGTTCAGGTATTAGATGCTTGAGTGACTGGCTATAGGCCAAGTGGGAGATTGTTAGACATTATGACCCATAGCGTCACTGTTTTGTAAATGATATTGTATTATTGTACAAATTAACTATGTGATAATGAAATTGCCTTTTGCCGTTTTGTAAAATTATTTACTTTGATATATTAATGGCAAAAGTCCAAATGATTAGTTCCGTATTGAGATGATATGAGACAGTATCAATATAAAAGGTTTAATCATTAAATATCCCTAGTCGGAGTATTATCGAGATCGGACATCGATAATGCGGAATAGACTAGTATTGCACTTGTGCGAGTTGTGATGGCACAACGGCATAGTTCTCATATATTTAAATATTAGATACTTATGCAAGTGCGATAGGAGGTTGTGTTTTACCGATGGTACGGAAAACAGCTTCGCTCTGGATAGACCCCGCGGAATCCCATTGGTAGTATGTCTGCATGTCTATGGGAGGCCGCATCAGGGTAGGTGTATATGGTCTTAAACTGAGACTTGCATCGGTAGTACTTGCGACAATCGTTAAACTTTGGTTTTGGTGGTTCGGGGCTTTAACCGGTTCTGTGTACGCCTCTTCTAGGTTTATCGAGAATCGTAGTGTACTGGATGTGATGTCAAGATGGAAGTATCACTTCAGACATATGGAGATGATGTTCACGCAGGATACAGAACTAGTACTCTATAAAAGGTTGCAACCATCGGGACAATATGACTAGGTCAGGATTGTCCGATTTAAAGAGACTAGTTGTTTGATGTCCGATATATGTTTCGTACGGGGCAGACACATTTCCAGCCCCAGCCTAACATGTGATCGTCCGATACTGGATCGATGTACGCGATACTACGGTATACTACGCTTGATAAAGATCTAATATTCCAATAAGAATATTTCTGGAGAATTGGATAGGCATGGCGCTTTGCTAGATGCCAACCTTGTCTTGTAAATCGGTAAAAAATAGTACGAGGTACGTACGTGTTTGGATTATCCAACGACCGTATTTACTGCCAACATATCCGGAGATCTCTTGGGTCGCTTCCTGAAGATTCACCTATGATGTTTGATTCGAACTTTATTAATCTTGGATTAATTACGGAGAAACTTTATCTTGGATAAAATGCCTAATTAGGAGAGAGAACGATTAATTTGGAATAATCGATAAAATAATATATTCGATATATTAAACAAAATTAGATTTCGACGCGAAAATAACATCGGATTTTAATTCGGGCAAACGAATTAATTTAGAATTAATTCGTTAGCAATGTGAATAGTAATTTCGCTAGGCGTAATTATTTAATTCACGTCGCGATGGAAATTCGTTAATTCGGAATTAGCGAAACCGAGCCCGAAAGTGTTTGCGGACACATTCGTATTTTGAAACGAGTGGGACCCGCAAATCACATCGCGAAATCTCATCACTTGACACGACTAGTTGATGGATGTATCGAGTCACCTTTATGGGATTATACATTGTCACTATTCTCTATGTAAGTTGGTGAGGCCATTTAATGGCTTTTGGGAGGGAAAACCTTTTCACGGTTTTTGAAGGGTTTTTTACTAAAATATTTTGGTAATTGTTATCATCATCATTTCACGTTTTTTGAAACAAAAAAAAAGTGAAAATGAAAACCAAAAGCCACTCTCTCCCTCTTCTTCTTCTTGCTCACGCCGTGAGCTTCTTCTAAGGGCAGAAAAATTGTTTTTCATTTCTCCATTTTTTACTAGCACATTTTGGGATCAAAGGAGGTGATAGGGAAACAACCTTGGAGCTTGGAATACTAGAAGACTTGAAGCTTCTCTCCCTCTTGCTCTTGGCCGAAAGTTTCCACCTTGAAGACTCAAGGATTCTCTTCATCAATTTTCGTCACAAGCTTTGTAAGTATGATTCCGCCATGCTTCAAGCTTTACATGTATAAAATTGTGTATTTCTTTGGCTTATACTTTCTTTGGGACTAATTATAGAAACCAACAAAAATCTAAACAAATCACCTTCCCAAATTAAAAGATTCAAATCAAATCTCATCAATCGCCTTCCTAATTAAATTAAATCACATGCCTAAACTAAATAAAATCAAATCAAATTACCTTCCTAAATTGAAGAGATCATTTCCTTATGACACACAAATTAAATATTCCCTCATAATTACACAATCTCCGTTTTCCTACCCGTATAAGGTAAACCTCAACCCTCTCCTATAAAAAGAAGCATAAACCCAACCTTAGAACCCTTAGCACTCACGCCCAACATAAAGAAATTTCCCCTACAATTGCCATGAATCAGTCCCCTACATTGCCGCATACAACAGTAAAACCAGCCCCCTCTATTGCCGCACAAATTGACCAGAAAATACCCCTCAAAACCACCAAACTGCACCCCAAACTGTACTCCAAACCACCGAAAAAATTCTCTAAAAATCCCCTCCAAATTATTTAGAAAACTGCCCAGTAAACCTCAAAAAAACCACAGCGCCAACATACATAAACCACCGCAAACAGCAAGCTAAAAGAGTCCCTAATTACCGTAAAAATAGTAACCAAAAATAGCAGCAAAACAGAGGAAACAACAGCCTAAAACAGCGAGGCAACGAAGGAAAACAACGAACCAGTAAATCGGAAAAGTTACGGAGCATCAGCCCTTCTGACAACCCCATAACGCATTTCCAAGAGGCGACTTAAGAGGTTAGACCTGATGGCACTCTTTTATTTATTCTCGCTCTTTTTCTGTTATTTTTTTATTATTTCTTTGCATGCATATTATTGATTCATGTATGTTATGGCCATGGGATGAATGATTTTGTGCTATCTCTCGTGGTATATCGGATGAAAATCCGGACGTAAATTTTGTAGCCGAATCCGAATGGACGGTAGTGCTGTCTGAACTCGGGATACAATTCCACGTACCACTTGAGAAACACACATATTTTGTTTAATCCAATCTTGTGTTTATTCGTTGTTTATTAGAAATAATATGTTACTTTTATGCATGATTAGGTTGTTTAGTATGTTATTTTTATGCATGATTTAGTTGATTATTTCCAAGCATGATTTAGTTATATCACTTCTACGTTTATGTTTAGATTATTATTTATTTACATTGCCATGCTTATCGATTTAATGTATTCATGAGATTATGTGCTTGCCGTTATTTCGACTTAATTTTATGCATGCAAACTTAGATGTAGGTTATCTTGAATATGTCTGTTGCGTAGACTTGGTTAGATTATTGCACAATCCATTCTTCACAAGTGGCATAAGTAAGGGACCATTCCAAACCCAACAATTTGAGGTCTTCCCTTGAGAGGGGTGAGTACGGCCCTAAATCATTTTCCCAGTTCACACTGGGTGGCGACTCCATTTTATTTTCTCTGGTTTAGTTCCCCTACGGGCTACTCCGCACTCCCGACCGGGCCGCGAGCCTGGAACAACGTCGTCGATTTATGTGTCCTACACTGTGCTCTCAAGGCGTAGTCTTGCCATTAAGTTTTGGCTTTAGTGTGTGCACCTTTGGAGGCCACACACTTGGGTGGCTCTTTGGAACATGGAAGAGCTTGCTGAGTTCGAGAAATTCTTGTAGATTTGAGGGAGGACTGGAGGAGTCTTCGGTTCATGGCGAACGTGTCACAGTCCCCAACATATTCTTAGATGGAGGTAAAGACCCGACCTATGTTTCCCTTCTGACTATCCTTTATAGTTCGCTAATCTCTGAACCTTTTACAGCTTGCTAGGGAGATCTTCAAAAAGTCCGTCACGAGACCCGGGCAAAGGTAAAAAGGTGACAGAGTTTGGGGGCCATTATAGGGACCTCGTTTACTAACTTAGGTCTTACCCCGGGTGATTCAACACATCAGCCTAGGCAGGCTGGTAGGTTCTGATTAACCCACTAACCTTATGTTTACAGCCTTGTCTTTTTCTTTATGTTGGTTTTGCCCATTTTATTGTTCTAATCGTCTTATTTTGCTTGCATGAATGTCTAGTTACAAAATTCATGCTTAGCTTGCTCGGGAGGTAGAACGGGCTTCTAGGGGGTATCTAGCAACACCCACTCCCAAATTAGAACTCATATTCAGCCAGAGGCCATGCGAAAATCAGCACATTCAGCTGCCTCATCACTTAGGCCCTCAAGTGCCCCATAAACTACCATAATTCTGATCCCTCCAATCCGAAATTCAAGTGCTTCCCTTGACCATCCAAAAGACGTTTCCACCATATAAGGACCAAATAGATCAAAGAGCCTGCAAAGAGGGCTCCAAGAAGAAAAATAGCGAGCAAAAAATAAAAAAACCCCGGCAATCCCTTCTCAAGTTATGGAGGATGTCCCATTGTTGGGGATCAATAATTTTGTCAATAACGTGAGGGAAAATGTGGCCTACCTCCTCCTGACCTTTAATTTTGTTGTCGAGACGGTCATCTTGGTGCAGGCCAAGGCATACGAGGTAGTCTCACCTGAAGACATCATCAGCAGGACCTACAGTTTTCATGCAAAGGTAACTGGACTTCCCATTTGTACTTTGCTATTCTGATCTCATCTTCCATGCTACAGTTGGCCTATATATTGGCCACCAATAAAGATTTATTGACGAGCACCCTTTCCGAGGGGGGTCAGGTTCAAAGACTTTAAAGTCGCCTTATTGAGAGGGAGCAAGAACTATCAAACAGTGGCTAAAGCAGATAATCGGGGCCTCAAGGTATAGAACTGGGAACTCAAACAATCCAAAGAAGGCGCCAAGGCTGAGGTTGCCTCTCTCCGCCGAGCCTTTTAGATCATGAAGAATGAGAGGGATGAAGCTAGGGCTGAGGCTGCCCAGAAGAAGGATGACCTTAAGCATCTGTAATGGCCAGCTACTACGGCCGAGAGCAAACTTGGAAACAAATATATCAATTAGAGAAAGCTCTGGACGATTTAAATAGGATAGAAGCTTAGTTGTCTTGCCGTTTAGAGGCTACCAAACAATAAGCCAAGATAGAGGGGTTGGAGGAATGTGTCGAAATATTTGAGTGCCTCCATCCCAAGGTGGACTTAGAGATAATTCGCAAGCTCCAGATGGTGTCCAAATGGGAAATGACACAAAAGGAGGCCTTTGGTCTATTTCAGAAGACCCCGAGGTCATCCCAGACCCCGAGCCAATGTCTATGGTGCCTCATACTCAAGGAGATCCCATCATTTCTTCATCTGTTACTGCTCCTACCAAAGTTGCTCATAGACCATCAACTGTTGTTCCTCCAACTAAAGAAATTCTTGGCTCTTCCTTGACTGCACATGTTCCTACTAAATAGGCCCCTGTATATTCTTCTTGTCTGCTAGTTTTACTTCCTCCTTCTTTTTTATAGGTAACCCCGAGGGAGCCCTTTGTAAAAAATTATTCAATGAACGAATAGAAGTTGTCTTTGCATTTACCTTTCTAAAACACATACTAAACAAAGACCCGATCTGAGGCAGCTTCCATTAATACTTAGCCATTTTGTCAAATTTAATCCAATCATTCCCCTAATGGATCATGCCACTAGTAGACTCTGATGTCTGAACCCCATACAGCACAGCCCTTAGGATGTTTTACTTAGCAGATTCTAAATTTTTTAGAATGTAATCCTTCACCTGACCTTCTTCCCCATTTACGTCGTCATAATAGAAAGAAAACCCTGGTGAGCATACCCAGCCAAGAGCCGGTGTAAGAAATTGAGCATAAAGGAATGTTCCCTCCTTGTGCCATTCAAATGTGGCGACGGGGGAGAAATTTCGACCCCATGCCATCAAAATAGAGATAAAGCCTCGGTGGGATAAACTTGACACCGAGCCAATAAAATAACTTGGCCACAAGGGGATGTTCCCTCCTTGTGCCACTAAAATATGGCCATGGAGAGAAATTCTGACCTCATGCCATCAGAATGGAGATAAGGCATTGGTGCTACAAACCCGACCTCGAGCCAATGAAATAACTTGGCCACAAGAGAATGTTCCCTCCTTGTGCCATTCAAATATGATCGTGGGGGAATGAATATACCCTGAGCCTATAAGGGGATGTTCTCTCATTGTGCCACTCAAATATGGCTATGTGGTAGAAATTCCAGCCTTATGCCATAAAAAGGGAAATAAGGCCTCGATGGGACAAACCCGACCCCGAGCCAATGAAATAGCTTGGCCATAAAGGAATGTTCCCTCCTTGTGCCATTCAAATATGGCCATGATGGAACGAAAGCAGCCTCGAGGCATTACTTTCATTACCAAGACTAAGCTAGGAGGGAATATCTTCGACCTCCGGCAATCTCTATGGACAATGGCAATAATATCCTACTTTAAGTCGTCTAGTAAAACAAAAAACAAAAAAAATTAAAAAACAAGACAAGTGTATTGGGGGTGAATATCACATATATGTACTGACCAAAAAGAAACATCGAGGGAACCTTACACAATGTCTTGCCCCATGTTACCCAAAACAATAATTTTGAACCTTACAGTCCAACGTCCTGGCGAACCGAGCTACGAACCGAGGGGGCGGCAAATACGATGAGACTTTTTCCCATGCTAGGTAGGCCCTGAGTTTGTAAACACCACGGAGGCCCTCAGTCCTTCCATGTGCTATGCTTATAAAAATATGAAATGGGATGGCCAACACCACGGGGGAATTCTCTCTCCCCGTGCTAGGCATATCCCGAGGCTACAAAAGTCATGGAGGCTCGTGGGTATTCCCTGTGCTATGCACCTCCAACACTGGGCGGCAAACACCGTGGGGGGATTAGCCATCCCCACGCTATGCAAACCCATAACTATTATAATATTGTAGTTGTTCTTTATCCGTACATGCTATGATTACCGTGAGGCACCAAACACAACACCGACTCCTTTACCGAGAGTGTTATGGATAACTAAGACGCCAAATGCCACGCAAGTCTTCATGTTATGTCCCTTAAAGATACAAGTCATTGGGTAATAATGTTCCAGCCCGGGGGTTTGATAACGACACTTGGGATCGGCATGCCACGAGGGTTCGCACTTTTCCCACATGCCTTGCATCCCTTCACGTATTCCGACCACGAGTATTTCACAAGAATATTAAACATTTCTTTCCTGTTCAAATAATAAACAAGCATAGACAAACAAGTTTTTATTAAAAATAGGAAAGCTTTATTCATATTTAGAAGAACTACTACCAATCTTACAACTATTTGAAGGTCATTTTAAGAGAAGCTCTATTTGATATATCTTCTTAGCATCTCAGCTTTCCAGGGTTTTTGAGTCGGAAACCGTCCAGCCACTCAAGGTGATAGGTAGCCAACTTGTTGACTTCAATGACTTTATATGGCCCCTCCTAATGAGCCCTCATTGGGTCTCCTCGTATTGTGGGTAACTCACTTTAGGACTAAGTCACTGGACCAGAAGGATCGTTTCTGAACTCTCTTGTTATAGAAATGTGTCGTCCTTTGCTGATACACAGCCATCTTGAGCATCGACCTCTCTCTCTTTTCTTCTATCAGATCGAGGTGATGCTTGATGAGTTCTTTATTCTTCCTTTCTTCAAAGTGTCAATCCATGTGTGTCGCCATTACAATCTCGGCAGGAATAACTGCTTCATAACCATAAGCCAAATAAAAGGGAGTTTCTCCCATAGATTCTTTGTAGGTCATTCGATGTTCCCACAAAACCTATGGTAGCTTCTTGATAAGTGCATGAAAATATACTTTGAACATCACTAACTCGGTTTAATTATCATATGTTTAATCTTAATTAGAGTTTATTTTGTGCTTTGTTATTAGGAAGCATTGGAATATAGTTATGGAATAAATTACACGTGTTTCGGGACCTTACGGATGTGTCGGGAGCACGCGGGAAGTAAGTAGAGACACCGGATTCATATCCTGCAAAGCCAGACACGCGTCACGACGTAGGAAGCGTTCCCATGGTTTTGTTAATCAGTGTTTTAACGTGAATCCGAACTCCGGGGCTTTTCTATATAAACCCATCTTCGTCCTAAACCTTAGAATCAGAGAAAAAATGAGAAATACAGAGAGAAACAAGCGAAAAACAGAGAACAAAAAGCCATAAACATAAAATCAAGAGTGGAAAACGAAGAACTTCAAGGAAAACATGACGTCTCTCCAATCTATCAAGGTTGTATCTCTTTCTTCCATAGAGAGCTAATCTCCTAGGCAAAGCTAAGGATGAACTTTTGTATTTAAATTCTTATGTTCATGTTGTTAATTCTTAATGTACCTTTTAATGTTTAATATAATTGATGGTTGTTGTTCTTTATTATCTTTCGCTTTATAATCCAGAAACTTATTTTGTCAACTCTCATATAGATCCAGTCATGCTTCTTCTATGTGTGATTTGCGAAACCAGTTGTAAATGGTAAAGTTGTTTTATGTGTTAGTCTTCTATTGCAGTATTGCCTTAGGGTATATTATCGATGTTAGATAGCTTGTAATGATAATTTTTGTGTGCTATTAACATAGAGAAAATAATCATTGATTACCTTAGAATTTAATATGTGTAGAATTGAATATCTTTCAATTGTTGGTTTGGGATGTGAAACCTTCGATTGCGTAATGAAAAGAATCAATAACTGAATATAGGAGTTTGATACACCTAAAATTCTCGATGCTTTGCTGTTTATCTCTACTGATATTCTCAAGTAATTTCCATAGTTTTTATTTTACATTATCAATTCAATCTTTATTTTCATTAAGTTACTGCTAACGTTTTGTTTAAGTAAATTAGTTATGTGTAACCATCTCTCTGAGGAATTGCTACCCCAACTATACTGCGATAACCGCAAATACTTTTTGGGCGTAATCAAAATTTGGCGCTGTTTGCGGGGAGACGGTTTACAACTTAAGGAGCAAGTTTACTTAGTCACCAACAAAAGCGGTAACTTCATTCGATATTTTATTATTATTATTATTTATTTTATTTCAATATTAGCATTAATTTAGATTTTATTCTGATTTTTATTTTATTTTATTTTATTTTATTTTCGTTCCTTGTGTTATTTGTGTTTTATTTTATTACTTTTATTTTAATTATAATTTTAGTAGACTTTAATTTATAGTTTCATTCTCTTTATTTTATTTTATTTTCTCGTATTATTTGTGTTGAAGTGCATGTCTAGACTTAGGGATCGGTTAGGTAGATTTGCTAGGGTATAAAAGGAAGATTCAGAGTCAAACTCAGACTCAGAGAGTTTGTTTGACAATCTCTTTACCACACCATTCACATCTAGTGCACACACTATGAGCGAGTACGAGAGACCAGCCATGTGGTCTCTTGAGCAATACCTCCACCCACTCGCACAGCTACACCTTCGAGCATAATGTTTCCTCATAATGCACCACACATAGATTTTAAACCTGAAATGATACAGTATCTCCCAACTTTTCACGGTTTAGAGAGCGAAAATCCTTACGTGCATATTAGAGAGTTTGAAGAGGTAGTAGCAACCTTCCATGACCGGTTTGGAACCACTGACACAATTAGACTTAAGTTCTTCCCTTTTGCTCTTAAAGATAGAGCTAAGAACTGGTTGTATTCTTTAAGACTATGTCAATAGGATCATGGGGCAAGATGACACAGGCCTTCTTTAATAAATATTTCCCACATCATAGTACGAATGCCTTGAAAGAAAAATATCCACCTTCACCCAGAGAGACAGTGAAAACCTTTATCAAACATGGGAGAGGTATAAGGAGATGTTAGCTAGTTGCCCTCACCATGGATATGAGAGTTAGAACTTAGTAAGTTATTTTTATGATGGTCTAACCCCTAGAGAGCGCCAGTTTTTTGAGACAATGTGTAATGGTGAGTTTATAAGGAATGACCCTGATGAGGCATTTGAGTACTTAGATAACCTGGCTAAAAAATCGCATACTTGGACTGGACCTAATGCAATAGATAACATGGATAGAACATACCCCGCACCTTCTAGTAGAGGCATACACCATTATAGAGAAGAAGATAGTCTTAGGGCACATGTTGAGCTATTGACTAGACAAATAGGAGCCTTACAAGCCAGAGATAGCAAGACCATGCATTCTTTCGGCCACCTAGAACCCCAAGAGTGTCTGGTATATGGTGAAATGAGAGGGACATATGAAGAACAATGCAGTGCATTAGGGACGTACCAGAAGCCTTATACACCATATCCAGATACCTATAACCCTAGTTGGCGACATGAGTCTCATCATCCTATTCAAACACCACCACCTAGAGATTACAGTGCTCCTCAGTATCACATACCTACTGTTTCTAAAATTCTTTAGAGGATACTGTGCAAGCATTTGTGGAGGCCCATAAGGCAATTGTGGAAGCCCAGAGTAAAACAAACCAATGGTTTGAGTCACTGATAGCTCAGGTAGCTGAAGATCATAGGGAGATTAAGAGACAGATCTCTAAGTTAACTAATGTCCTGAGTGTGCATGAACAAGGAAAATTTCCATCTCAGGCTCAACAAAATCCACAAGGACAACACATGGCACAGGCTGATCATGAGGCAACCATTGTAAAATGTGTCAATATTATATTCACTAGGAGTGGTACGGAGGTAGGGAGACAGGACATGTCCAACACTTTAGATGCCACTAAGGATAATAGTGAAGATACTCCTCAAGCAGAATAAAAGACACATTTCCAAGTTAGAGTACCCTTCCCTCAAGTACTTAGGCCCACAATGAGAGCAACAAACCCAAATGGTGAGATCCTAGAACGTTTGAAGCAAGTAAAGATCAACCTTCTGTTGTTACATGTGATAAAACAATTTCCCACTTATTTGAAGGTTTTGAAGGATCTATGCACCATAAAAATGAAGCATAATGTGAAGAAGACGACATTCCTAACAGAGCAGGCTAGTGCTGTGATTGACCAGAGGACTCTGCCCAAATATAAAGATCCAGGAAGTACCACCATTACCTGTTACACTGGCACATCTGAGTTCGGTCAAGCCTTATTAGATTTAGGTGCTAGTGTTAATCTTATGCCATATTCAATCTATGTGCAGTTAGAGCTTGGTGAGATTAAACCTACATCTGTAGTTTTACAATTAGCTGACCGATCAATTAGAGCACCATGGGGAGTAGTTGAGGATGTACAAATTGATAAATTCTATTACCCTGTCGATTTCCTAATCTTAGACACTCAGTCTATGGTTAACACTGAGTATAAAATTTTTCTAATCTTAGGTAGAACTTTTCTTGCTACAGCTAATGCCCTTATTAATTACAGGAACGGTCTCATGAAGCTATCATTTGGGAGTATGACACTAGAGGTGAACATTTTTCATGTTGAAAAACAACCACGGGATGGTGATGAATGCCACTACAAATACATGTTAGAAATAGTCCTGCCAGAATCAGCTTCTTTACAATATGTATCAAACCCTCCTGAACTGAAACTGGTCCCAATGAATCATAAAAGGAGGAAAATGAGAGTTATTGCCCAATTAAAGATGATACATGGGAAGCTAAAAATGGGGGTGAACTAACCTTTACATGTGTGCAGCTTAAAATGTCACCCACCAGACCCTGGGGGAACCATGAATAAACCGTCGCAACTAGACATAAATTCTTTATCATGCCTTCATCAATTCGCAACATGGAAGCCACCATGACAACTTGGGTGGTTACGTCTGGTTGAAGACGTTAAACTTAGCGCTAACAGGGAGGCAACCCGTACATTTGTATTTTATTTTATTTTATTTATTTTACTTTATTGTGTGCTAATTGCATGTTTATTGTTTGCATAAGTATTTATGCAAGTGTTAGCATAACTTACACAGCCATATAACTAAAGTCTCACCAGCAGGAACCTGATCAACTCTGCGTCTGGTAGTGTTGTTCCTTAAGCATTTTTCCTTATATTTATCTTACATTAAGGACAATGCAAGCTTTAAGTGTGGGGGTGTATGCATGCGCATGATAATACCTGTTATAAAAAAAATTATTATTATTTTGTTTGTTCTTAGTCCTTAATAGTAAAGCATATGTCCAATGATGATATCGTTTGTTTTAGGGTGCAATCTTAGAAACGATAATTCCTTTAATGTACTTTTATCTGATACTTTGAGTAGTTGATCTAAGTTAGACTCGTAAGCACTTAATTATGGGTTTTTAGCAGTGACAACCTAAGTAGTTGGCAAAGTGACTAGTTGAAGAAATTATATATCGATGAATGACCGTTTGCTTAGATGTCTATCCTGATTTGCTAGTGTTTTGATGTGTGGTATGATTAAAAATAAAAAGAAAAAATCTCTAAAGAAATAAATTAAAACCACCTATAACCGATAAGAGTGAAGCTACCCATGTGCGAGTATTATGACCAACATTAGGAGAAATGCTACCTTAAAGGGTAGGTGTGTAAAAAAAATAAAAAAAAAAGTTGAAAAGAAAAGGAAGAAAAGGAGAATGAAAAAAATAATAATCATACCATACTGAGCAAAGAAAGGCAACTACATAGCATAATTGAGATATCTAGGTTGGTTTGACCCATCAGATCCTAATTTTTAAATGAAATCATTCAGTTGGCTTACCTAGGAATCAAGCTGTGAATGAACCTCTTCACATACACACTGTGAGTCTCGCTTAGATGATTTATTCAGGGACTTGGATTTGAGTTACATTGAGTAATTTGAAGGTTCTCTGGTTTCATTACTAGGTATTCTTTGAGGACAACAATATGCGAAACTATTGAGACTACTTTATTTTGTTTTTGTATTTTTATATGTTTTGAATGACGTTTGTGGGTGTCGTCGATGTAAGCGCTCATAAGACTATAACTCATCCACTATGGACACCTAGGGGTTTAAAGGCTTGTGGAATACGCTAAATGCAATCGTGATCCCTACAAAAGTGGCTTAGTTAGTTTTTAATTTATTTAGTTCTAATTTTATTTTGCGCTTGAATTGCTAGGGACTAGCAATAAGCTAGTTGGGGATTGTGATAAGTGCATGAAAATATATTTTGAACATCAATAACTCGGCTTAATTATCATATGTTTAATCTTAATTAGAGTTTATTTTGTGCTTTGTTATTAGAAGGCATTAGAATATAGGTATGGAAACAATTATGCGTGTTTCGGGACCTTACAGATGTGTCGGGAGGGCGCAAAAAGAAAGCAGAGACCAGTGATTCTGATAATGCAAAGCCGTACGCGTGTCGCGACCCACATGGCCATGCGTCATGAAGCAGGAAGCGTTCCCAGTGTTTTGTTAATCAGTGTTTTAAAGCGAATCAGGACTCCAGGGCTTTTCTATATAATCCCAAATTCGTCCTAAACCCTAGAATCGGAGAAAAATAAGAGAAAATCATAGAGAAACAAGAGAAAAATAGAGAACAAAGAGCCACAAACATAAAATTAAGAAAGGAGAACGAAGAACTTCAAGGAAAACATGATGTCTCTCCGATCTATCAAGGAAGTATCTTTTTCTTCCAATGAGAGCTAATATCCTAGGCAAAGCTAAGGATTGACGTTTTGTATTTAAATTCTTATGTTCATGTTGTTGATTCTTAAAGTACCTTTTTAATGTTTAATACAATTGATGGTTGTTGTTCTTTATTATCTTTCTCTTTATAATCCAAAAACTTGTTATGTCAACTCTCATATAGATCTAATCATGATTCTTCTATGTGTGATTTGTAAAACCAGTTGTGACTGGTAAAGTTATTTTATATGTTGGTCTTCTGCTGCAGTATTGCCTGAGGGTATATTATCGACATTAGATAGTTCGTAATGATAACTTTTGTGTGCTGTTAACATAGAGAAAATAATCATTGATTACCTTAGAATTTAATATGCGTAGAATTGAATATCTTCCAATTGTTGGTTTGGGAAGTGAAACCTTCAATTGTGTAATAAAAAGAATCAATAACTAAATATAGGAGTTTGATACACATGGAATTCCTGATGTTTTGTTGTTTATCTCTGTTGATACTCTCAATTAATTTCCATAGTTTTTATTTTACATTATCAATTCAATCTTTATTTTCATTAAGTTACTGCTAATATTTTTTTAAGTAAATTAGTTTCGTGTAACCATCTCTTTGAGGAATCGACACCCCAACTATACTGCGATAACCGCAAGTATCCGTAAGTACTTTTTGGGCTTAATCACTCCTCGACCCATATACCCTTACATGATCCAAGCCTTACTTTCAAATTACTCTTTATGGTCTTGTTTGCTGCTTCTATTTGGCCGTTGGACTTTGGATGAGTCGGTGAGGCAAATCTTAGTGTAATATGAAGGTCCTCACAAAGCTTCTAGAAGCCCTTGCTATAAAATTGCTTTCCGTTGTGCATGATAATAGCGCGGGGAATCCCAAACCGGCATATGATATTCTTTCTTACGAACTCAGTTGATTTCTTCTCAATTATTGTAGACAGCTCAACCTTTACCCACTTGGAGAAGTAATCAATTGCCATGATCGTAAATTTTGCTTAATCCCAACATGTAGGCATGGGCCCAATAATATCCAATCCCATTGTGAAAACGGACAAGGACTTGACAAAGTGGTCAGTTGCTCGGGCGGCTAGTGAGGTACATTGGCATTTCTTTGACACCCATCACATGCCCGGGCAATATTGGCCTTATCCTCATGTATTACCTAAGTGCCTTGTGGGCAATCGAATGACCCCCAAAGTGGCTTCCGCAGATCCCCTCATTAATTTCTCTAAGTATATAATTAGCCTAATCGGGTCTAAGACACCTTAAATACGGTATCGTGTACCCCCTACAATATAATACTCCATCTATCAAGTAAAATTTTGCACTTCGATACTTCAGTCTCCTTGCCTCTTTCTTATATTCAGGCATGTCTCATGTCTCTAAATATTTCTTGATCGGGACCATCTAGGATGACACACCTTTGATTTCTAGTTCCATAACGTTGGATGCTCCCACACTTTTTGGTTGCAAGATTTCCAACTGTATAACCCGAGATATCTTAGATTTGATGGATGATGCAAGTCGAGCCAAAGAATATGCCTGCTGGTTGCTCTCCCGTCTGATCTGCTCGAACACCACATTCCTCATCCCTTCAGCTAGCTTCTTTACGTTGACATGGTAAACTATCATGTTTGGCTCCCTTGCTTGGAACTCACCATTCAGCTGTTAAACAGCTAACTGAGAATCGCTTTATACCACCACGTCTCTTACCCCAACAACCTCGCAAAGTCTCAGCCCGACCAGAATTGCTTCATATTCTGCCTCATTATTTTTAGCTTCGAATGCAAGTCTCAGGGCATAGCTTAATTCCTCACCATCATTAATTCTAAGGATAATCTCGGCTCCACATCCTTGTGTCTTGATCGAATCATCAACGAACAGCTCCTATCCTGCTTCCCTTTCTACCATAACCTGAGGGCCAGTTATACAACAAAATTCGCTAGTGTTTGCCTATTGATTGACACCCTAGGTAGGTAGGATATGCATACTCACTGATTTCTACGGACCATTTCACTAGATGACCCGAGAACTATGACTTATGCAATATCTTACTCAGCGGGTGGCCGGTCCCCGATGCGGTGGGCTTGAAAATAAGGGCATAACATCCTCGATACAGTGACTAAGGACAAAGCCACCAGCTCATTGGCTGGATACCTAGTTTCTGCTTCCAGCAAGGCCTTACTACTATAGTACATTGGCCTCTGGATTTTTCTACTTCATGTAATAATACCGAGCTTACAGCATATTCAGAAACATCCAAGTACAAAAATAGCAACTTACCCAGAATCGGCTTAGCCAGTAGTGGAGGTTGAGCCAGGTACTTTTTGAGCTGTTGGTACGCGTCATCACACACACTTTTCCAGCTAACTCCTTTCTTGGCCTTATTAATTATTTGAAAGAAGACATGGCATTTGTCGGTGGCTTTAGAAATGAACCGGTTGAGTGCTGCCACGAGACCTGTTAAACTCTGCATTTTCTTCACCATCCTCAGAGGTTTCAGATCCAACACTACCCTGATTTTCAGTGGGTTTTCCTCGCTACCTCATGCACTGACCATGTACTTCAAGAATTTTCCTGAAGATACCCCGAAAGCGCATTTATCCATATTTAACATCATATTGTGCTTTCTCAGGAGCTCAAAAGTCTCTCTAAGGTCATCAATATATTCCTCGGGTCAGGCAGTCATCGTGATCATGTCATCAACATATACATGTATTGTCTGCCACTGAATGGACTGAAGACTTTATTCACAAACCTTTGATAAGTGGCCCCAGCATTCTTTAATCCAAAGGGCATCACTTTATAAATATACAACCCATAGTCGGTGATGAATGATGTGTTCTCCTCATCTTCAAGATGCATTCTAACCTGATTGTACCCCGAGAAGGCATCTATAAAGCTGAGTAACCCATGACATGTTGTCGAGTCCACTAACTGATCTATCTTTGGGAGTGGAAAGTTGTCCTTCGGGCAGGTCTTGTTCAAATCAGTGAAATCCACGTACATTCTCCACTTCCCATAAGCCTTCTTCACCAAAACCACGTTTGATACCCAATTTGGTATTTAACGTTCCTCATAAACTCGGCCTTCATTAATTTTTCAACCTCTGCCTCAATCGCCTTGTATCGCTCCTGGTTGAAAATCATCATCTTCTGCTTTACTGGTTTATGGGCATGATCTATCGCTAGACGATGACTGATGATCTTGGGGTCATTCTGGATAGGGGTGTTCAAATTTTCGAGTAAACCCTCGACCCGACCCAAACCGACGTAATCCGACTAGCGTGGATTTCAAAAGAAATTACAGGTTTTTCGGGTCAACCAGACCCGACCCGATATTTTCGGGTTGGTACACGGGTTTGACCTCAAAACCCGAACCGACCCAACTCTATAATATTTTTATTATTTTTCTACAAAATTTATTATTTTTTTAAGTTTTTACTGTTATTTCATTATTTTTTACTTTTATTTTCTTGAAGCTTTATATATATGATACTTTTCTGGACATAAAATATCTAATATTTATATTTCAAAAATAATAATTCATTAAAAATATATTTTTTTCCGACCCGACCCAACCCGACCTAATCAAATTTCACCTTCGCGTGACTCAACTCACGTTTCTCGACCCGCATGACCTGACCCAATCGGGTCTCATAAATTTTTAAAAAAACAAACCCGACCCGTGAACACCTCTAATTCTAGGCATGTCCCAATAATCCCACTCGAAGACATATACGTACTCCTTCAAAAAATCCAGCAGTCGCCTCCTCAAGTTTGGCTCCAGCCCAACCCGAACCTTTTATTATTTTTCCTTGACCAAAGAGCTCCACTAGCTCCAGCTCCTCTCATGTTCCTAACTGGGTAGGTTCCTAACGTCAGAGATCGGATGACTCTGCTTCTGCTGCATCCACTTCTTTTTCTTTCCTCTACGCTCCTACTTCTTCAATGCACAGGGTTTCTCTTGAAACGGCGGCAAAGCAACTCCTAGCCACTTTCTAGCTTCCACAAACTACCCCAACCCCATCTTGAATTGGAAACTTCAATTTCAACTAATAACTCGACATAGCTGCCCTCGACTTCATCATAAGGGTCTTCCTAAAATACCTGATAGATGTTCATGTAATCCACTACTGTGAAATCCATCATGATGATCCAAGTATGGGGGGTTATCCCGATAGTCATTGTCAACTTTACCCAGCCTAATGGGACAACAGTTTCTCCCCCAAACCCATACAATGGTGTTGCATCCTGGATCAAGGTAGTGAACTCTACGCCCAAACTATTCAATGCATCCTTGGAGATGATATCCATCGCACTCTCTGGGTCTATCCGTATTTTATCCACCTCGGCCCCGCCAATATTTTCCTTGATTATCAATGCATCATCATGAGTGTATCTCACCCATTGGTCATATTCCTCGGTGAACATTATGGGCACTGTCATAGCCTTCTAGGTCTTTGGGACACTCTCTGTTATCAGTACCCATGGGCCCTCGGTCCGACAATAGTTCTTTCTTGCTCTGTTTGAATCTCCGGCCAACGTCATTCCTCATGTTATTGTGAACATTTGCCTATCCTCCCTTTATTGTTTGACCCTTATAGCCTTGTGGTCTACGCATTCCTTAAGATAACCATTCCTCACCAGGTCCTCCACATGTTCCTACAGGTCTCTGCATCTCTCTACGGTGTGCGCAATAAGCTTTGTGGTGTGCGCAATAAGCTTTGTGGTCTCTCTTCTCGATCAGGAACCTCCTCGGGTCGGACTCAGTTAGTATGCCTTTATCTTGAATTTCCTAAGCGATCTGGGCTAATGGTCTGTTCAAGGCGGTGTATGTTGTTCCTCCAATGACAAGAGCAACCTTGATCGGGGGCCTTCACTCATAGGTTAGATCACCCTGAGCTATCGTTCTGAATTTCTTCCTCTAATTTCTGCCAAAATCACCCCGATTATCTTTCCTTGGCACTTTTGGTGCCTGGGTAGCTCCTCCTATTCTTCGAGCAACACAAACTTCTTTACCAGCTCCAATGTTGTGGCATAGTTCGGTACCCCCTGGATTTTTAGGTGGGACCATAGCTTTCTGACCCTTAAGGGTCTTATTTGCATAGCGCTGGCAATAACTATAGATCTCACCCTCCGCGCATTCTTCTTCCCATTTCCACGATGTCCATGTTGGACAAAATGACCCATAGCGTCACTATTTGCACAGATCATTGTGTTGTTGTAGCAAATTAACTATGTAATAAGGAAATTGCACTCTCATCATTTGTGATTAGATCACCATAGATATATAAATGAAGAGAGGTCCCTATGATTAGTTCCTGGATTGAGATGATATGAGACAGTATCAGTCCACGAAGGATTAATCATTAAATATCCCTAGCCGTAGTATTATCGAGACTGGACATCGATAATGCGGAATAGGCTAGTATTGCACTTGTGCGTGTTGTGAGAGCACAACGGCATAGTTCTCATATATATAAGTATTGGATACTTATGCAAGTGCGATAGGAGGTCGTGTTTCACCGATGGTACGGGAAACAGCTTCGCTCTAGATAGACCCCTCGGAATCCCATTGGTATTATGACTATGTGTCTATGGGAGGCCGAAATCAAGGTAGGTGTGTATGGTCTTAACCTGAGACTTACATCGCTAATACTTACGATAATCGATAAACTTTGGTCTTGGTGGTATGGGACTTTGACCGGTTCTGAGTACACCACTTCTGGGTTTATCAGAGAGTCGTAGAGTATTGGGTGTGATGTCAAGACGGAAGTGTCACTTCAGTCATATTGGAGTTGATGTCACGCAGGATACGGTACTAGTGCTCTTGAGTGTTGCGCAACCAATCGGGATATTGTGACCAGGTCATGTATATCCGATTATAGAGACTATGTTACCAGACATCCGACATGTGCTTCGGACGGGGCAGACACTTATCCAGCCCCAGCCCTAGCACGTGATTATCCGATACTGGACCGATATACACAATACTACGGTATACTACGCTTGATACAGATCTATATATTCCTGTAAGAATATTTCTGGAGAATTGGGTAGGCCATGGCGCTTTGCTAGAAGCCAACCTTGTCTTGTAAATCGATATAAACGTAGTACGAGGTACTTACGTGTTCGGACAGTCCGACGATCGTATTTACTGCCAACATATCCGGAGATCTCATGGGTCGCTTCCTGAAGATTCACCGATGACGTATGACTCGCACTTTGATTAATCTGGGATTAATTAGAAGAGAGAGATAGAATTAATCTGGGATTAATTCGATGAGAGAGAAAATTAATCTGGGATTATTTGCGGAGATATTTATCTGGGATAAAATATTAATTAAAGAGAGAGAACGATTAATTTGGAATTAATCGATAAAATAATATATTTGATATATTATTAGAAATTGGATTTCGACGCGAAATTAAAATTAGATTTTAATTCGGGCGAACGAATTAATTTAGAATTAATTCGTTAGCGACATGAATAGTGAATTCGCTAGGCGTAATCATTTAATTACGACGCGACGGAAAATTCGTTAATTTGGAATTAGCGAACCCGAGCCCGAGAGTGATTGCGAGCGCATTCGCATTTCGAATTCGAGCGCGGCACGCGAGTCGCATCAAATGTCAAATCATTTGTCACATCATACGTCAAATCAATTGTCACTTTGAGTGATGTGACTTAAAGTTAAAAGTAAAAGTGATGGAATATGAAAAGGTTTGGAATATATATATGTTTTATTTATTTTTGGAAAATAAATGAATAAATATATATTACTTTTTCTTTTCCCTTTTTACACATAATTCGGTCCTCTCTCTCTTACATGCAGTACACGATTTCTCTCATCTCCCTCTCTTTTTCTTCTTCATCTCCTTCACGCATGGTGCGATTTTCTTCTCCTTTTTCTGGTTTCACCGAAAATTTGAGAAGCAAAATGGAAGATGATAAGTGCTAGCACACACCTTGAGCGATACTAAGGTGATAGGGAAGTGAGTTTGTGAGCATGGAATCTCAAAGCTTTGAGCTTTAATGGAGTTCATGCATGGCCGATTCTTGGAGGTTCAAAGAGGACTAAAATCGCACAGCCCACTGCAAGGAGGAGCTACTGCCGAGCTCAATGGAGGACGAAAATGGCTTGTC
This sequence comes from Zanthoxylum bungeanum, assembly GCA_019454045.1. Classification (NCBI taxonomy): domain Eukaryota; kingdom Viridiplantae; phylum Streptophyta; class Magnoliopsida; order Sapindales; family Rutaceae; genus Zanthoxylum; species Zanthoxylum bungeanum. The sequence goes on along the minus strand of SKCR01036835.1, from coordinate 94,017 downwards.
TTCTTCATTTCATCAAAACCAATCAATGTGAGTTATGTTTCCGCCTTACTCCTTTGATGTGTTCATATGCGGTTTTTTATGCATGATTTGTTGATCTTGGGACTTGATTTAAACTCAACAGTCCATCCACTCTGGTGATCCTTTTTCCCTTTGCTATTTCCTCTCTCATTCTACTAGGACCTACCTCACCTCATTCTCCTACCTTCTTTTCAAATTTCTCAATATTCTCCATCATAGCCTTCATAAAGGCCTGAGTTGTTTCCCTCTCTTTTCAAGCATCTTCCTTTTCATTTCGTAGGGTTGCTTCCATCTTCTCCATCCACTCCATTGTCGAAGCCTTTTAAGTTATGTGATTTCCATCTCCTGCCATCGTCTTATCTTGTTTGCTGCTTTTTGTATTTATCCACAGAACTATTGATGGTAATTTTCATTCCAGATGTAATTTCGAGAACTTACTCCTCGAACAAACCTCCCTCAAGTAATGAATTTTTTTGGTTAGATGGTAAACCAAAGGCAAACTTGCAAGCAAATTAAAAATCACAGAGAAAAATAAAGAATTAATGTGGTTCGGTGAAAAGTAGCTCCAACCTATGTCCATGAGAGCAAAGAAAGGAAACTTTATTACTAGATCATGTCAAACCGACCTGCTTTCTCCCTCTCTATCACTAAGCTTTTTTGCCATCTTTTACAAATTATGAAAATATAAAAACAAAATGCTAATAAATGAGCCCCCATGAACCAACCTCTAAAACTGAATCCTCAACCCCTTTATATAGGCCCTTTAATCTTCTGTTAAACCCATAAATTTACCATTACTCTAACTCGTGACGTCAGCCACGTCCTCTTGTCATTATTGCGCACTATTACATGTTCTCTTCATATGGGCTCTTTAATCTTTTACTGTTACACCAACTTGTGACGTCAGCCACGTCCTCTTGTCATTATTGCCCACTATTACACATTTTTCCAGCTCCACTACTGTTAAACGTTCTGCACACGCGACAGCCTGCAATTCAACTACTCTCACATTGTTCCGTGTGCCAAGAGATAATCATCTTCTCTGCTCCCATCACATCAGCCTTTTGGAGGCTCATTCTCTCATGTACGGCTTACATCATCCAAGCATAAGCATAAGATACGACTATCCCGATCTAAGTCGCCAGTCGGCATGCCGAGGTAATTAGTGCCAGATCATTTTATTAGTGTCCTAGAGATGCCCAAGGATCCTAAAAAAGATTTATGTGTGAATAAAATCAAAGGAAGTTGTGGAAAAACTTACAATGATCGGATAAAGTTCAAGACTTTTCTTTGATGTATGGAAGCTCCAAGCTTTGTTGAGTGTTCCAAACTCAAGGGTGAGTTCCCTATCACCTTTTTTAACTCTTGAAGTGCTAGCTTGCTTGAAATTTTACAACAAAATTTCCAAGGAGAGAGATGGCTCACGGTTTTGGTAAGAAAAGAGAGAAGATGAATAGTTCCCAACCTTCCAAAAGTTGTGTTTACTTGTTTCAAAAGCATGTGTTTATTGTGTGTTAATGTTGCCTTTTAAATTACCAACTACTTCCATCACCAATAGTGACTAGTGATGTAAGTCATGAGTCCCATCCATTTAATTCCAAATCTAGTTGGCTTACACAAACACTTTGTTTGATGAAGTATGCTTGAATGAGGTGAATTGAAGTTATGCATGATCAATTTCAAGAAAATTGGATTAGATCAATTTTCCCCAATTCTTTAGGTTGAACATGAAACTTGAAATTGGGGTAAAAATATGTTTGAGCTTGTTTTAATTGAATTGGATGTTTAAGTATGCTTAGAACATGTTTAATTGAGATTGTGTGTGATCAATTTCGTGAAATTGGATTGGATTCAATTTTCCCCAAATTGAAGGCTTGGCCGAAAATTGCATAACCCTAATGTCTTGGTAATTTTGTTTTGTTTGATCATTGGATGACTTAAAACAATTGGTTAATGTTGTTTTGAAGTTCAATTGGATTGAATTTTGATTTAGAACATTTTTTCCCTTTTAAAGTGGCTTGGCCGAATCTTATGAACATGAAATTCTTTGTGATTTTTTGTTTTAATTCATTGGATGAATTGAATGGATTTGGGAAATTAAGATTGTGGACTCAATTGGATTGAAACCGAATCGAATTGAAAAACCCCTAATTGCCGAGACTTGAAAGCATGTTAATTGGGTTTGATTTTAATTGAATTGTGTTGGACACTATTTGGTTGTTAAAGTGCATGATTAGTTAGGCTAATTGATGTTTTAGAAATGTTAATTGGGTAATTGATTGTGTATTACACTTAGGTTAATTAATTGTGAAATTTGGAATTTTATAAGTTAATTAATTTGGGCTTGATTTTGGAAATTGGGCTTGTTAGGTTGTAATTGGGCTTTTGGGCTTTGTTGTAACAAAGTTGGGTTTAGGCAAAATTGGTTGGATCCAATTAGGCCCAAAACCGAATCCAAAAGGTCCAATTATGACTTAATGGACCTTAATTATTTAATTGGGCCTAATGGGCCAAAAATTAATTTAAAGGCTTATGGGGGTAACTCCCGGATTGGATTTTGGTTGTTCGGTTTGACCCGAGTTGACCAAAAGTCCACGCCTTATAGAAATTAATTAAAAGTCCATTGGACTTTAATTAAATAAACATTAGATGTTAATCGGGCTTTGAGACCCGTTGCGATTAAATTTGGAATTTAGTCGTAAGGTCGTAAAGGTTGTTAATAATAAAAGTGTAATATTTATTTAGAATTAAATAATGAATTAGTATTAAATGCGTATTAAATGGATTTAATTATGTAATTTAATTTAATTCGTAGGAATCGTACTTTGAGTACGTGTTCGCAATACGAGTTTGACTCGAACAAAATCAAATCTTTGTTTGAACATTGGATGATCACTAATAATCAAGATTAATTAATTTGATTGATTGATTGATAACATGCTTGTATGAATACATGGTTGTGATGTTTGAATAATGCATATCGGATGGATATTAGCCGGGTGGGGCGATTTTGGAAATTGTAATAAATTTGATTTATTAAATTGGACCTGCGTGTCCAGCCTTATCTCCTATTTCTTTGTATTCTCTTCTCACCTATTCCCCTCCATGTAAAAGAGGTTTTTTTAGAAGTGTAGTGTAACGGGTAGAAGTAATACAAGTGCAGCTTGAGAGAGAAAGGGAGAGATTTGATCTAGGATCAATGTGTAAAGTATCCATCCGCATATCATTATTATTTTATTTCATACTCGCTTTATTATGTATTTAGAATGCATGTTTAAGGGTGTATGATGATGAGACCTTAACAAAGATAATTAAATTGGTAGCCAATTTACACGCGAAAAACCCTCGTTTTATATTAAGCAAATATCCTTCCATTGAATGATTCTTGTTCAAGATCCGAAGTTGGCATTGGTTTGTTTTTGACCAAAGTCAAGACCTTTGTCAATCAAGGATGTACTTGAATCATGAGAGTTTTGTTGCATATCGGTGTCTTGTCCAAATCGTGATTTTTATTGGCCAAAGTCAAGGTCACTTTTTGTCCAATGACATTGATTACGAAACTTTCCTCGTCAATGGGTCCCGCTTAACTGGAATCATTAGGTTTGTTTTTGGCCAAAGCCAAGGCCTAGATGATTCGGAGGATATGGTTAGGAAAATGTATTGGATACATTGACATTATACATATGTTTCGGACTTGGATGTCCACCTAACCGGATCTAGGAATTGGATGAGATCCAATTGATCTGTGAGATCTACCTAGTTAAATAGCATACAGCTTTTTATTGGCCAAAGTCAGGGTTGTGTGTTATTTAATAGGATCCTAGCCCACTAGGAAACGCGGTTTCCCGAGTACTCACTGAGGGTTAGAGGCTCGACGAAAAATAGTGGGAGGCAAGTATTGATTTGCAACATTCGTTCGATTACTCGCTAAACACGCTCATTTAAATTATTTCGTCGTTATATTAAATGTTAGTTAGACTAATATTTAAATTGTTGTTTTAATAAACAGTTGGACTGTATTATACTTGATTATATATAATTGGATTATATTAATCAATATATTTGAATTAATTACTTCAGTTTACAGTTGATTTTATAATTGGATTATAGTAATCAATGTAATTGAGGTAATTAATTTGGATTATATTTGATTATATAGTTGGACTATTATAATCATTATAATATATATTGTACCACTAATCGTTGATTAAATAGTTGGACTATTGTAATCAAGATAAAATTGAAAAGTTGAATATTTAAAATATATAATCATTGGATTAAATGTTTTAAGTGATTTAATTTTCAATTGGGAATTAATAATAGGTTAATTTATTGATTAAAATAACTTATTATACCTTACGCCCAAAAATTAAGCAAAATAAGTAGAGCATAAAATCTTTGGAAGATTTATGTGATGATGACTTTAATGCTTAATTTAATATACTTGTCATAAATCTAATTTTAGATTTAAGAAGTATTAAAATTGCAATTTATAATTCTTGGAGAATTAATTGACTATTCTAGTGGAGAAAAGTCAAAGTTTGCAATTGGCATGTAGCACAAGGTGCACATCGTTTCAATATTCGAAAACCCAAGGCTTGGCCAAAGGTTATGAAAATATTGAAAAGGATTATTGACATATCCCAAAGTGACTACCATTTGGATAGGAAGACATGAAGGAATTAAAGATAGGGCGAGGCTCTAACTTTAAAAATATTTGTCAAAGTTATGTTCACAACTAGTATTAAAATGAATTTTAAATACTTAGTGTGGTACATAATACACATAGTATTGACGTTCAGAATCCGCTGTGAGCTGGATACTGGCTTCAAGCCGAGATTTCTCTGCGAATTGGAAACGGGACGAAAGTCGCTGTGTTTCGACCGTAGATACCTAAGTTTAGGAACTACCCTTTGGGTATGTACTTAAATTAGGAAATGTTATAATGTAACTAGTTTAACTAGAGACATTATCTCTATATCAGTGTTTAATCCATTGCGGATAAAACCTTTATATTCTAGAACACTAAAGTGTTTCATTATATTAAAGTTGATACTGAGATAAATACATTAGATGTAAATAACATAATTTATATTTTGATATAAATTAAATCTCACATATAAATGACAAATAAATAGCTCAAATTGATTTGATCAATAGAGACTTATTTGTGGCATTGTTGTCTAGGACACAATTATAGAAGACTCGTATATCCACACTTTTTAAGAGTGGGGTACTAGGATGATTTGACTATTCAAATAAGGTTCGACGAATCTAGTTTATTAGGTTAAATACCTAAAATACTATTTACTTGGTAATAGTAAAAGGGCCACCGATCTGTTAGCCCTATTCATGGTGAGTAGTAAGTGGGCCCATATCTAGATAGGCTAGATGTGAACATGAATATTTCGTGACCTTAACGGATGTGACATCACGTTGTGGTTATGTGTTTCTTTTGAAGAACACAGATCGGAAACTTTAGAGTTTCGACACGAAGTAGAAAAACAGATCGGCTATAGTATTATGCCGCCACAGTAAAACCGTAATGGAAAATACTTAAGCAGTAAGTTTTATACGTACATGAAAGAGTACGATATTCTTTCAGATGATGACATGATAAGGTTTATCACAAGTCGCTCAGAGCTACTATCTCCTTCAACCGGATATGTATTATCAGTGCTAAACTTATTTAGAATAAGGTTCCATATAAAATCTGTTTGACAGATATCATATAGGATATGAACAGGGAAGAAACGAGGTTTCTCATTCCTGATAATTTGGGTATGCCAGGCATAGCGTTTGGATGATACCAAACTAAGGACCCAAATTGGATAAGTGCCAATATAGGTTATCTTAAGGGAAACCTTAAGTATAGTACTTATAAATCCCACATGAGAACAATGTAATTGTTGCTCACCATGCGGTTTCCTGAGAGAAATACCGATATGCAGTGGTCAGTGGGAGGATAGTGATACTCGATGAAAATCGGAGTAACACTGTTCAAGGCACGAAGTCCGTAATGGAACACAAATAGTTCATCAATGATGAAACTATACCATTAATCTTCAAATACACAAGAACTTCGTAGATCGGATAGAGTCAGAAAACAACCTAGGGTATGGGTTTCTGATCTAACCTCATAAAGATGTCAATCTTGTGAAGGTATATCCACCGACTACGTTATGAGGAAGTGATACGAGGTATCGACTCCCTGTTATGGCAAAGTGCCATGAGTCCAAAATGGATTCCATGTATAACAATTATGTTTGGATACTAGTTGTTGTACCACAAGGCGTTGTGCCTATGGTACATTAAACGTCTTCAAGGAAGACATACATGGAAGGCAACATACCAACGTGCAAAGCTAAGCTTTTGACGGAAAGGTATCGTTATCAACATTATGTTAATAACGGTTCAACCTTTTTACCTGTTGCCATGGTAAATCCATTTTGAAGATGCTTGTTGATAACTATATATTTCATTTATGAAATATGTCAGTTACAAATCAAAATCGCTTTCCTGAAAAGGAAACCTTTTGGAGGATGTTTACAACATCCTGACGATTTTGTATAACCGACAAACAAGGTTTGCGGGTTATTCGATCCATGTTTGGATTGATGCAAGCATAAGGTTCTTGGAACTGACGTTTTGAAATAATCATAATGGTTGATAATTTGACCCAAAACGAAATAATTCTTGTGTATATAAGGAGGTTAGTGGGAGAGCGCACTGACAGTGAAATTCCCATATAGCTATTGTTGAAAGTTTGGCTTTCAATAGATATTCTCCGTAGAATTCTGGTAGATAACAACCTTTATTAGAGGAATAAAGATCTACTGGGATAGATTTGGAGTTGTTAACACTCTCTGGGAATTGTACATTTAAAATGTACTTGTATTGGTGTCTCATACGCTTCGAGCATATGGAGTCACAATCGGGTCAATCCAAGTGATAGTCACTGGATTGAAGTTAAGAACATCTGTTAGTATCTCTGAGAACTAAAGATGTTGTCTTAAACTATGGAGATGGAGAACTTGAAGTGACTGGGATCACTGCAGCAAGTTTCCAACCGATTAAATACTACGGTACTATAAAGTTTGAATAACGGGACAGTGAGCTGGAAATCTTCCAAGCAAGATAACTGTTGCCGAATAAACAACAAACGCGGATTATTGCTGCAGCTGAGGCAGCAATAGAAGTCTTTGGGATTGAAATAAATCTAATTAGATTAGATATAGTTCTGTTAGCAGCTGAGCTAGGCGTCAGCACAGGCTAAGGAATTAAAGGTCTCATCAACGATCCAGATATATACTTCTATATCATCTGATTCGTTCGGATCATACATCGTGGCGATGTGATGATCGTATAAATCGCGTCAAACGATAATCGAACAAATCCGCTGACGAAAACCTTTCCTCAGCAATTTGAGCGAATTGTACATAGTTCGGGTGTTAGACACTCGAGTGACTGGCTATGTGCCAAGTGGGAGATTGTTGGACAAAATGACCCATAGCGTCACTATTTGCACAGATCATTGTGTTGTTGTAGCAAATTAACTATGTAATAAGGAAATTGCACTCTCATCATTTGTGATTAGATCACCATAGATATATAAATGAAGAGAGGTCCCTATGATTAGTTCCTGGATTGAGATGATATGAGACAGTATCAGTCCACGAAGGATTAATCATTAAATATCCCTAGCCGTAGTATTATCGAGACTGGACATCGATAATGCGGAATAGGCTAGTATTGCACTTGTGCGTGTTGTGAGGGCACAACGGCATAGTTCTCATATATATAAGTATTGGATACTTATGCAAGTGCGATAGGAGGTCGTGTTTTTCACCGATGGTACGGGAAACAGCTTCGCTCTGGATAGACCCCTCGGAATCCCATTGGTATTATGACTATGTGTCTATGGGAGGCCGAAATCAAGGTAGGTGTGTATGGTCTTAACCTGAGACTTACATCGCTAATACTTACGATAATCGATAAACTTTGGTCTGGTGGTGGTAGGGGACTTTAACCGGTTCTGAGTACACCACTTCTGGGTTTATCAGAGAGTCGTAGAGTATTGGGTGTGATGTCAAGACGGAAGTGTCACTTCAGTCATATTGGAGTTGATGTCACGCAGGATACGGTACTAGTGCTCTTGAGTGTTGCGCAACCAATCGGGATATTGTGACCAGGTCATGTATATCCGATTATAGAGACTATGTTACCAGACATCCGACATGTGCTTCGGACGGGGAGACACTTATCCAGCCCCAGCCCTAGCACGTGATTATCCGATACTGGGCCGATATACACAATACTACGGTATACTACGCTTGATACAGATCTATATATTCCTGTAAGAATATTTCTGGAGAATTGGGTAGGCATGGCGCTTTGCTAGAAGCCAACCTTGTCTTGTAAATCGATATAAACGTAGTACGAGGTACTTACGTGTTCGGACAGTCCGACGATCGTATTTACTGCCAACATATCCGGAGATCTCATGGGTCGCTTCCTGAAGATTCACCGATGACGTATGACTCGCACTTTGATTAATCTGGGATTAATTAGAAGAGAGAGATAGAATTAATCTGGGATTAATTCGATGAGAGAGAAAATTAATCTGGGATTATTTGCGGAGATATTTTATCTGGGATAAAATATTAATTAAAGAGAGAGAACGATTAATTTGGAATTAATCGATAAAATAATATATTTGATATATTATTAGAAATTGGATTTCGACGCGAAATTAAAATTAGATTTTAATTCGGGCGAACGAATTAATTTAGAATTAATTCGTTAGCGACATGAATAGTGAATTCGCTAGGCGTAATCATTTAATTACGACGCGATGGAAAATTCGTTAATTTGGAATTAGCGAACCCGAGCCCGAGAGTGATTGCGAGCGCATTCGCATTTCGAATTCGAGCGCGGCACGCGAGTCGCATCAAATGTCAAATCGTTTGTCACATCATACGTCAAATCAATTGTCACTTTGAGTGATGTGACTTAAAGTTAAAAGTAAAAGTGATGGAATATGAAAAGGTTTGGAATATATATATGTTTTATTTATTTTTGGAAAATAAATGAATAAATATATATTACTTTTTCTTTTCCTTTTTACACATAATTCGGTCCTCTCTCTCTTACATGCAGTACACGATTTCTCTCATCTCCCTTCTTTTTCTTCTTCATCTCCTTCACGCATGGTGGTGCGATTTTCTTCTCCTTTTTCTGGTTTTCACCGAAAATTTGAGAAGCAAAATGGAAGATGATAAGTGCTAGCACACACCTTGAGCGATACTAAGGTGATAGGGAAGTGAGTTTGTGAGCATGGAATCTCAAAGCTTTGAGCTTTAATGGAGTTCATGCATGGCCGATTCTTGGAGGTTCAAAGAGGACTAAAATCGCACAGCCCACTGCAAGGAGGAGCTACTGCCGAGCTCAATGGAGGACGAAAATGGCTTGTCTTCTTCATTTCATCAAAACCAATCAATGTGAGTTATGTTTCCGCCTTACTCCCTTGATGTGTGTTCATATGCGGTTTTTATGCATGATTTGTTGATCTTGGGACTTGATTTAAACTCAACAGTCCATCCACTCTGGTGATCCTTTTTCCTTTGCTATTTCCTCTATCATTCTACTATGACCAACCCCACCTCATTCTCCAACCTTCTTTTCAAATTTCTCAATATTCTCCATCATAGCCTTCATAAAGGCCTGAGTTGTTTCCCTCTCTTTTCGAGCATCTTCCTTTTCATTTCGTAGGGTTGCTTCCATCTTCTCCATCCATTCCATTGTCGAAGCCTCTTAAGTTATGTGATTTCCATCTCCTGCCATCGTCTTATCTTGTTTGCTGCTTTTTGTATTATTCCCCACAGATGGTACCAACTATTGATGGTGGTTTTTTATTCCAGATGTAATTTTGAGAACTTACTCCTCGAACAAACCTCCCTCAAGTAATGAATTTGTTTGGTTAGATGGTAAACCAAAGGCAAACTTGGCAAGCAAATTAAAAATCATAGAGAAAAATATAGAATTAATGTGGTTCGGTGAAAAGTGGCTCCAACCTATGTCCATGAGAGCAAAGAAAGGAAACTTTATTACTAGATCATGTCAAACCGACTTGCTTTCTCCCTCTCTGACACTAAGCTTTTTTGCCATCTTTTACAAATTATGAAAATATAAAAAAAAAACATGCTAAAAAATGAGCCCCAATGAACCAACCTCTGAAACTGAATCCCCAACCCCTTTTATATAGGCCCTTGAATCTTCTGTTAAACTCATAAATTTACCATTACTCTAACTCGTGACGTCAGCCACGTCCTCTTGTCATTATTGCACACTATTACATGTTCTCTTCATATGGGCTCTTTAATCTTTTACTACACTAATAAATTTACTGTTACACCAACTTGTGACGTCAGCCACGTCCTCTTGTCATTATTGCCCACTATTACACATTCTGCCAGCTCCACTACTGTTACACGTTTTGCCCACGTGACAGCCTGCAATTCAACTACTCTCATGTTGTTCCGTGTGCCAGGAGATAATCATCTTCTCTACTCCCATCGCATCAGCCTTCTGGAGGCTCATTCTCTCATGTACGGCTTACATCATCCAAGCATAAGCATAAGATACGACAATCCTGATCTAGTCACCAGTCGACATGCCGAGGTAATTAGTGCCAGATCCTTTTATTAGTGTCATAGAGTTGCCCAATGATCCTAAAAAAGATTTATGTGTGAATAAAATCAAAGGAAGTTGTGGAAAAACTTACAATGATCGGATGAAGTTCAAGACTTTTCTTTGATGTATGGAAGCTCCAAGCTTTGTTGAGTGTTCCAAACTCAAGGGTGAGTTTCCCTATCACCTTCTTTTAACTCTTGAAGTGCTAGCTTGCTTGAAATTTTGCAACAAAATTTCCAAGGGAGAGAGATGGCTCACGGTTTTGGTAAGAAAAGAGAGAAGATGAATAGTTCCCAACCTTCCAAAAGTTGTGTTTACTTGTTTCAAAAGCATGTGTTATTGTGTGTTAAAGTTGCCTTTTAAACTGCCAACCTTCATCACCAATAGTGACTAGTGATGTAAGTAATGAGTCCCACCTATTTAATTCCAAATCTAGTTGGCTTACACAACACACTTTGGGTCCGACTCATTTAATCCGACTAAACGAATTTTCCATCGCTTCGTAATTAAATGTAATTAATTAAATAATAATACCAATAAAATTATTACGGAAGTCGCTTACGAATTAATTCCAAAATAATCTATTCGCTTGAGTTAAAATCCAATTTAAATTTCGTATTAAAATCCAATTTCAATTAATATATCTGATATATTATTTAGCCTAATTAAATAAATTAAATAGAAAAATCCAATTTAACTATTAAATTTATTTTACCGATTAATTCCAAATTAATCGCGTTCTCTTTTCTTCATGAATTAATCCCAGATTAATTCATGACACAATAATCCCAGATTAATTTTCTCTCAGTTAATTAATCCCAGATTAATTCTTGCCTAATTAATCCCAGATTAATTTTCTCTCTCTTAATTAATCCCAGATTAATTCTGTTCTAGTAAAATGTCATCGGTGAATCTTTGGGAAGCGACCAAGAGATCCATGGATGTGTTGGTAGTAAATACGATTGTCAGACTATCCGACATGTGCGTATCGCGTATGACGTTCTCACCGATTTATAAGACATGGTTGGCTTCTAGCAAAGCACCGTGCCTACCTAATTCTCCAGAAATATATTCAACATGGAATATATATAATATGTATCAGGGGTAGTATACAAAGTATTGCGTATTACGATCCAGTATCTGATGTCACATGTTAGGCCTAGGGCTAGAATTGTTTTTGCCCCGTACGAAGCATATATCGGATCACAAGCAACTATTCTCTGTAATCGGATAATCATGACCTAGTCATACTATCCTGATAGCTGCAACATTTAAGGGTACTAGTTCTGTATCCATGTGTGATCATCATCTCCATATGACTGAAGTGATACTTCTATATTCACATCACACCCAATACACTACTATAGGCACTGCATTTTGCATGTAAGTCCCTATGATGAGTCTCATTTGGAGACACTACCTTTTAAGTCACGGAAGTCTCGGGAAACGAATGTCGGAACGGGAAATTCAGAACAAGTATGTCATTGGATTCAATTCACATGTTCACTACTTTCGTTCGTGCTGCATTCGTGAACACGTTCGAACATCAAGCAGATTGCGGGCGTTCATGCAGCATTTGAATCGGCGTTCGAACGGTGTCGGTACTTCTGGTTTTATTGCTAGCCTCACGACCCAAGCCCGATTAGCCCACCAAAACCCACCCAAAGATAATTAAAACATTTAAAACATGTCACAAATTAAAATAATATCCTTTCTAAATTAAATAAATCACATCCCAATTTAAATAATTCACATAACTAAATAAAACAAATCAAATATATGATCTTCCTTATTTAAACAAATCTTGCCCCCAATTAAATACATGTTTTCCTTGTGTGACACTAATTAAATGGCATCTCTTTAATACACAAATCTTATTCCTTTTCAAACCTTAGAAACCCTAGCAATTGTCTATAAAAGAAACACAATCCAACACTCTCACCTCCTAGCTCATACACACAAAAACATTCCTAGCATTGACGCATAACACAAGCCATAAGCAACAAAAGAATTCTCTTCTCCTTCCTCACTCTCTACATCCGAAAATCACCATTAAAATAACCCCTACATCCACCGAAAAATAGCAGCCCAAATACCTTAAAACAGTAGTCCAAATACCTTAAAACTGTAGCCTAAATCACCAAAAATAGTGAGCAAAACTGCACTTTAAAACCATTAAGATTACTGCACAAAACAGCCCCTATAATCAACAAAAACAGTGACTAAAATAAAACAGCAAAAACAGCAGCGAAACAGAGTAAAGATAGCGGTCCAAACAATGAAACAGTAAAAGGAAGCAGTGGACCAGTGAACTGGATGAGTTGCGGAGCTTTAACCCTTCCGACGATCGTGTATCGTACGTCCGAGAGGCGATTTAAAAGGTTAGACCTGAGGGCACTTCTATTATTCATTTTTATTCATCTCTTAATTGTTTTATTCATTTTCTTCACATGAGAGTCGCTTGTGGATGTGTATTGTGACCGTTGAATGAATGGGAAATGTGTCATCTCTTGCGGTATATAGGATAGAAACCCAGACGTAAATTCCATAGCCGAATCCGAATGGACGGTAGTGCGGTCTGTACTTGGGATACAACTCCACGTACCACTTGAGCAAACGGCACATAACTCGTTTCATTTTATCTTGATTGTGTATTATCCGCATTTTATATTTCGCTTTACATTCTGCACGTTATTTGTTTGTGTATTGATGATGTAGTTCGCATGGGCTTAGTATGTTGGTCTAAAGGTTTTCTATTTGCGGGAAGAAAAGTCCAAAAGGCTACATTTACGACAATACTTTACCGCGCCGGACGGAGTATGTTTGATTGAATGTGAGATATGTTTAATCGAGCATATGAGGTCCTATATTATTGTTGTCTTTATTTTATATGCATGTTAACATAATGCGCATGGGCTAACTATGGTGGATTAAAGGTCCTCTATTTGAGGGAAATGCCTGAAGGCTACCTTTACCACGATGTTTTACCGTGCCTTTTATTATGTCATTTACCTTTTGCATATCATTGCTTTATTTACGCATGCATTATATTCTTGCGTGCATGGGCTAACTAGGGTGGATTCAAGGTCCTCTATTCGAGGGAAAATGCCTAAAGGCTACCTTTACCACGATGTTTTGCCGTGCTAGACGAGGTACATTCGATTGAATGGGAATGAGTTCAATCGGGCACACGGGGTCCTACATTATGGATTTCATAGATATATCATACTTATACGTGCGGAAGCATAAATAAATAGCCATTACATGTCCATGTGTAAATAAAGGAGTCAACTAAGTACATAATGCAAAAAGACACTTAAGGATGCAATTAGCCATTAAAGTAAGCATGCTATGACGTGGTGCAAAAGAAGATAACTAGTATGGACACAAACACACATGTGAGCACTTTTCCAAGTGGTACATGGAATTGTATCCCAAGTACAGACTGCACTACCGTCCATTCAGAATCGGCTACGGAATTTATGTCTCGGTTTCTATCCGATATACCACAAGAAATAATACTCAAATGCTATCACGACATGGATACACAAATGATAATAAATCAAGCTAAGACAAGGATAGAAGATGCAATCCATAGATGAAAGACGCGGCAAATATCGTGGAAAAGGTAGCTTTTTAGGCTTTTCTTCCCCCAAAAGGAGAACCTTTTTAGTCCACACAATAAGCCCATGCGCTTTTTCATTACAATGCTTACAAAGATAAGATAATTGTATGGAACTTCATATACCTGATTGAACACATCTTACATTCTCGAATATACATCAACCGGCGCGGCGAAGCATCGTGGTAAAGGATTTTAATACCTCAGAATAGGGGACCTTTAATCCGACTTACTAAGCTCATGCGCTCGATCCATAATGCATAGGAAAGGAAATAATAATATCAAACTTAGATGCCCGATTGAACATATCTTATATTCAAGTCAAAACCGAACACACAATCAACCATGCGGCAAAGTATCGTGGTAAAGGGTTTTAACCCCTCCGAATAGGGGACCTTTAATCCGACTTACTAAGCACATGCTCGATCGCATCATGCATACAAAGAATAAGAACAAAATATCAACTTAGTATGACTGATTGAACATATCGATATTCAAACCGAACACACATCAACCGGCGTGGTGAAGCATCGTGGTAAGGATTTTAAAACCCCTCAGATAGGGGACCTTTAATCCGATTACTAAGCCCATGCGCTCGATCGCAAATGCATATGAAAATAAAGACAATAATATCAACATAGTATGCCCGTTGAACATATCTTATTTCAAAACCGAACACACATCAACCGGTGCGGCGAAGCATCGTGGTAAAGGGTTTTAACCCCTCCAAATAGGGGACCTTTAATCCGACTTACTAACTCCATGCGCTCGATCGCATCATGCATACAAAGAATAAAGACAATAATATCAAACTTAGTATGCCGATTGAACATATCTTACATTCAACCGGACACCATCACCGGCGTGGTGAATCATCGTGGTAAAGGGTTTTAAACCCCCTCCAATAGGGACCTTTAATCCGACTTACTAAGCCCATGCGCTCGTCGCATCATGCATAAACAAGTAACCATGTGGAATTTAAATAACGAATAATAAATAAACAAGGCAACATAAAACAAAAGAATTTTCCGTTACTCAAAGCGGTTGGGGAGTTGTATCCCGAGTACAGATCATCCTACCGTCCATTGGATTGTGGATAATATGACCCATAGCGTCACTATTTGTACAGATCACGGTGTTGTTGTACAAATTAACTATGTGACAAGGAAATTGCACTCTCATCATTTGTGATTAGATCACCATAGATGTATAAATGAAGAGAGGTCCATATGATTAGTTCCTGGATTGAGATGATATGAGACAGTATCAATCCCCGAAGGATTAATCATTAAATATCCCTAGCCGAAGTATTATCGAGACTGGACATCGATAATGCGGAATAGGCTAGTATTGCACTTGTGCGCGTTGTGAGGGCACAACGGCATAGTTCTCATATATATAAGTATTGGATACTTATGCAAGTGCGATAGGAGGTCGTGTTTCACCGATGGTACGGGAAACAGCTTCGCTCTGGATAGACCCCTCGGAATCCCATTGGTATTATGACTATGTGTCTATGGGAGGCCGAAATCGAGGTAGGTGTGTATAGTCTTAACCTGAGACTTGCATCGCTAATACTTGCGATAATCGGTAGACTTTGGTCTTGGTGGTACAGGGCTTTAACCGGTTCTGTGTACACCGCTTCTGGGTTTATCAGAGAGTCGTAGTGTATTGGGTGTGATGTCGAGACGGAAGTGTCACTTCAGTCATATTGGAGTTGATGTCACGCAGGATATGGTACTAGTGCTCTTGAGTGTTGCGCAACCAATCGGGATATTGTGACCAGGTCATGTATATCCGATTATAGAGACTATGTTACCAGACATCCGACATGTGTTTCGGACGGGGCAGACACTTTTCCAGCCCCAGCCCTAGCACGTGATTATCCGATACTGGGCCGATATACACAATACTACGGTATCTACGCTTGATACAGATCTATATATTCCTGTAAGAATATTTCTGGAGAATTGGGTAGGCATGGCGTTTTGCTAGAGGCTAACCTTGTCTTGTAAATCGTATAAACGTAGTACGAGGTACTTACGTGTTCGGATAGTCCGACGACCGTATTTACTGCCAACATATCCGGAGATCTCATGGGTCGGTTCCCGAAGATTCACCGATGACGTATTACTCGCACTTTGATTAATCTGGGATTAATTAGAAGAGAGAGATAGAATTAATCTGGATGGGAGATAATTAATCTGGGATTAGATGAGAGAGAAAATTAATCTGGGATTAATTGCGGAGATATTTTATCTGGGATAAAATATTATTTAAGAGAGAGAACGATTAATTTGGAATTAATCGATAAAATTAATATATTCGATATATTAATCGAAATTGGATTTCGACGCGGAATTAAAATTAGATTTTAATTCGGGCGAACGAATTAATTTAGAATTAATTCGTTAGCGACGTGAATAGTGAATTCGCTAGGCGTAATCATTTAATTACGACGCGACGGAAAATTCGTTAATTTGGAATTAGCGAACCCGAGCCCGAGAGTGATTGCGAGCGCGTTCGCATTTCGAATTCGAACGCGGCATGCAGTCACATCAAGCGTCAAATCGTTTGTCACATCAATCGTCAAATCAATTGTCACTTTGAGTGATGTGATATGACATGTTGTCACTTTATTAAAGTGACATGATGTGAATATAGGGACTTGTGTATATATATATTTTATTCATTTACTTGGTAAATGGAATAAAGATATAAGTATATTAAATCATTTTCTCTCTCTTGGACTTTGTGTGGTTCACGGTTTTGGCAAAAACTTTTGCCATTCACGTGACTCATTGGTATTGCTCATTCACGTTTTTGGCTAATTTGGACCACATTCACGTGACACTCTGCACTTTTTTTTGTCTTCACTTTTAGACTAAATGGACAAATCACTCTCTCACACATGCAAAGGACATACGGTCCTTTCTCTTTCTCTCTCTTTTCCTCTCTTTTTCTCTTCTCTTCTTCTTCTCGGCTCACTGCCGATTCTTCTTCTCTTCTTCTGTTTTTCACCGAAAATGAATTTGAGAAGCAAGATGAAATAAACTAGTGCTAGCACACTCTAGGAGTGATACAAAGGTGATAGGGAAGTGAGTTTGTGAGCATGGAATCTCAAGCTTGGAGCTTTAATGGAGTTCTCACATGGCCGAAAATGGTGAAGATCTACAACACACGCCCAAAACCGAGCAGTCCACTGACTTTGGAAGCCATTGCCGAGCATGTTGAGGAGCAAAAATCGCACCTTGTTCTTCATTTCATCAAAACCGAAAATCAAAGTGAGTATATTCCGCACCTCCTTTGATGTGTTCATATGTGGTTTTTTATGCATGTTTATGATCTTGTGGACTTGATTGAACACTTCCAATGGTATCTTGAGCTAATTGATGCATAAAACCGAATTAGGGTTCTTGAGTAAATTTGGGGCTTTTTGATTTTGGCTTGATTATGACAAATTGATTGTTCAATAATGCTTATATATGATCTAATTTGAGATATATGTAATCAATTTGACAAAAAAATCATTGGATTGATTTTCCCCAATTTGCAAATTTTTGTCAAAACTTTAATTTGGGTAAACTCGATTTAGGCATGATTTGGTTGAATTGTTTGATGCATTATGCTTGAATGAGGTTGAATTGAAGTTGTGCATGATCAATT
Source organism: Zanthoxylum bungeanum (assembly GCA_019454045.1). Taxonomy (NCBI): domain Eukaryota; kingdom Viridiplantae; phylum Streptophyta; class Magnoliopsida; order Sapindales; family Rutaceae; genus Zanthoxylum; species Zanthoxylum bungeanum. Next base: position 76,019 of record SKCR01036835.1, on the reverse strand, counting down.
TCAAGAAAATTGGATTAGATCAATTTTCCCCAATTCTTAGGTTGGATATGAAACTTGAAATTGGGCAAAATGTGTTTAAGCATGTTTTTATTGAATTGGATGTTTAAGTATGCTTAGAACATGTTTAATTGAGATTGTGTGTGTGGTCAATTTCATGAAATTGGATTGGATTCATTTTTTCCCCCAAATTGGAGGCTTGGCCGAAAATTGTAATAACCCTAATGTCTTGGTAATTTTGTTTTGTTTGATCATTGGATGACTTAAAACAATTGGTTAATGTTGTTTTGAAGTTCAATTGGATTGAATTTTGATTTGGAACATTTTTCCCTTTTAAAGTGGCTTGGCCGATTTTAAAGAACATGAAATTCTTTGTGATTTTGTTGTTTTAATTCATTGGATGAATTGTATTGATTTGGGAAATTAAGATTGTGGACTCAATTGGATTGAAACCGAATCGAATTGAAAAACCCCTAATTGCCGAGACTTGATAGCATGTTAATTGGGTTTGATTTTGATTGAATTGTGTTGGACACTATTTGGTTGTTAAAGTGCATGATTAATTAGGCTAATTGATATTTTAGAAATGTTAATTGGGTAATTGATTGTGTATTACACTTAGGTTAATTAATTGTGAAATTTGGAATTTTATAAGTTAATTAATTTGGGCTTAATTTTGGAAATTGGGCTTGTTAGGTTGTAATTGGGCTTTTGGGCTTTGTTGTAACAAAGTTGGGTTTAGGCAAAATTGGTTGGATCCAATTAGGCCCAAAACCGAATCCAAAAGGTCCAATTATGACTTAATGGACCTTAATTATTTAATTGGGCCTAATGGGCCAAAATTAATTTAAAGGCTTATGGGGTAACTCCCGGATTGGATTTTGGTTGTTCGGTTTGACCCGAGTTGACCAAAAGTCCACGCCTATAGAAATTAATTAAAAGCCCATTGGACTTTAATTAAATAAAACATTAGATGTTAATCGGGCTTTGAGACCCGTTGCGATTAAATTTGGAATTTAAGTCGTAAAGGTTCGTTAATAAAAGTGTAATATTTAATTTAGAATTAAATAATGAATTAGAATTAAATACGTATTAAATTGGATTTAATTATGTATTTAATTTAATTCGTAGAAATTGTACTTTGAGTACGTGTTCGCAAAACGAGTTTGACTCGAACAAAAATCAAATCTTTGTTTGAACATTGGATGATCACTAATATTCAAGATTAATTAATTTGATTGATTGATTGATAACATGCTTGTATGAATACATGGTTGTGATGTTTGAATAATGTATATCGGATGGATATTAGTCGGGTTGGGCGATTTTGGAAATTGTAATAAATTTGATTTATTAAATTGGACCTGCGTGTCCAGCCTTATCTCCTATTTCTTTGTATTCTCTTCTCACCTATTCCCCTCCATGTAAAAGAGGTTTCTTTAGAAGTGTAGTGTAACGGGTAGAAGTAATACAAGTGCTAGCGGGAGAGAGAAAGTGAGAGATTTGATCTAGGATCAATGTAAAATATCCATCCGCATATCATTATTATTTTATTTCATACTCGCTTTATTATGTGTTTAGAATGCATGCTTAAGGGTGTATGATGATGAGACCTTAACAAAGATAATTAAATTGGTAGCCAATTTGCACGAGAAAAACCCTCGTTAAATATCATGCGTTTTTCCTTCCATTGAGTGATTCTTACTCAAGATCCGAGATTGGCAGGGGTTGTTGGCCAAAGTCAAGCCCTTGTCCATCAAAGATGTGTTTTAATCACGAGGCTTTGTTCCATATCGGTGTCGTGTCCAAGTTGTGGTTTGTTGGCCAAAGTCAAGACCACTTCTTGTCCATTGACATTGATTACGAAGCTTCCATGTCAATGGGTCCGCGCTTGACTGGAATCATTAGGTTTGTTGTGCCAAAGCCAAGGCCTAGTTGATTCAGAGGAAAAAGGTTAGGGTATACATTCGATGTATAGGCATATATAAGATATATGTTTGGGACTTGGATGTCCACCTACTGGATCTAGGAGTTGGATGAGATCTAATTGATCTTCGAGATCTACCTAGTTAATTATCATACAATTTGTTGGCCAAAGTCAAGATTGTGTGATATTTAACGGGATCCTAGCCCACTAGGAAACACGGTTTCCCGAGTACTCGACAGAGGGTTAGAGGCTCGACGAAAAATAGTGGGAGGCAAGTATTGAATTTGCAAATTCGTTCGAATACTCGCTAAACACGCTCATTTTATTTATTTCGTCATTAGATTAAATGTTAGTTAGACTAATATTTAAATTGTTGTTTTAATAAACAGTTGGACTGTATTATACTTGATTATATATAATTGGATTATATTAATCAATATATTTGAATTAATTAATTTCAGTTTACAGTTGATTTTATATTGGATTATAGTAATCAATGTAATTGAGGTTAATTAATTTGGATTATATTTGATTATATAGTTGGACTATTATAATCATTATAATATATAAGTACCACTACGTTGATTAAATAGTTGGACTATTGTAATCAAGATAAAATTGAAAAGTTGGATATTTAAAATATAATCTAGGATTAAAATATTTTAAATGATTTAATTTTCATATTGGGAATAAATAATAGGTTACTTTATTTGATAAAATAACTTATTATACCTTAAGCCCAAAATTAAGCAAATAAGTAGAGCATAAAATCTTTGGAAGATTTTTGTTATGATGACTTTAATGCTTAATTTAATATACTTGTCATAAATCTAATTTTGGATTTAAGAAGTATTAAAATTGCAATTTATAATTCTTGGGGAATTAATTGACTATTCATGTAAAGTCAAAGTTTGCAATTGGGCATGTAGCACGAGGTGCACATTCCTTTCAATATTCTAAAAACCCAAGGCTTGGCCTAAGGTTCCTAAAATATTAAAAGGATAATTGACATATCCCAAAGTGACTACCATTTGGATATGGAAGACACAAGGAATTAAAGAAAGGGCGAGGCTCTAACTTTAAATATGTTTGTCTTAGTTATGTTCACAGCTAGTATTGAAATTAGATTTTAAATACTTAGTGTGGTACATAAAATATATGTATTGATGTTCAGAATCTGCTTTGAGCAGGATACTGACTTCAAGCTGAGATTCCTCTGCGAATCGGAAACGGGACGAAAGTCGCTGTTTCGACCGTAGATACCTAAGTTTAGGAACTACCCTTCGGGTATATACTTAATTAGGAACTGTTATAATGTAACTAGTTTGACTAGAGACATTATCTCTTTATCAGTGTTTAATCCGTTGCGGATAAAACCTTTATATTATAGAACACTGAGTGTTTTATTATATAAAGATGATACTGAGATAAACACATTAGATGTGAATAACAGAATTTATATTTTGAATATATAATTAAAATCTCAAACATATAAATTGACAAATAAATAGCTTAAATTGATTTGATCAATAGAGACTTATTCGTGGCATTGTTGTCTAGGACACAATTTAACGAGACTCGTATATCCACACTTTTGAAGAGTGGATACTAGGACTGATTTGACTATTCAAATAAGGTCTGCGAATCTATTTTATTAGGTAAAGTACCTAAAATACTATTTACTTAGTAATAGTGTAAATGCCACCGATCTGTTAGCCCTATTCATGGTGAAGTTAGTGGGCCCATATCTAGCTAGGCTAGATGTGAACATGAATATTTCGTGACCTTAACGGATGTGGCATCACGTTATGGTTATGTGTTTCTTTTGAAGAACACAAATCAGAAACTTTAAAGTTTCGACACGAAATACACAAACAGATCGGCTATAGCATTATTCCGCCACGGTAAGACCGTAATGGAAAATACTTTAGCAGTAAGTTTCTCGTATACTTGAAAGAGTATAGTATTCTTTCAATGAGGACTCCTCTTGGACACGTCAGTTAGACGGTGTGTCCGAACGGATTAACAGAATCATGTTAGACATGATAAGGCTAATCACGAGTCACTCTGAGCTACTATTTCCTTCAATAGGATATGTACTAACAGTGCAAAACTTATTTAGAATAAGGTTCCATATAAATCTGTTTGACAGATATCGTATAGGATATGAACAGGAAAGAAACGAGGTTTCTCATTCCTGACAATTTGGGTATGCTAGGCATAACGTTTGGATGATACCAAACTAAGGACCCAAATTGGATAAGTGCCAATATTGGTTATCCTAAGGGAAACCATAAGTATAGTACTTAACACCTCACTAGAGAACAATTAGATTGTTGCTCTCCATGCGGTTTTCCTGAGAGGAATACCGATATGCAGTGGTAAGTGGGAGGATAGTATAACTCGATGAAAATCGGAGTAATACTGTTCTAGGCACTGAATCTTAATGGAACATATATAGTTCATCAAGGATGAAACTATACCATTAATCTTCGAATACACAAGAACAAAGGAAGTGATACGAGGTATCGACTCCCTATTATGACAAAGTGTCATGAGTCCGAAATGGACTCCATGTATATCAATATGTTTGGATTGAAGCAAGCATAAGGTTCTTGGAACTGACGTTTTGAAATAATCAAAATAGTTTATGATTTGACTCAAAACGAAATAATTCTTGTGTATATAAGGAGGTTAGTGGGAGAGGGCACTGACAATGAAATTCCCATAAAACACTCGGTGAAAGCTTGGCTTTCATAAGAAATTCTCCGTAGAATTCTGGGAGTAACAACCTTTATTCAAGGAATAAAGATCTACTAGGCTAGATTTGGAGTTGGTAACACTCTCTGAGAAATTGTACATTTAAAATGTACTTGTATTGGTGTCTCATACGCTTTGAGCATATGGAGTCACAATCGGGTCAATCCAAGTGATAGTCACTGGATTGAAGATTAAGAACATCAGTTAGTATCTGAGAGAACTAAAGATGTTGTCTTAAAATTATGGAGATGGAGAACTTGAAGTGACTGGGATCACTGTTGCAAGTTTCCAAACCGGTAAATACTGCGGTACTATAAAGTTTGAACACTGGGACAGTGAGCTGGAAATCTTCCGAGCAAGATAACTGTTGCCGAATTAACAATAATTGCGGATTATTGCTGCAGCTGAGGCAGTAATAGAAGCCATTTGGATCGATAATAAATCTAATTAGATTAGATATAGTTCTGTTAGCAGCTGAGCTAGGCGTCAGCACAGACTAAGGAATTAAAGGTCTCATCGACGATCCAGATATATACTTCTATATCATCTGATTCGTTCGGATCATACATCGTGGCGATGTGATGATCGTGTAAATCGCGTCAGACGATAATTAAGCAAATCCGCTGACGAAAAACTTTCCTCAGCTTTGAGCGAACTGTACATAGTTCGAGTTAGACATTTCGAGTGTTAGACGAGTGACTGGCTATGTGCCAAGTGGGAGATTGTTGGATAATATGACCCATAGCGTCACTATTTGTACAGATCACGGTGTTTTGTACAAATTAACTATGTGACAAGGAAATGCACTCTCATCATTTGTGATTAGATCACCATAGATGTATAAATGAAGAGAGGTCCATATGATTAGTTCCTGGATTGAGATGATATGAGACAGTATCAATCCCCGAAGGATTAATCATTAAATATCCCTAGCCGAAGTATTATCGAGACTGGACATCGATAATGCGGAATAGGCTAGTATTGCACTTGTGCGTGTTGTGAGGGCACAACGGCATAGTTCTCATATATATAAGTATTGGATACTTATGCAAGTGCATAGGAGGTCGTGTTTCACCGATGGTACGGGAAACAGCTTCGCTCTGGATAGACCCCTCGGAATCCCATTGGTATTATGACTATGTGTCTATGGGAGGCCGAATCGAGGTAGGTGTGTATAGTCTTAACCTGAGACTTGCATCGCTAATACTTGCGATAATCGGTAGACTTTGGTCTTGGTGGTACAGGGCTTTAACCGGTTCTGTGTACACCGCTTCTGGGTTTATCAGAGAGTCGTAGTGTATTGGGTGTGATGTCGAGACGGAAGTGTCACTTCAGTCATATTGGAGTTGATGTCACGCAGGATATGGTACTAGTGCTCTTGAGTGTTGCGCAACCAATCGGGATATTGTGACCAGGTCATGTATATCCGATTATAGAGACTATGTTACCAAACATCCGATATGTGTTTCGGACGGGGCAGACACTTATCCAGCCCCAGCCCTAGCACGTGATTATCCGATACTGGGCCGATATACACAATACTACGGTATACTACGCTTGATACAGATCTATATATTCCTGTAAGAATATTTCTGGAGAATTGGGTAGGCATGGCGTTTTGCTAGAGGCTAACCTTGTCTTGTAAATCGGTATAAACGTAGTACGAGGTACTTACGTGTTCGGATAGTCCGACGACCGTATTTACTGCCAACATATCCGGAGATCTCATGGGTCGGTTCCCGAAGATTCACCGATGACGTATTACTCGCACTTTGATTAATCTGGGATTAATTAGAAGAGAGAGATAGAATTAATCTGGGATAATTCGGAGAGATAGAATTAATCTGGGATTAATTCGATGAGAGAGAAAATTAATCTGGGATTAATTGCGGAGATATTTTATCTGGGATAAAATATTATTTAAAGAGAGAGAACGATTAATTTGGAATTAATCGATAAAATAATATATTCGATATATTAATCGAAATTGGATTTCGACGCGGAATTAAAATTAGATTTTAATTCGGGCGAACGAATTAATTTAGAATTAATTCGTTAGCGACGTGAATAGTGAATTCGCTAGGCGTAATCATTTAATTACGACGCGACGGAAAATTCGTTAATTTGGAATTAGCGAACCCGAGCCCGAGAGTGATTGCGAGCGCGTTCGCATTTCGAATTCGAACGCGGCATGCAAGTCACATCAAGCGTCAAATCGTTTGTCACATCATGCGTCAAATCAATTGTCACTTTGAGTGATGTGATATGACATGTTGTCACTTTATTAAAGTGACATGATGTGAATATAGGGACTTGTGTATATATATATTTTATTCATTTACTTGGTAAATGGAATAAAGATATAAGTATATATAAATCATTTTCTCTCTCTTGGACTTTGTGTGGTTCACGGTTTTGGCAAAAACTTTTGCCATTCACGTGACTCATTGGTATTTTGCTCATTCACGTTTTTGGCCTAATTTAGGACCACATTCACGTGACACTCTGCACTTCTTTTTGGTCTTCACGTTTTAGACTAAATGGAGCAAAATCACTCTCTCTCTCACACATGCAAAGGACATACGGTCCTTTCTCTTTCCCTCTCCCATTTTTCTTCTCTTCTCTCTCGGCTCACTGCCGATTCTTCTCTTCTCTTCTTCTGTTTTCACACCGAAAATTTGAGAAGCAAGATGAAGATAAACTAGTGCTAGCACACTCTAGGAGTGATACAAAGGTGATAGGGAAGTGAGTTTGTGAGCATGGAATCTCAAAGCTTGGAGCTTTAATGGAGTTCTCACATGGCCGAAAATGGTGAAGATCTACACGCCCAAAACCGAGCAGTCCACTGACTTTGGAAGCCATTGCCGAGCATGTTGAGGAGCAAAAATCGCACCTTGTTCTTCATTTCATCAAAACCGAAAATCAAAGTGAGTATATTCCGCACCTCCTTTGATGTGTTCATATGTGGTTTTTTATGCATGTTTATGATCTTGTGGACTTGATTGAACACTTTCAGGAATCGGCTATGAAATTTATATCCGGGTTTCCATCCGATATACCGCGAGAGTTGACACATCTTTCATTTTATTCCAAGGCCACAACATACAATATTTCATAATACATGCATATTTATCTACTCAAGGGCCACAACATGCATTTTAATATAGTAATCATGCGAACAAAACTCAATAAATAATAAAGATAAAACTGAAAACAAGTGTGAAAAATACCCTCAGGTCTAACCTTTTTTTGCCGACTTTCGGACTTATGTTTCACGGAGATCGGAAGGGTTAAAGCTCCTCAACTTCTCCGTTCACTGGTTTAGCATCTTAGCTCACTGTTTTGCTGTTTTGCTTGCTATTTTACCTCCGTTTTGGTGCTGTTTTCTCTGTATTTTCTGCTTACTATTTCAGGTCTTCAAAGCTACTTTTTTTTTCATTTTTTAGAGTTCCAAGGGCTGCTGTTTTTAGGGTACAGTTCGGGATTGTTTTAGGTAGTTTTAGGGTAGTTTCGGGCGTGCAGTGAGGTTGTGTGATACGCCTCTTTTAGGGCATGTATGCGTGAATAAGGGAGGCGGAATGGGGGTGATCCACGCGAATTCTAGGGTCAGAATGAGGGCTGGTTTATGTGATTTTTAGGGGGGGTTTATTTGTGGTGTGTTGAATGCGTTGAAGGGTTGTGGGGGTTAGTGAGGCATGTGGCGTTTGTTAAGGCAATTGGTGAGTGTTGAGTGGAGGCTTTGTGTGTGTAGTTTATGGGCGTGAGTGGGTGCAACGTGCGTGAGGGGAGCAGATGCGTTGATGACTTTTGGCGTGTGAGGCGTGGTGGCTAATTATGCGAGAGGGAGATAGGCTGTGACTGTGGATCTTTAGGTGGTGTGTGTGTAGTGGAGAAGCCGTAAGTGGGCTGAACGTGAAGTAGTGTTTGTTGAGTGAGGAGGAGTGGAAGGGTAGCTGGCTTGAATTGTGAAATGGTCGTGTGTTTTGAGTGTTAGCGTGAGGCTGTGGCTAGTGGTGTGCAGTGGAGAGTGTTATGCTTTAGAGAGGATATAGTTTAGCGTTTATTATTTTGTGACCTGCCGTGAATGAGAGTTGGGAGAGCTTCTTTTGTGTGTGTGGGCGTGAAAATGTGGGAGCCGAGAGTGCTTGGTTTTGGGTTGTTTATATAGAGAAGGACTAGGGCTACTCCTTGTCTCACAAGGAAGGGATTTGATTTAGTGTTAAGCAAGGAAAGTCAAAGATTTGATGGAGACAAGATTGTTTAAATTAGGAAGTCAATATCTTTAAATTGGTTATGAGTGATTTAATTAGGCATGACATCTTTTTAATTTAGTATATGATTTTGGTTACTTAGGAAGTTAATATATTTGATTTATCTAAATTAGGCATGATTATATTTTATGTTTTATTTAATTGGTAAATGGTTTAATTATTTTATTTAATTCAAATACATTATCTAATTAATATTTTATTTAATATTTTATTTAATTTGGGTGTAATTTAGGGTGATGGGCGTGTGGGCCTAGTCATGGTGGGCTAGGTGTTGTGTGGGCTAGATGCGGTGTGGGTTCAAGGTTAAAAGGTGATCTAAATGGAGGTCCACAAGTGAGCTTGACACTAAATAAGTGAACAAGGATCTAACGAAATACTGATTCCCTTCCGACGACCGTTTCCCAAAATATCCTTAATTAAAAAGGTAGTGCCTCCAACTGAGACTCATCATCGGGTTTCACATGCAAAAATGCAATGCCTACAGTCGCCCCCACTTTGATGGGACTTGTGCAGTGTGTGACTTTGAACAACCCTATCAAAGTTATGCCATGCATTTTCACTTACCTGGCTCGTCTGATGCCTATCAAAGCTAAGTTGGTGCTGCAGTGGACCTCGATCCTGGGACGCATCTTAATAACTGCAACTGACAACGGGGGCACCTCGACCCAATACCGCTGACAAAGTGGGCCTCGCCCTCGAACTGATGATGTAGTGGGCACCTCGACCCGGAACTACAACCGACAACGGGGTCACCTCGACCCTGGGCACCTCGACCCAACGCCGCTGACAATAGAGACCTCGCCCTCAAGCTGATATGGGCGCGGCCCAAAGCTGATATGGGCCTCGCCCCCAAGCTGACATGGGCCTCGCCCCCAAGCTGATATGGGCCTCGCCCCCAAGCTGATATGGGCCTTGCCCCCTAGGACTTATCCCCAAAAACTATTGATGTGGGCCTCGCCCCCTGGGACTCATCCCCAAAACGGAGGTCCAATAAGTGAGCTTGACGCTAAATAAGTGAACAAAGATCTAACGAAATACAGATTCCCTTCTGACGACTGTTTCCCGCAATATCCTTAACTAAATGGTAGTGCCTCCAATTGAGACTCATCATCGGGTTTCACATGCAAAAATGCAATGCCTACAGTCGCCCCCACTTTGATGGGACTTGTGCAGTGTGTGACTTTGAACAACCCTATCAAAGTTATGCCATGCATTTTCACTTACCTGGCTCGTCTGCTGCCTCGAGCTGAGTTGGTAATGCAGTGGACCTCGATCCTGGGACGCATCCCAATAACTGCAACTGACAACGAGGGCACCTCGACCCAATACCGCTGACAAAGTGGGCCTCGCCCTCGAACTGATGATGTAGTAGGCACCTCGACCCGGAACTACAACCGATAACGGGGGCTCCTCGACCCTGGGCACCTCGACCCAACACCGCTGACAATAGGGACCTCGCCCTCAATCTGATATGGGCCTCGCCCCAAAGCTGATATGGGCCTCGCCCCCAAGCTGATATGGGCCTCGCCCCCAAGTTGACATGGGCCTCGCCCCCAAGTTGATATGGGTCTTGCCCCCTGGGACTTATCTTCAAAAACTGTTGATGTGGGCCTCACCCCTGGGACTCATCCCCAAAACTGAAACTGCGATGACGTTGTTTGGCTCATTTCTACCGCTTTTCTTTTCTTCGAACCTGCGAACACAAAACAAAAACAAACACGATGAGAATGCCATGTTACGTGCATGCATGAATTATTTTCTTATCCCGTTGGGTTAGGTCTTCTGCCAATTTCATTGGTGACTGCTCGGTCTTCTCTCCCTCAGGCAAAGTACTGTTTCAATCTGTCTACGTTGATCGGCTCAGTGAACTCATTTCCTTCCAAGTCTGATAGCTTCATTGCTCCATTTCCCATTACCTTCTGCACTATGTAAGGCCCTTCCCAGTTAGGTCTGAACTTTCCTATTGGATCTGTCGTCGACGGTCTTGATTGCTTAAGTACCAAATCACCCTTTCTGATCTTGGTGGGTCGTACTTTCTTGTTGAATGCTCGGGCTAGTCTCTTCTGATACAACTGCATGTGATACAAAGACTTTGTTCTCTTCTCATCCAATAGTGCTAACTGATCAAATCTCTATGCGGCACACTCCTGTTCTGGTAATCCTGCCTCTGCTAATACCCTCATAGACTGTATTTCCACTTCTACCGGCAATACTACTTCCATTCCATAGACCAAAGAGTAAGGTATGGCCCATGTTTCTGTTCTTACTGATGTTCTGTATCCCCACAAAGCATACGGTATTTTCTCGGCCTAATCTCTGTAGTTTTCTGACATCTTGGCTAAAATCGTCTTTATAGTCTTGTTGGCTGCCTCAACTGCCCCATTTGCCTGTGGTCTGTACGGTGATGACTTGTGGTGGCCTATCTCGTATTTCTGCAACATTGCCTTCGTCTCTCCTTGAAACTGAACTCTGTTGTCTGTCACTACATGATGCGGCATACCATACCGAAAAATGAGGTTCCAAGCTATAAACTTTGCCATCTGTTTGCTGTAACATTGCGGAATGACTCGGCTTCCACCCACTTCGAGAAGTAATCTACTGCCACTACTATGAAGCGATGCCCATTCGATGTATTCGGTCGAATCTCTCCAATCATATCAATTCCCCATGCTGAAAAGGGCCACGGCTCTGACAACCCCGTGCAACTCTGTGTGCGGCAAGTGATTCAAATTACCATGTGCTTGACAGTCATGACAGTGCTTTACCATCTTCGCACAGTCTGTTTCCATGGTTGACCAATAAAAACCTTGTCTCCCTATCTTACAGGACAGATTCAACCCGTTCATGTGCGGACCATATACCTCGGCGTGTATTTCTTCCATTACATGCTGAGCTTCTTCTTTTCTCAAACACTTCAACTGAATACCATTTGCTTGCCTCTTGTACGGTTTCCCTTTCAAAATCACATACTGGGAAGCTAACTCCTGAATGACTATTCTGTCTTTTCTGCCTGCCCCTTCCGGGAGTTCACCATGTTCCAGATACCTCTGAATGTCATAATACCAAGGTTTACCATCGTCGACCTCAACTTCCAGAATTCTTTCTATCTCATAAACAGGTCTATTTACTGTTGTCAGTATCAACTGTCTCATCACTAACTTTTCTGGATTTTCCCAAGTCGCTGCAAGTGTAGCCAGTGCGTCTGCCATCTGAGTCTCTTCTCTCGGTAAGTGCTGAAACTTACAATCTGGGATAACTTGTGCCAACTTTCTGAGGTGAAAAAGGTAAGGTTTCAATCGTTCTTCTTTCAATTCCCATTCTCGTCGCATCTGCTGGACTACCAACATAGAATCTCCGTAGACTTCCACAATCCCGGCCTTCACGGCTATCAATGCTGTCAAACCAAAAGCACATGCTTCACACTCGGCCATGTTGTTAGACACTCAGAATGTCAACCTCTTGGCCAAAGGCAAAGTCTCTCCCTCGGGGGTTACTATCACGATCCCAATTCCGGCTCCCTTGTAATTCACTGCTCCGTCAAAATACATCTTCCATCTCTGAACTGTTATTGCTTGGATCTCTTCGCCTGGAAATTCAAACTTATACTGATCCCCCTCAATAGGTTGCAATGCCAGAAACTCTGCTACTGCTCGCCCTTTGATCACTTTGGAGGTGAGATACTCAATGTCAAACTCTGTCAGTAATACCAACCATCTGCCCAATTTTCCCACTAGTGAAGGCACCGAATGAAGATATTTCAGAGGATTTTCCTTTCACACTTCCTGGATTTTATAAGACTGGAAATAATGTCGCAACTTTTTGGAAGCCCATACCACGGCAAGACAGATCTTCTCTACTTCTTGATACCGAGCCTCATACTGGAGCATTTTTTTACTCAGATAATAGACTCCATGTTCTACCCCTGTCTCATCTGCCTGTACCATCATTGCCCCCAGTGCTTCTGATTCTATAGCCAAATAAAATATCAAAGGTCTGTCCGGTCTCGGAGGTTTCAATACATGAGGCTTTACCAAGTACTCTCTGATTTTGTCGAAGGCTGTCTGACACTGTTCATTCCATCTTACTGGCTGATCCTTTCTCAACAGTTTGAAGATAGGCTCACATATTGATGTCAACTTGGCGATGAACCGACTGATGTACTGAATCTTCCCCAAGAATGCTCTAACTTCTTTTTCTGTCTTCGGTGCAGGCATTTCGTGATTGCCTTGATTTTCTCATAATCTACCTCTATTCTGCCCATTCCCACTGTATGACCAAGCAATTTCCCTGATGTCACCCCAAACACACATTTCTTGGGATTAAGCCGCAGGTTGTATTTGTCACCTCTCTGAAGGAACCTTTCTAGTGCTTTGATATGCCCAACCCTTGTCTCTGATTTCACCATCATGTCATCCACATACACCTCAATCTCTTTGTGCATCAAGTCATGGAAAAGTGTAGTGGCCATCCGCTGATAAGTAGCTCCTGCATTCTTAAGCCCAAACGGCATTACCTTATAACAATAAGTACCCCACTTAGTAAAAAATGCAGTCTTGTGTTTGTCTTCCTCAGCAATGAGAACCTGATTGTAACCTGAAAACCCATCTGCAAATGAATACATAGCAGATAAAGCCGCACTATCAACCAGAACATTTATATGCAGTAGAGGAAAATCATCTTTCGGACAAGCCTTGTTGAGATCTCTGTAGTCTACACACATTCTGACCTTCCCATCTTTCTTTGGCACCGGCACTATATTAGCCAACCACTCAGGATACTTTACTACTTCCAGGAACCCCACATCTATCTGTTTCTTAACTTCCTCTCTGACTTTCTCAGCCCACTCTGGTCTCATCCGTCGGAGTTTCTGTTTTACTGGCCTCATATTCGGATAAGTTGGTATTGTGTGCTGGGCAATGTTTCTGTCTACCCCAGGTATGTCCTCATAGGACCAAGCAAACACTTTAGCATATCTAACCAACACTTCTTCTAGTTTCTCCCTCTCTTCGGAGGTAACTTCACTTGCAATCAGAATTTCCTTGGGGTTCTCAAGCGTACCCAAGTTAAATGCAGTATTTCTGGCCGAACTGATATCAAATATGCTTGATTCGTGCAGAGTAAATGGAAATGACTCAGGCAAGTAAGCAAAAGAAATGTCTTTATTATTGGATAATACGGAAGTACATTCAAACAAATTAGGAAGGTAAACGTCTTCATCATCTATAGACACTTCTTCCTCTGCAACCAGGTTTTCCTCAGGTTTTTTTGTCCTCTCCCAGAGTCAGGCTCTCTAACTTCATCAGTTCTTCCTCCCAATTCTCTTCTTCTTTCTTCACAATTTGTTCAACTATCGGCTTCTTACCAAACATATCCTGGAAGATCTCAAACCCAGGTACCACAATTCCATCAACTTCCACAGGCTCAGGCCCCCTTGATATCCTGAAGCTTTCACAAAACATTCCATCAGTTTCAGGCCCTTTTTCTTGACCTTCGGTTTTTCTACATCAGACTTGTACCCCAAACCCTTCCAAGTAGTCTGTCCTCTGAAATCTGGTATTTTTGAATCTTCACCCGGCTCAAACTTCATTTTTTTCATGATCCTAGCCACCCTAGGATCCACCCACTCCTCAAAAGTAGCTGACACCTGAAACCTCGTGAAAGGTTGTATCTCCAAGGCGGCCACGGCATTATCTATCTCAGCCCGGATAGTAACAACTTCTCCCTCATACGGGAACTTGATCATCTGATGTAAAGTGGAAGGCACGCCCCCAAGTTTGTGAAACCAATGCCTTCCCAAAAATAAGGCGAAAGTAGCCGGGATGTCCAGTACCGTGAACTCAACCTCATCTTCAATCGGGCCTACCTTGACCATAGCCACAAAACTACCCTCAACTCCCATTTTGCTGTCATCATACGCCTTAATAGTCAAGCTGGAGGGGTCCAAGTCTGTTGCTTTCATACCCAATCTTGCCAGAATTTTCAGCGGGCACACATTGATGGACGAACCATCATCCACCATCACACATGAAGTTCTCTTGCCCCTTACCTCGGCCCTGATAAATAGAGGCCTATTATGATTTCTTCCTTCCGCCGGGAGTTCTCCTCAGAAAAAGATATCTGCAAAGCTTCTTTCTGAACTAACCCAACAACATTACAGGGTTGGCGTCTTCCGGTACCACAATCTTGCTCAAGGCCTCAACCATGGACTGCCTATGCTCCCGAGATGCACATAACAGTTCCCAGATACTCACTTGTGCTCTAGTCTTCCTCAATTGCCTCAGTACTATATCCCCCTCAAAATTTTCTGCAGTCTCAACCACTTCTCTACCATCTGTCAAAACATCCTTACCCTTTTCTGCCATCATTGTAAAAACGACCGCTGCGCGTCATTCCCCTCACTTCTTCCTCATCACTGCTAGAGAAATCAAGCCAAAAGTTTTTCCCCTGCTCAGTCTCATCTTCACTAGTACTATCCCAGATTCCCAGGAAAAAGGTTGAGGGTGAAAGGATTTTAGGACAATGTCTTCTGGGAGGCCAGAATTGATCATATAGGGTGATGGTGGTACGGCACGGTAGTTGGGTAAGGGGTTTCTGTGTGTGTCAGACTGTTCTATTTCTGGGTCAGGTATTTTCTTGGAGTCTATCAGGTCTTGGATTTCATGGCGGAGTCGGGCACAGTTGTCGGTGTCATGGCACTTTTGTTGGTGAAAGTGACAGTAAAGGCTTAGGCTATAACGTGATGGTGGGGGATTGGGTAATGGTTTGGCTTCCAAGGGTTTTACGAGCCCTTGCCTCTTCAATTTCTCTAGCACCTTTGAAAGGGGTCTTCCCAAGTTGGAAAATCTCCGGTTCCGGATAGCGGCAATCTCAGCAGAAATGGGCTTTGTTCCCGATGTTCCCCCAATGGGCCTCCTATTCAGACCATAGAATTTTCTATTCTCAGCCTTTTCTTCCTCGATATCCATGACAGTTTCCCTCAACTGCCGAAAGTCTATAATCATGGAGGTCATTCTCCTTAACTTGCTGTAAATGGAGGGCTTAGTGTCCTTGATAATCATTTTAATCTGGTCCTTCTCCGAGGGCCTAGTCTGCATTTTCAACAACTGACCTCTCCATCGGTCCACATACTCCTAAAAACCTCTCCTCCGATTTTTGCTTAACATTCTCCAGATCGCAGAGTGACAGATCGATCTCTAGGTCAGTGACATAATGCTTCAGGAAGGCGTCAGCCAACTCCCTCCAATCTTCCTTCACTTTCATCTCCAAACTGTGGTACCACACCACGGGAGCTCCCTCAAGCGCCATTCCAAACATCTTCTGCACTTGGCACTGAGACAGGCCAACTGAACTCATGACTGATACAAACTGTCGGAGATGCACCTTTGGATCCCCTTTCCCGTTAAACTTAGTCATATCAGGCATCTTGAACTGTGCCGGCAACTGTTCCTCGAAAGTCAGTGTGTCATAATCTAGCAAATCTTCATTCTTACCCCTCATCTTGCGGGTAACTGACTCAACCTGATCCCGAAGTTTCTGTAACTCTGTCTGAGACCCAGATACTATGCCTGCTGCATACTCTGCCATATCATCATCAAAAGTGGGGATATCATCCCCCAACCCATTCGGAGGCTCCTCACGCCTCACATTCTCAGAATTTCCCCCAGCACGGGGCACAGCCATACCAGCCACAGCAGTAGTCAAGGCTTGCAACAGTTCAGTAATCTTGGTGAGACTGTTTTGCAACTGATCTATACGAAATACCTCAATATCAGATTCACTCATGTCTGTTCTCGGTATTTTGGTGAGTCTTCCGTCTTTTCTAACCCAACAGGAATCTATGATGCCTTTCTAAGACATAGAGGGTGTTAACATGATATATGTATGCGTGAGGTGCACGAGATGCATGTAACATATATAACATACTAAATCAACTAAAATTTTCAAACAAATCGGCCCGTTATCATTTTAGAAGCTTTTGGGCTAACTGTCATAGGAGCGAACTTGTCCCAGTTTAAATGGCCCAACGAGTTCACATCTCATGGTAAGGAGCCCAACTAAATCCAAATGGTAATGTTTCGAAGACAAGCACAAAGTGGCCCATCAATCACTTAGAAGCCTTTGGCCCAATCGTCATAAAATACGTTCTTGTCCCAGTTTAAATGGCCCAACAAGCCCATATCCTACGACAAATGGTCCAAATGGATCCAAGCGACGATGTTCCCAAACACAAGCATAAAAGAAAGATAATGCAAACATAAAACAATGATTACTACAGAATGGCCCATCAACATTTCAGAAGCTTTGGGCCTAGTGGTCATAAGGTACGAACTTGCCCTAGTTTAAATGGCCCAGCAAGTCCGCATTTCTGACAATAGTCCAACTGCATCCAAATGAGGATGGTCCACAAGCACATGTTCAAGGAAATAATTGTTACTTTAACCATACAAACCCGGTCTATGGGTGGGTTCGCAAGAGTGTAGACAAATGCTCTCACCGGCGAAGGGTGGCCCACAACTAGGTCTCCCCAATCAATGGTTCGAGCGACCAAGTGAGCGCACCGTTTTTTATACACTAAGGTACGTGCCAATGAGCTATGGTGTGTGACTGACTGTCAAATGTATTTCCCGTTGTAGATTCCCCAGAGGGAGGGTGGAGCGAGGCTCTCTTAAGTACCCTAGCCTCTTAGGCTCTTATCGCTTGGTGACAGGAATAAACAACGAGTCCTCCAAATTAGTCCATCACAATATGCTATGAGTAGATGGTCATATAGGTGCCTTCACAGCTTTTCCTTCTAGGAAGGTAGTGAATGAAGAAAGACTCCTGATGAGCGGAAAATATATCAATATTTACCGCCCCTTTTACTTAATATTTTGTTTAGTTTCTCGGGTTTAATGAACATTTTGATATGTTTTATTTTATTTTGTAGATAAAATAATATCGGGACTCAATAAAATCATTTAGGACGAAATGTGGGTCAATTAAGGGAAATTATTGGACTTGATATATAATTTTGGAGATTGGAAACTTGAAAGGGCGTTTTGACAAAGTGCAGTTTTGGAAATTCCAGTTTTACGCATCTGTCATATTGTGGGCATAACGTTTTACTCAGATATCGGATTGAGCTGATTCAAGTGCCAAATTAAAGAAGACTCAATGATCTACAACTTTCAAAGAGGAAATATTTTCGCATTCTGATGATTTCATGACCGAAATTGATGAACCATCCAAAATTGTGTGGTGTGTAATTATTAAAGTTATTATCAATCATTTTCAAAGCAAAATATAAATTAATAAATAATTAATAAAAATTATCAAA
Organism: Zanthoxylum bungeanum; assembly: GCA_019454045.1. Classification (NCBI taxonomy): domain Eukaryota; kingdom Viridiplantae; phylum Streptophyta; class Magnoliopsida; order Sapindales; family Rutaceae; genus Zanthoxylum; species Zanthoxylum bungeanum. Next base: position 57,748 of record SKCR01036835.1, on the reverse strand, counting down.
TCACCACCAAAAAAGATAAGCAATTAGTGGAGCAATTATGGATTTGGTGGAGTAATTAGTGGAGAAATTAATAATGGATTTGGTGGAGAATTTGATGGATGATTTGATGGAGGCAAAATTTTGCCTATAAATACCAAGCCATTTCATTTGTAAAATTCATACTTTCTTCTTTGAAATTCTTAAGAATAAATAAGAAGATTGTATCTACTTTGTTTATTTTCAGTTTTCAGTAATTAATTTTCTCTTTCGCACTTTCTTTTCTTTTACTTTTTCAGTTTTTACTTTCCGCAATTTACTTTTACGCACAAACATTTTCTTTCTTTACTTTTTCAGTTTTTATTTTTCAAGCAATGAGGAGGTAATTCCCCCCCTTGCTGGGGTAAAAGGTAAAGCTTTTATTATTGCTATTTAGATTAATCTCCCTTAATTATAATACATAAACTATTTAAAACCTGACTTAATGAGGATACCGCTATATTGGCCGGTTGGTAATTAATTATAAATTGGTTCTAACCTGACTAAGTATGGATACCGCCTGGTTGGTCGGTTGGTAATTAATTATTAATTTGACTTAATCAGAATACCGCCTTTATGGCTTGTTGGTAATTATCACGCAAAGTTAATATATTATATTAAGGGAGATATCTAAAATAGTAGTAATAAAAGTTGATCCTCTAACCCCATCATTTTCTTTTATTGTACTTTTACTTTAATTACTTTTAGCAATTTACTTTCAGTAATTTTCTTTTACTTTTTTTACTTTTTACTTTTTACTTTTTACTTTTTACTTTTTACTTTTCACTTTTTTTACTTTTCAGCAATTTACTTTTCAATATTTAATTTTCAGTATTTACTTTATGTCTTTTATTTTATTTAAGTTTTTACTAGCCCTAGTTATGTGTTAGTTATCTGGGGTTGTGATGATTCTAATATCACCGGTTTATAAGGGATTATTTTATAGTTTGGGTAATTTAAAGGTTTACTTATTAAGTCTTAAGCTTAATGCTTCTTGTTGTCTGATCAACAATAAGATTGATGTGGTAAATCTAAAATGAACTAGACATAGGGATTTTAGGTTTCAGCCTTAGACTTAATAGCCCACTATTTTCCTTGAGGATAGATAACCCTTTAATAGATTTCCTTACAGGATAGACATATACATGTCGGGCGGGGGTAGCCATAATTGGAACTTAAACTTAATGAATCCAGATAATTTGGTTGACATAGACATATGGTTCAATTGGGTTAAACTGGGTATTTACGTCTGACCATCGATAAGTCTTTTGCATAATTTCGTGTTCCAGGTTAGTAAACCGATTTATTACACAAACATAAAATAATCACTTCATCTTTTAAAATATATTAGAATGATTCACAACCCTAGATCTTTAAGTCTTTTGTTATTTTCTTTGTATTTTTTTTTGTTTATTTTATTTATTTTAATTAAGGAAAACCACATTCAACCAATCAAACAATCATTCTCTTCTCCATATAATTAGATTCCTGTGAATAAATAGATTCAATAATTAATAACAACAGTAGGAATTAAGTCCTCGTGGGATCGATATTTTTATACTACTTGAACGATACGTGCGCTTGCGTTATACGTGTGTGTTTACGCCGGTCAAGTTTTTGGCGCCGTTGCCGGAGACTTATTTTTCTTGAGTTATTAATTTTGAAGCTATCTAATTTACTTATTTCTAATTTTCTTTATTTTTATCTGTAATTTTTATCCCTTTCTTTTGTTTTCAGGTGATTGAAAAATGGAACATTATTGGGAGATTGAGAGATTACGAACCTTACAAGAAGATACACCCCACATCTGGAAGCAACAGTCCGGTTTTCTGAGGCCTGTTGTCCAGCCCAATGATTATCACTGGATGCCAGAACCAAGCAATTCTACATTTGCTCAACAGAACGAAATGGGGAGATGTGTAATATGTGATGGTAACCACCCGAGCGATCAATGTATATACCTTTCAGAGTGGCAGAATTATTGGAATCATTCAAGGTACGAAGAACCATCATATTATCCATCTTATCCACCATTCATCTACGATCTTCATCAACAAAAAAAACCATCCGAGAATATCAGTTGATTCACACGCTCAAACATTGGCTCAAAGAACGGAAGCTCAATTAGATACACAAATTCAGAGACAATCAGAATTCATTCAGAGGATGACAGATCAAATGAGACAATTCACAGAAAACCAGAACTACATACCTCAAGAACCAGTTTCATATGACACTGATGAAGCCTTCGAGTACCAATCATTTCACAATGACACTTCAATAGAGGAGGAGGCTGAGCAGTATCAACAACCAGAGGTATCAGTTCAGGAGCCCGAACCGGCAAAGTCTCAATTTGACTTTTATTATTCAGATTTTAACGAGGATGAAGCTGATCTATTTGTACCAACTACACCAACAACAGAGGATCAAACTTTCAATCCTCAAAATGAAGATCTTGGAGCATGTTTTACCTTGATGTTTGAAGAAGATCTACCTGAACCATCCATTCCAGTCGTATCAGAGGATGAAAACCTAATGTCAGAAACATCTTTACATCATCAGGCAGACACTTATGGAGCATGCATTTCACAGATGACGGATGAAGAATTGATTACATAAATTTTAAAATTCATATGTGAAGAAAATGTGGAGCAAGAAACAGAGCAAATAGAGAAGCAAATGTCTGACCTTAATAAAGATCCAGAGCATTCAGGAGAAACATTGCTGTTTTGGGGAGTACAAATCAAGATATCGCCCAAAAGCTTGACAGAATGGAACTCCTATTCCAAGTCATGCACCATATGAGACCTCCTAATTTTCTTTCTTTCTTTGCAGGAATCATTGGAACAACAAGGAGCAAAAAGGTGGCACGAGCACTGAATGAGACAAAACTCTTTTTGCCAGTTTACCGTTGGAAGAGACCCTTCAAAAGCAACGCTCACGGGATTGTCTTAAATCGGACATCCAAAATTACATTGAAACCTCCTTAACATATGAAATACAGTCACGTCTGGCTGAAGATGAAAAATTTAGCGCTAGCAGGGAGGCCACCCATGCAATTTGTTGTAATTTGTTTTCATATTTTGTGTGAACTTTTTAATTTTGTGTGTTATTTTTGTAGGGAAAGACACAAACGAAGCATTTTAAGACAGAAGGAATTGTGTTTGGCAATCAAATATGAGAAACAATTCATTAGCGATGGCTGAGTAAAGAATGAAATCTTGAGACGCATCCTAATGAATTTATACTAAGCGAGTGGCGTATTGCGTACACAATTCCGTTGCCTTAATTATTGCTTTGATTTGCTTTTCAGTTGTAATTATCTTTATTTTCGTAGACAGGATCCAGACTTTTTTACATTTCACGATTCTTTTGTTGTTTAGCTAACAATCATCCTTTGGAAGATATTAGTGCTATTATTACTCACCCTTTTTCAGGTACTATAAATTCAGCCCGTCATTGCACTTTTGAAGGCATCAAGGGTTAAGAAAGAAATACATAAAAAATGCAAGCCACTTCAAGAAGACGAGTTGAAAACATCTGTGTGTTTTGCGGTAGTAGTGTTGGAGTTAAGCCACAATACGTAGAAGCAGAACAAGAATTGGGTCGAGTATTAGCTGCAAGGAATATGCACTTAATAAATGGTGTAGGCAATCTCGAACTTATGGGGATCGTTTCAAAGGCTGTACAGGAAGGAGACAGTCATGTTTTGGGAATCATCCCAAAACCCTTGGCATAGGCAAATCTTATTGGATCATCAAACGGAGAGGAACTGATTGTGCCAGGTATGTCTGAACGACTGGTAGAAATGATTAACCGTGCTGATGCTTTTATCGCTTTGCCAGGTGGCTTGGGTACATTGGAGGAAATTTTTATTGTGATATCTTGGGCGAACCTGAACATACACCAGAAACCGCTTGGACAGTTCAACGTTGATGGATTTTATGATTTTCTTTGTGTGTTTCTTGATGATGCCCAAAGAAATGGGTTCGTGTCAAAACCTATGAAAGAACTCCTCTTCACTGCCAGAACTGCTCCGGATCTAATAGACCAACTCATAGCCTATGAACCACAAGTTGACCCTATCCTTTCAAAAATAAATTGGTCCGAGGACGATCGTGGTAAGAGGCGTCGGATTAATCTGGATCTTAACCTTTAATTTCCTCTAGATTTCAGCTAACCAGGTACGACCTTCTTAACTCTCCTTTTACTGTTTAAGACATTGGGGACAATGTCTCATTTAGGTTTGGGGAGGGAATTAGTTGATCAGTACCTTGTTTTTAGTTGTTTGTTATTTTTATTTTTAGTCCAAAATTTTTCGAAAAATACAAAAAAAATTGAAAAATTTTCAAAAATTACAAAAATATTTTGTGTTTTTGTGTTTTTTATTTTGATTAAAAAGGTGAAATTGGTAAGAGATAGTTGAGTAATGAGTTTCCACTCCTGAGACGTATCTCAAACCTATTTCGAAACAAGTTAATTTTTGTTTATTTCATTTTGAATTATTTAATTTGTGAATTCTCCTTAAAACGGACTAAAATGGATCTTCATATGCTCAGTTGACAGATATTATCAACATATATAGTAACGTACAGACATGAGCTAAAATTGAAAAGTTTGTAATATTCAGTGCTCTAGTTTAATTGGAGGAAGCATCTCAAAAAATGATGGAGTAAAAAAAAAAAAAAGACATCTGAGATCCGAGTTATTAAGTCTGTAAGGGTATTTTAACACCTAGTGCTATAAAGCCAACTGGTTTGGGAGTCAGTGGCCCAAAGCTCTTTACATGGATCGAAGATGCTGCAAAAATATATATATCTGAAGTCTGAGTAATTAAGTCCGTAGGGGTGTCTTAACACTTGGTGCCCTAAAGCCAACTGGTTTGGGAGTCACTGACCCAACTCGCTACATAGACTGAAGGTATTGTATATAAATAAAAAAAATAAAAAATCAAAGAAAAAATCAGAAAAAAAATCAGAAAAATTATTCCATTGCCATAAAAAAATGTGTGAAATCTGATAGAACTTTAGGACAAAAATATTACTCTCTTATCAACTACACTTGCGACTGTTGTGGGCAAAAATGAGATTGATTAATACTTTGTTGGCTGTGTATATGGAGAATGATAAAAATAATCGGAGAATTTACTTATTCGGTAATTTAGAATGAAATAAAAAAACTATTGACTTGGAGTAGAAGTTTCACCTGATTAGTCACTAACTTCTTTATTCTCTTTTCTCTTGTCTTTTTGCTTTTGTGTGCATTAGTTTTACTACCTTTTTACCTTTTTAAAATGTTTGTGGGTATCATTGCTGTAAACCCTCACGAGACTACAACTCGTCCACTAGGGACACCTAGGGGTTTAAAGGCTTGTTGCATATGCTAAATGCAACCGTGATCCCTATGAAAGTGGCTTAGTTTAATTTTAATTTTATTTTATTATTTTGCTCGAGGACTAGCAAAATGTTAGGTTTGGGGGTGTGATGAGCGGAAAATATATCAATATTTACCGCCCCTTTTACTTAATATTTTGTTTAGTTTCTCGGGTTTAATTAACGTTTTGATATGTTTTATTTTATTTTGCAGATAAAATAATATCGGGACTCAATGAAATCATTTAGGACAAAATGTGGGTCAATTAAGGGCAATTATTGGACTTGATATATTAATTTTGGAGATTGGAAACTTGAAAGGGCGTTTTGACAAAGTGTAGTTTTGGAAATTCCAGTTTTACGCATCTGTCGTAGTTTGGGCATAACGTTTTACTCAGATATCAGATTGAGCTGATTCAAGTGCCAGATTAAAGAAGACTCAATGATCTACAACTTTCAAAGAGAAAATAATTTCGCATTCTGATGATTTCATGACCGAAATTGATGAACCATCCAGAGGTGTGTGGTGTGTAATTATTAAAGTCATTATCAATCATTTTCAAAGCAAAATATAAATTAATAAATAATTAATAAAAATTATCAAATCACCACCAAAAAAGATAAGCAATTAGTGGAGCAATTATGGATTTGGTGGAGTAATTAGTGGAGAAATTAATAATGGATTTGGTGGAGAATTTGATGGATGATTTGATGGAGGCAAAATTTTGCCTATAAATACCAAGTCATTTCATTTGTAAAATTCATACTTTCTTCTTTGAAATTCCTTAATAATAAATAAGAATATTGTATCTAGTTTGTTTATTTTCAGTTTTCAGTAATTAATTTTCTCTTTCGCACTTTCTTTTCTTTACTTTTCAGTTTTTACTTTCCGCAATTTACTTTTATGACAAACATTTTCTTTCTTTACTTTTCAGTTTTTATTTTTCAAGTAATGAGGAGGTAATTCCCCCTTGCTGGGGTAAAAGGTAAAGCTTTTATTATTGCTGTTTAGATTAATCTCCCTTAATTATAATACATAAACTATTTAAAACCTGACTTAATGAGGATACCGCTATATTGGCCGGTTGGTAATTAATTATAAATTGGTTCTAACCTGACTAAGTATGGATACCGCCTGGTTGGTCGGTTGGTAATTAATTATTAATTTGACTTAATCAGAATACCGCCTTTATGGCTGGTTGGTAATTATCACGCAAAGTTAATATATTATATTAAGGGAGATATCTAAAATAGTAGTAATAAAAGTTGATCCTCTAACCCCCATCATTTTCTTTTATTGTACTTTTACTTTATTTACTTTTAGCAATTTACTTTTAGTAATTTTCTTTTACTTTTTTTTACTTTTTACTTTTTACTTTTTACTTTTCACTTTTTTTTCTTTTCAGCAATTTACTTTTCAGTATTTAATTTTCAGTATTTACTTTATGTCTTTTATTTTATTTAAGTTTTTACTAGCCCTTGTTATGTGTTAGTTATATGGGGTTGTGATGAATTCTAATATCACCGGTTTATAAGGGATTATTTTATAGTTTGGGTAATTTAAAGGTTTACTTATTAAGTCTTAAGCTTAATGCTTCTTGTTGTCTGATCACCAATAAGATTGATGTGGTAAATCTAAAATGAACTAGACATAGGGATTTTAGGTTTCAGCCTTAGACTTAATAGCCCACGATCTTCCTTGAGGATAGATAACCCTTTAATAGATTTCCTTACAGGATAGACATATACCTGTCGGGCGGGGGTAGCCATAATTGGAACTTAAACTTAATGAATCCAGATAATTTGGTTGACATAGACATATGGTTCAATTGGGTTAAACTGGGTATTTGCGTCTGACAATCGATAGAGGCTTTTGCATAGTTTCGTGTTCCAGGTTAGTAAACTGATTTATTACACAAACATAAAATAATCATTTCATCTTTTAAAAGATATTAGAATGATTCACAACCATAGATCTTTAAGTCTTTTGTTATTTTCCTTAGTATTTTTTTTTTGTTTATTTTATTTATTTTAATTAAGGAAAACCACATTCAACCAATCAAACAATCATTCTCTTCTCCATATAATTAGATACCTGTGAATAAATAGATTCAATAATTAATAACAACAGTAGGAATTAAGTCCTCGTGGGATCGATATTTTTATACTACTTGAACGATACGTGCGCTTGCGTTATACGTGTGTGTTTACGCCGGTCAACACCAAACCATTACCTAGCCTCAAAATGCCTTTCATTAAACCCCCGTTTTATCCACTATAGACACGGTCAATTAGAACATAAATCCAAACATTACAAGATAATATTTCGAGGCCGATTCTCTATCCCCAGTGGAGTCGCCAGACTGTGGGACACAGAAACTGGGCGACGCATGTTGTCCCGGGCTCGCGGCCCGGTTGGGAGTACGGAGTAGCCCGTGGGGGACGAAATCGGAGAATAATGGAGTCGCCACCCGGTATGAACCGGGAAAATGAGATTTAAGGTTGCACTCACCCCTCGCAAGGAAAGACCTCAAACCGTTGGGTTCAGAATGGTCCCTAACTTATATCCATGTTATGATAGCATTTGAGTATTATTTCTTGTGGTATATCGGATGGAAACCCAGACATAAATTCCGTAGCCGATTCCGAATGGACGGTAATGCGGTCTGTACTTGGGATACAATTCCACGTACCACTTGGAAAGGTGCTCACATGTGTGTTTGTGTCCATATTAGTTATCTTCTTTTGCACCATGTCATAGCATGCTTACTTTAATACCTAATTAGTTGACTCTTTTATTTATGCATGGACATGTAATGGCTATTTGTATATGATATGTCTATAAAATCACATGTTCGCCATTATTTGATTCGCCTTTATGTATGCTTGCGTGGTTAGTGTGTGCTTATGTTTCCATGAAATCAATATGCCAATGAAGTTGTATGTTCGTTGCTACTTTGATGTACTTTCAAGCATGCAATCTTAGATGTGAAATGCATGAATTTAGGTGTAAGTTTTATCTTTGTGCATATGGATTTAGAAGCATGATACTCTTGGAAATAAGTGTTACTTAAGCTTGATTAAATTATTACACAAATCCTTTCATTACAAGTGACATAAGTAAGGGACCATTCTGAACCCAACGGTTTGAGGTCTTCCCTTGCGAGGGGTGAGTGCGGCCTTAAATCTCATTTTCCCGGTTCACACCAGGTGGCGACTCCATTATTCTCTGTTTTAGTCCCCCGCGGGCTACTCCGTACTTCCAACCGGGCCGCGAGCCCGGGACAGCATGCGTCGCCCAGTTTCTGTGTCCCACATCTATCTAGAGCGAAGCTGTTCCCGGTCCAACTCCTAACAGAACCTCATATCACACTTGCATAAGTATCCAATACTTAAATATATGAGAACTATGTCGTTAAGCTTCTATAACGCGCACAAGTGTAATACTAGTCTATTCCGCATTATCGATGTCCAGTCTCGATAGTACTACGACTAGGGATATTTAATGATTAAACCTTTTATGGATTAATATTGTCTAATATCTTAGTAATAAGATACTAATCATATGGACTTTTTATCATTTATATATCCAAGTAATCCAATTACAAAATGATAAAAGAGCAATTTCATTTGTCACATCGTTGATTTGTACAAAAACACCATGTCTTTTACAAATAGTCATGCTATGTGACATAATTGTCCAAAAATCTCCCACTTGGCCTATAGCCAATCACTCAAGTGTCCAACACCTGAACTATGTACTAGTCGCTCATGCTTATGCTGAGATATCGCTTTCGCCAACGGATATGCAAGTTTATCATCTGTTGCAATTTTTCGATCTTCACATCGCCATGATGTGTGATCTCTCGAATCAGATGAAACCATTGAAGTACATACTTGGATTATTGATGAGACCGTAATTCTTTAGCCTGTGCTGTAGCCCAGCTCAGCTGCTAACAGAACTACTTCTAATCCAATTAGGAATTTTATAGATCCAAAATGCTTCTTTTGCTGTCTCAGCCGCAGCAATATGTTCCGCTTTTGTTGTTGACTCGGAAACAGTATCTTGCTTGGAAGGTTTCCAGCTCACTGTTCCGTTGTTCAAATAAAATATGTAACCTTATTGTGACTTACAGTCGTCTTTATCGGTTTGGAAACTTGCAATGGTGATCCCAGTCAAATCAAGTTCTCCATCTCCATAAATTTAAGAAAGCATCATTAGTTCGTCTAAGATACTTAAGGATGTGCTTAATATCAATCCAGTGACTATCACCTGGATCGGCCTGATTGCGACTACATATGCTCAAAGCGTATTAGACACCAGGTCGCGTACATGTTATGACATACATGATCGATCCAACTGCTTAAGCGAACGAGATCTGATTCATTACATCTCTCTCATCTTTAGTTTCAGGACACATATCCTTAGATAGAGAGACGCCATGTTATACTGGAAGCAGTCTCTTCTAAGACTGATCTATATTGAATCTCTTTAACATTGTCAATGTACGAGTTCTCGAAGAGTGCCAATAACTTTTAGATCTATCCAGTAGATGCTTATTCCTAGAATAAAGGTTGCCTCTCCCAAGAATTTCATGGAGAATTTTAATGAAAGTCAAGCTTTCACCGATTTTAATATGGGAATGTCATTGCTAAAAAGTAATACATCATCAACGTAGAGGACAATCATTTTCAGTGCACTCCCATTAACCTTATTATATACACAAGAATCATCTTTGTTTTGAATGAAACCATATACCTTTATGATCTCATCAAAACGTTGGTGCCAAGAACGTGATGTTTGCTTCAATCCATAAATGGATCGATTTAACTTGCAAACCTTGTTTGCATGTTTTGGCATGACAAAACCGTCAGCTTGTTGTATATTAACATCCTCCAAAAGGTTTCCGTTAAGGAAAGTGGTTTTGATGTCCATTTGCCATATTTCCTAATTGAAATATGCACCATTAGCCAACATTATCCGAATGGATTTAATCATGGCAACAGGTAAAAGGTTTTGTCGTAATCAACACCATGTTGATGACAATACCCTTTCGTTACATGCCTAGCTTTGTACGTTTGTATGTTGCTATCAATATTTGTCTTCACCATGAAGACTCATTTGCTACCAATAGGCACAATGCCTCCTGGTATATCAACCAATGTCCAAACATGGTTGGTATACATGGAATCCATTTTGGACTTCATGGCCTCTTGCCATAAAGCGAAGTCGATACCTTCTATCACTTCCTCATACGTAACCGGTTCATCTTCCTCAATAAGATTGATATCTATATGAAGTGAGATTAGAAACCCATACCTCTAAGGTTGTTTTCTGACTTTCTCCGACCTACGCGGTTTTTATGTATTAGAAGATTGTGGAGCAGTCTCATCCCTGATGAACTGTTGGTGTTCCGTAGGGGGTCGGTGCCAGGAACAGTATCACTCTGATTTTCATCGAGTTCTACTTTCCTCCCACTTACCACTCCATTTAGGAATTCCTCTATGGAAAACCGCATGGAGAGCAACAAATATTTTGTTCTCTTATGGGTTGTGGAAATAACATCTTTTGGTTTCCCTAGGATAACCAATTACAAATAGGCACTTATCCGATTTGGGTTCTAGTTTGGTACCATCCAAATGTTTAACATATGCCCAGAATACCCAAATCTTCAGGAATGAGAAACCCGATTTCTTTCCTGTCCATATTTCATATGGAGTCTGTCCAACAGACTTTGTCGGAAACTTATTCAAAATAAGTATTGCACTTTTCAATGCGTATCCTTATAAGGAAATTGGTAGCTCAGTGCGACTCATTATTGACCTTACCATGTCCAACAAAGTTTGGTTTCTCCGTTCAGACACACTGTTCAATTATGGTGTTCCGGGAGGAGTCCACCGTGAAAGAATACCATATTCTTTCAAGTAATCGATAAACTCATTGCTCAAGTATTCTCCACCACGGTCCAGCCGTGATGTTTTAATACTTCTGCTGGTCTGTTTTTCTACTTCGTGTCGAAACTCTTTGAATTTATCAAAAGTTTCCGACTTGTGTTTCATAAGATACACATAACCATAACGCGAGGCAACATCCGTAAAGGTTACGAAGTATTGTTATCCACCTCTGGCCTAGCTAGACATTGGCCCACATATGTCACCATGAATGAGGACTAACAGCTCGGTGGCATGTACACCCTTACCGCTAAAAGACGTTTTAGGCATTTTGCCTAATAAACAAAATTTACAGACATCATATGAATTAGGATCAAATCCGTCCAAGTATTCACTCTTCAAAAGTGTGGATATACGAGTCTTGTTAATGTGTCCCAGACATCAATGTCATATATAAGTCTCATCTGTGTTACTTAGTTTGAGCCTTTTGTTTGTCATGTTATAAGTTTGAGATTCATTTATATTCAAAATATAAAGACTATTATTAACATCTTCCGTATATATCAAAATGTTATCTTTATATACAAAACACCTAGTGTTCTAGAATACAAAGGTACACCCGCAATGGGTTAAACAAAATGCAAAGAGGATGTCCTTAGTCAAACTAGGTACAAAATAACAGTCACCTAATGTAATTACATGCCCCAATGGTAGATACAAAACATAGGTCCCAATGGCCAAAACAACGACTATTGTCCCGTTTCCGACTCGTAGGTCGATCTCGCCTGAAGCCAGTATCCTACTAATCAGCAGATCCTGAACACCAGTACATATGTTAGTACCACATCCAGAATCAAAAATCTAATTTTTAAAACCAGTAGTGGACATGTTTATAACAAACATACCTGAAGCCGGAGCCTTACCCGTCTTCACTTCCTCCAACTCCACCTTATACTCACGGCAGTCACGCTTCCAGTGACCCCATTTGCCACAATGTAGGAAGACGTCTTGGGATATGTCCTTAGTCTTCCTAGAAGACTATGATGATTTAGCCTTGCCCTTTTTCTTCCTTTTCTTCACACCCCGAGAAGCCTTGGCCATCTGGGATGTCGAAGTAAGGTACGCCTCGCGCTTCTTGCCCTTTAGAAGCTTTGGCTCTGCCTCTTTCAACATCGCTATTAACTCTCCAAGAGTTTTCTCTTGGTTTATCATATTATAGTTTATGATGAACTCGCCCCAGCACTCGGGCAGAGACTTTAAGATAAAATCTTTTGAAGTCTCGGCCTCGAAGGTTATGCCCAACTGACCTAGCTGTTCGATGTCATCAATCATCTGCGACAGATAGTGCTCGATAGACGTACCCTCTGACATACACGAGTGAAAGAGCTTCTTGTGCAATTCGTGCTTCTGAGATCTAAGATTAGATTTGTGAAGATCCTTTAATTTCAACTTCATACTATAAGGATCCAATTCTTTATTCTGACGATGAAATTGAGGAGTCATTGCGGCAAGGATGACGGATTGAGCACTAAATTTATCATCACGATGAGTCTTCCAAAGCTCATGCTCTACTATTTGCTCAACTCCGGGCTCAGGCCCGAGAGGTTTCTCTATGACATATAGTAACTTCTCGGCTCCCAGGACTATCATGAGATTCATCTCCCAATTTGGAAAATTGAAGCCGTTAAAGACATTCTCGCCCATGATTATGTCTCTAACGCTAATCTTTCCAGACATCTCGATTGCAATAGTCCAACTATTCAATCAACGATTTTAGGTACATTCAAAATGTAACGGTTACTATAGTCCAATTATATAACCAACTACAATTGAAGTAGTGTCTTGTACAGTCTAACTGTTCAATGAAAGCAATATTCAATATTAGTCCAACTAATATATATTATTATGACTATAAATAAAATAAAAGAGCGCGTGTAAGGAAGTATTAAACGAAATTACAAATTTAATACTGGCCTCCCACTATTTTTCGGTGAGCCTCAAACCCTCTGTGCAGTACTCAGGAAACCCAGTTTCATAGTGGGCTAGGATCCTGTTAAATAACACACAACCTTTACTTTGGCCAACAAGCTGTATGAAACTTAACTAGGTAGATCTCTAAGATCAATTGGATCTCATCCAATTCCTAGATCTGGTAGGTGGGCCTCCAAGTCCGAGATATATATCCAATATATATTTCATAACCTTTTTCCTATGAATCAACTAAGCCTTGGCTTTGTCTCAACAAGCTTAATGTTCCAGTTATGCACGACCCATTGACAGTGGGAAAGCTTCGTAATCCACATCGATGAACTAGAAGTTACCTTGACTTTGGCCAACAAGTCACAACCGCCCAAGACATGCGATATAGAACAAACCTTTCGTGGTTCAAACACATCTGCGATGGACAATGATCGTGACTTTGGCCAACAAACCAATGTCAATCTTGGATCTTGAGAGAGAACCACTCAATGGAAGGAAAAATGCTTAATATTTAAGTGAAGTTTTTTCGCGTAAATTGGCAACCATTTTATTATCTTTGATTAGGTCTCATCATACACCCTTAAACATGTATTCTAAAAGCATAATAAGGCGCGAATAAAATAATAATGATATACGGATGGATATATAATAATTTATTCCTAGAACAAATCTCTCCATTTCCTCTCTCCCGTTAGCACTTTACAAACTTCTACCCAATTACATAATACCTTAAAGAAACCTCATTTACATTTAGGGGAATTAGTCAGAAGAGAAATACAAAGAGAATAGAAGATAATAGGGTGGACACGCAGGTCCAATTTAATAAATTCTAAATTTATTACAATAATTTCCAAAATTGCCCACACCCATCTAATATCCATCCGATATACATTATTCATACAAATACATCCAAGTAATCACACAAATCATGTTATTCAATCAATCTAATCCAATTAATTAATCTTTGAATTAATGACCATCCAATGTTCAAACAACGATTTGATTTGCGCAAATCCAACTCGTTTAAGAATAAATACTCAAAGTATGTATTCTTGAATTATATCGAACTAAAATTTTAAATCCAATTTAAATTGTATCCAATACTAATTCATATTTAATTCCAAATTAAATAATTACACTTATTTTAGTGCCTTTTAGACTTAGATTCTAAATCTAATCTAAATGGGTCTCAAAGGCCCAATTAGTATCCAATATTATTTTAATTAAAGTCCAATGGGCTTTTAATTAATTCTTAAGGCATGGGCTTTGGACATTATGGATCAAACCCAAGATGCCAAGGCCCAAATAGGAATCACCCTATGCCAAAAATCAATTTAGGCCCATTAGGCCCAATTAAATTTTTAAAGGCCCAAAAGTCATATTTGGACTTTATGGAAATGGTTTTAGGCCCAATTGGATCCAACCCAATTGTCCAAAACCATACTTGGCCCAACCAAACCCATTAAGCCTAATTACAACAAATAAATTAACACATTATTCAAAATTACATATTAATCCAATTAAAGTGTAATTGCCACAATTAATCAATTAATCTAATGTTTCCGAAACACTAATTAATTCAACTAATCATGCTCAACATTTCCAATTCATGTCCAACACAAATTGAAGCAAAATCAATTCTTCCTAACATGCTTCATTCACGGCAATAAGCAAGAAATCAACATTCAATTTTTTATTTCAATCCAATTAAATCAACATTCAATTTCATGCAATTAACATATCCAATTGTTAAATTCAAAAAATTACCATGATAATTACTAGGGCTCCATTCGGCCAAGGTTAGGATTTTGGGGAAATGTTTGATCCAATCAATTTCAAAAATCCAATGATGCACAAATCCAATTCATCATCATCCAACCACAACCAAACAACCAATTTCGAATTTTCATACTCCAAGCATAAAATCCCCAAATTAAAGTTTAGAACCCTAAAATTCAAATCAAGTTTAGATTGGCTCTCTGATACCATTTTTAGTGTCTTATACATGCCCAAGGATCCTAAAAAAGATTTATGTGTGAATAAAATCAAAAGAAGTTGCGAAAAAACTTACAATGATCAAATGAAGTTCAACACTTTTCTTTGATGTATGGAAGCTCCAAGATTTGTTGAGTGTTCCAAACTCAAGGGTGAGTTTCCCTATCACCTTCTTTTAACTCTTGAAGTGCTAGCTTGCTTGAAATTTTACAACAAAATTTCCAAGGGAGAGAGATGGCTCACGGTTTTAGTAAGAAAAGAGAGAAGATTAATAGTTCCCAACCTTCCAAAAGTTGTGTTTACTTGTTTCAAAGCATGTGTTTATTGTGTGTTAAAGTTTCCTTTTTCAATTGCCAACTACTTCCATCACCAATAGTGACTAGTGATGTAAGTCATGAGTCCCACCCATTTAATTCCAAACCTAGTTGGCTTACACAAAACACTTTGGACCCGGTTCGTTTAATCAGACTAAATGAATTTTCCGTCGCTTGATAATTAAATCTAATTTAATTAAATAATAATACCCAGTAAAATTATTACGGAAGTCGCTTACGAATTAATTCCAAATTAATCTGTTCGCTTGTATTAAAATCCGATTTTAATTCCGTATTGAAATCCAATTTCAAAGAATATATCTGATATATTATTT
This sequence comes from Zanthoxylum bungeanum, assembly GCA_019454045.1. NCBI lineage: Eukaryota > Viridiplantae > Streptophyta > Magnoliopsida > Sapindales > Rutaceae > Zanthoxylum > Zanthoxylum bungeanum. The sequence continues at coordinate 41,845 of SKCR01036835.1, read as the reverse complement.
AGCCCAATTAAATAAATTAAATAGAAAAATCCAATTTAACTATTAAATTTATTTTACCGATTAATTCCAAATTAATTGCGTTCTCTCTTCTTCATGAATTAATCCCGGATTAATTCATGACGCAATTAATCCCAGATTAATTCATGACGCAATTAATCCCAGATTAATTTTCTCTCAGTTAATTACTCCCAGATTAATTCTTGCTGTAATTAATCCCAGATTAATTTTCTCTCTCTTAATTAATTCCAGATTAATTCTGTTCGAGTCAAATACCATCGGTGAATCTTTAAGAAGCGACCCAAGATATCCCTGGATATGTTGGCAGTAAATAAGGTTTTCGGACTATCCGACACGTGCGTACCGCGTACCACGTTCTCACCGATTTACAAGACATGGTTAGCTTCTAGCAAAGCACCGTGCCTACCCAATTCTCCAGAAATATATTGAACATGGAATATATATAATCTGTATCAGGCGTAGTATATAAAGTATTGCGTATTACGATCAAGTATCTGATGTCACATGCTAGGTCTAGGGCTGAAATTATGTCTGCCTCGTATGAAGCATATATCGGATCACAAGCAACTAGTCTCTGTAATCGGATAATCATGACCTAATCATACTATCCCGATAGCTGCAGTATTTAAAAGTACTAGTTATGTGCCCAGCGTGATCATCATCTCCATATGACTGAAGTGATACTTCCATCTTGACATCACACCCAATACACTACGATTCTCAGTAAATCCAGAAGAGGCATACACATAACATGTTAAAGCCCCGAACGACCAAAACCAAAGTATACTGATTGTCGCAAGTATTAGCGATGCAAGTCTCAGGTTAAGACCACATACACCTACCCTGATTCGGATTCCCATAGACATATAGTTATACTACCAATGGGACTCCGAGGGGTCTATCCAGAGCGAAGCTGTTCCCGGTCCAACGGCTAACAGAACCTCATATCACACTTGCATAAGTATCCAATACTTAAATATATGAGAACTATGTCGTTAAGCTTCCATAACGTGCACAAGTGTAATACTAGTCTATTCCGCATTATCGATGTCCAGTCTCGATAATACTACGACTATGGATATTTAATGATTAAACCTTTCATGGATTAATATTGTCTCATATCTTATTAATCTGTTACTAATCATATGGACTTTTATCATTTATATATACAAGTAATCCAATTACAAAATGATAAAAGAGCAATTTCCTTTGTCACATAGTTAATTTGTACAAAAACACAATGTCTTTTACAAATAGTGATGCTATGTGTCATAATTGTCCAACACATTTTCCTTTCTTCTTTACCAGGTCGGGTTGAGAGAGATTTCCTCACTTCCCTCACTTTCTCTTTGTAATTACTAAACGTTCTTGACGTGTGTTCGAAGGCTTATTATCAAATCGAGTTGGTCTTCACATGTGAAAATGCTACAGATTCTGATCTTTCTCACCAGGTCATGGACCTATGCGCCTCGGGTTCTTGCCCTTTTGCCCAGCTTCTCACCCTCAAAATGACCTAGGGCCCCCAACTTAATAACCTTTTTATTCCAATTTTCATATTTCAAACTTTCTCGGGTCTCAAAACCACCATCAACAATCCCTATTGGATCTATGGAATATAACCAACATGTAGGTATGAGTCACTCTCCGCCGAACCACGTAAAATCTCTGTGTTTATTCTGCGTGCTTGTTAAATTTATGTGGTTCATTTCTAACCAAAGAAATTCATTGTTCGATGGAGGTTTATTCTATGGATGAATTCCCTATTTTATCATTTGAACGGAAAACAACCATCAACATATGCATTAATTTTGAAATTCATCAAAATGACAATTAAAATGATAATGAAAAAAAAATGTAACTTAATTTTATTAAATAATTATATTGAAACAGTCATATCTACCTCTTTCTCGATGTGATTTAAAAAAAAGGTCTAGTAGTGACCAAAATTTTGTTGTCCGATTAGTGTCATTAAACAAGAAATCAACATGCAACAAACAAATCAAACTAGAAAATTGGATCTAACATGCATAAACCCTAGAAAACCTTAAAACTTGAGAATAAGAAAAACCTTGACACAAAGTTGAAAAACAGTTGTCTAGATCGAGATTAATCTCTGTCCGTAAGAACTTATCAGCCCCGTCTCGGTGCTCTACGGCTTTTGTGGCTAATGTTCTCCCAGGATAACCCGAATTCCTCTTGTTCAAGTGGCACGCCTTAACAAGATCTTGAACTAGGAATATGGTGGAATTCTCTAGAACTCAAGAAAATAATATGAGACTCTCAGTTTTGGATGATTCATATTTATTCCTTGTGTGTTAAAAATGAACATAAAGCTTCCTTTTATTAGCATGGAATGATGCCTCAAAGGCACCCTTAGGGTTGGGTGCAACCCTCCAAAGGGTTATACCCCTCCTATGCACCCCTTGGAGCATATGATCATTTTACACACAATTGGAGGACATGTCCCCATGGGGTACCATCCAAGGGACATGTCCCTCCTCCATCCAAACAAGTATATTTGAAGATTTGAAGAATTTCCAACAATCCCCAACTATTCTTCAAATATTCATGCAGACACTTGAGAGTGTTTCTGTGAACTAAAGCTGCATCGAAATAGGTAGCTTTCGCCTTGAACCTTTCCTAGTGAATGACAATCGGATTTACTTGGCAAACCAGTGACCCATAGTCTTGAACTGTTCTGCCGTTGGTGTAAACCAAGACAACTGCCAACACACAGCTTTACTTCGACCATTTCCTGTTCTACGGTTGTGTTCATTTTGGCCCTGAAAAACGGTCTCGGATTCATCAAGTACTTTAGGGTAACACACCTTTAAAAGTTCCCATGGAAGCGGCCTCACTTCTTACTTGAAATAGGTGATCTACTATGAAGAGGTAATCTGTCTTTACCCCTATTAGGACTCATCTCCTAATATAGTGATCATTAAAAGCCTTAGTTTATCCTAACCATGACAGACAACACTCAACGTCATTATCGGAATGGGAAAGAGTACAAAACTCTTCAGTGCTTGTTTTGAATTGCACAAAGTTTCTGTTGTCCCTTTTGAACCTAGATCTTGGGGTCTCCAGTCAGCTAGGTTGGGTTTCCACAGTGACAATTCTTAGATTATAGGCTTCAAGCCCATTCCCCTCGATGACTTCTCAACTTGCTCTCGAGGTAAACCTTTAGTTAGTGGATCCGCTAGGTTTCCTTCAACTCAACATAATCGATCGATATTATGCCACTTGAGAGCAGTTGACCTATGGTATTATGTCTCCGACGTATGTGTCGAGACTTACCATTATACATTGTATTTTGGGCTCTCCCAATAGCCGATTGGCTTTCACAATGTATGCTAATCGTTGGCACCGGTTTGGGCCAACTAGAAATATCCTCCAGGAAGTTTCTAAGCCATTCTGCTTCTTCCGATGTTTTGTCTAATGCTATGAACTCTGATTCCATAGTTGACCGGGCAACACATGTTTGCCTCGAGGATTTCCATGACACGGCTGCATTACCAAGTGTGAAAACAAATCCACTCGTAGATTTGGAATCCACTGTATCATATATCCAGCCAGTATCGATGTATCCCTCTAGAACAGCAGGATATCTCTCGTAATGTAGCCCATATTTTGAAGTTTCTCATACCTCAAAACTCTTACTATGGCTTTCCAGTGGTCATGTCCTGGATTGCTTGTATATCTACTAAGCTTGTTCACAGCTTGAGCGATATCAGTTCGTGTGCAATTCGTGAGATACATAAGACTTCTAATGATCCTCGAATACTCTAATTGCGATACGTTTAAGCCAATATTCTTTGACAAAGGAAGAGTTAGGTTACCTACTCCCAAATATTTCATATCAAATTTGTTGGATAACACTTTCTTGGTAGACTGAATCAACTAATGATTATTACCAATTATCAGCATATCGTCTACATAGAGACATACAATGACATACCCTTTTTGAGTTGATTTGGTGTACACACACTTATCACACTCATTGGTTTTAAACCCACTTGACAACATCTCTTTGTCAATTTTCTCATGTCATTGTTTATATGCTTGTTTTAATCCGTACAATGATTTTACAAGTTTACACATCTTCTGTTCTTATCCAGGAACATTAAACCCTTCTGGTTGTTCCATGTAAATCTCTTCATCCAATTCACCATTCAAGAATGTCGTCTTTACATCCATTTGATGTATTTCAAGACCAAATATAGCTGCTATGGCTATGAGCATTCTTATCGATGTGATACGAATCACTGGTGAATAGGTGTCAAAGTAATCAAGGCCTTCATTTTTTCTATAACCTTTTATGACAAGCGTTGCCTTGTACTTATCTATTGATCCATTCGATTTCATCTTTCGTTTGAATATCCATTTGTAGCCTAGTGGCTTACAACCTGGAGGAAGATCAACCAACTCCCAAGTATGATTTTATAGGATTGAATCATTCTCACTGTTGATAGCCTCTTTCCACAGAGGTGCCTTCAGAGAAGACATTGCTTCTTTATAGCTTTGAGACTCATTTTCTAACAAAAATGTCAGAAAATCGGATCTGACTCTTGGTCAACCTGATCACTGTCCTTGACAGTATCAACAGATCTTTTGAGAGACTCTCTTCTTTGTCTTTCCTTACAAGGAAATGTCTCTTCAAAAAATATTGCATTCCTTGACTCAATCATCACATTTGGATTGTTGTCAGGAATCTCATACTTGTGTACTAAGAATCGATACGTGCTACTGTTGCAAGCATATCCGATGAATATACAGTCAACAGTTGTGGGTCCTATTCCACCTTTTTAGGTTTAGGAACCATCACCTTAGCAATTGGCAAGACACCCCCACATTTTCAGATATTTGTAGGAAGGTACATAACATTTCCACAACTCATATGGTGTTTTGTCCAATCTCATGTGAGGAAGCTTGTTCAGAACGTAGTTCACGGAAAGTAGGGCTTTCCCCCCACAAGTTCTGAGGTAAACCAGAACTAGTCAACATGGCATTCATCATTTCCTTCAACGTTCGGTTTTTGCACTCAATAATCCTGTTTGTTGGGGAGAATAAGGAGCAGGGGTTTCGTGAATAATTCCATGCACATAACAATATTCACCGAATGATGAAACATATTCACCACCTCTATCACTCATAATTCTTTTGATTTCCTTGCCAAGTTGATTTACAACTTCATTCTCAGTGTATAAAGCTCTCAATAGCTTCAGCTTTGCTCCTCAGCAAATACACTTAACATAATCTTGTGCTTTCATCGATAAAAGTGACAAAGTACTTTTTACCGCCTCTTGTTTGCACAATATTCATGTCACGCAAGTCACTGTGTACAAGTTCCAAGGGTTCAAAACTTCGTTCTATGATGTTCTATGTATTTTTGCTTCAACACATGCCTCACACTTATGTTGGCTATCAATGCAAATTTAGGTATAAGGTCCATGTTAATTAATGTACGCATTGTATCATAATTAACATGTCCTAACCTCTCATGCCATATATTTTGTGACTCAATAATATATGCATAAGTTTCAGCTTTAGTAATAGCACAATTGATAGTCATTGAAAATGCCCTAAGCGAGGTATCCTTTTCCTACATAGACATCATTTTTTGTCAATATAATCTTGTCAGAAATAAATACAAACCCAAGACCGAGTTCTTCCGAATATGTGGAACATGCAAACATTCTTATATGTAAGCTCCATTCCGGATATCATTTTCAGAACCAATGTGCCTTGTCTAACCATTCTAGAGGTAGACGAGTTTCCCATTGTCAGATGATCGCCGCCATCGACCTTCTGATATGAGGAAAGCATCTTATTATCTGCACATTATGATGAGTAGCCCTATTGTCAACCCCTCATTCTCTCGGATTCCCAACCAAGTTGGCTTCAGTTACCACTGCTGAGAGGATCATTTCTGAAATCTCATCAGTTAATTGCTCATCTTCAGGGACATAGGCCTCATTTTTCTTGCCATTGTCATGAGACTTCTTGTTTCTGCAGCCATTTGTCATATGACCGCTCTTTATAGTTGTAGCACTTCCCCTTGAACTTCTTGTTCGCTTGGAAAGAATCAGCTCAACTGTTTCTCTTCTTGCTACCCTTTACACCCTCAATGATGTTGGTCTTAGACTCCATAGTCTTGTAGCTGGCCTTCTCGGACATCTGTTGTCATGTTCGATTCTCAATCGAACTCCAAGGTCTTCAAGGCTCATCTGCTTCTTTTTGTGTTTCAAATAGCTCCTGAAGTCCTTCCATGATGGAGGCAACTTTTCAATTATGGTGGCAACTTGAAACTTCTCACAGAGATTCATTCCTTCATTCAGTATTTTCATGAATGATCAACTGCAGTTCACCCAACTGAGACATCATTCTATCCACGACAAATTTCTTTTGTCCAGCATCCTCCGTTTTGTATTTCTTCTCGAGAGATTTCCAGAGAATCTTCGCAAAAGATATGCCTTAGTACACAATGTACAGGGTATTGTCAAGACCACCCATAAGGTAGTTCTTGCATAGGAAGTCGCCAGACGACCATGTCTCTTCTCGCAGTTCCTTGGCTGCCGCTGATTCACCCTCCACAGGACCCAGAGGATCTTTGAGGTACTTAGCCAACTGTAGAGCTGTTAGGTAGAACAGTATTTTGCTTTGCCACTGTTTGAAGTTTGCCCCACCAAACTTCTCTGATTTTTCTCCATGAGAGACCGGTAATGTGATGTTTCCGCTGACCATATGTAACTGGAAACCAACAGGGTTCAATAAGTCTACAAAAGACAAATTGTACAACGACCAACAAATGATCTTGTCTCAAGTGATATACCAAGTATCCACTTGTTGTTATATTGGACAGTAGTACCAATAAACGCAAGTCCTTGAATTTCCAACCGAGATTTCTTATGAAAAGTGAATAAAGGAATATTCCCAGAGGACGAGGGGGTCAGAAGTAACCACTTAAGTCCCTGACCACTTAGGCTCTTATCGCCTTTTTGACAGAATATCATTTAATACTTTCTCAATAGAACCTCTTAGCAATTCAAACTTAGTATTTCACTTTTTCAATGTCACAAAACAATATACGTTAAGTGTAGATATATATGTATGTGTCAAACAAGATTGGATGAAATTACTTGTGTAAAATTACACATTAAATTCTCAACCAAGTATGCAACACACAAATATGTTCCAACTTTATCACTAAGTGTATGCTTGTGATAATTGAACACCGTAATAATAACTTAGATCTATACTACCAAGATTTAATGTGTTTCAGGACAGATTCGTTAGTGTCACGTTCGTATCTACGTTCGAACGAGACTGTCCAGTGTGTGTACATTTGTGTTGCATTCGAGAACGCGTTCGAATGAAATAATTCTAAAGAGTTCACGTTCGTATAGCGTCCGAGAACGCGTTCGAACGGAATGATTCCAGAGAGTTTGCGTTCGAGTTGCGTTTTGGACGAGTTCAAACGTTCTTAGGCAGACGGCTTGCGTTCGAGTTGCGTTTGAATACGCGTTCGAACGTTCTTACGAATTTTCAGATTTTTGCCTTCGCGTGCGTCGGGCGTTCGAACGCGCTACTGGTTTTTCATGCACAGTCTGTATTTTTTCCAGAAATTTTCTTCACTACGCATGCGATTTACTATTTAACAACACTAGTTGATAAGTTCTTAAGATTGTTGTCCGATTAGTGTCATTAAACAAGAAATCAACATGCAACAAACAAATCAAATCAGAAAATTGGATCTAACATGCATAAAACTAGAAAACCTAAAACATGAGAATAAGAAAAACCTTGATACAAAGTTAAAAAACAGTAGTCCGGATCGAGATTAATCTCTGTCCTTAAGAACTTATCATCCCTGTCTCGGTGCTCTATGGCTTTTGTGGCTAATGTTCTCACAGGATAACCCGGATTCCTCTTGTTCAAGGGGCACGCCTTAACAAGATCTTGAACTAGGAATATGGTGGAATTCTCTCAATCTCAAGAAAACAATATGAGACTCTCAGTTTTGGATGATTCGGATTTCTTCCTTGTGTGTTAAAAAGGAACATTAAGCTTCCTTTTATAAGTATGGAATGATGCCTCAAAGGCACCCTTAGGGTTGGGGTGCAACCCTTCAGAGGGTTATACCCCTCCTATGCACCTCTTGGAGCATATGATCATTTTACACACAATTGGAGACATGTCCCCATGGGGTACCATCCAAGGGACATGTCCCTCCTCCATCCAAACAAGTATATTTGAAGATTTGAAGAATTTCCAACAATATTTTGCGGCTACCCACTTAATTGTAAAATCATAAATCTAAAATTGAAGGGTGTATAAAGTGTAATTGCATAAGCTATTTTTGTTTGTAACAGAGTAATAAATTTCTCTTTTCTTTTTTGCTTTTGCAACTGTATATAGGTTGATAAGGTCTCTTTTTATTCTTTATTTTTATTTTTATTTTTCACTGTAACTACGTTGGTTTAAAGTTAGGCAGTATCTTGACGAAGGCATAAAGTTGAGCTGTAATTGGAGAATAATTTTATTGAAAGCTTTATGAAACTTTTGAAAAGTTCTTTTTGTTGGGAGTATGTATAAATGAATGGCTTTGCCATAGTCACAAGTAACTTGATGATACCCACTGCTCTAGCCTCTAACTACCCCACCTTTTTGGGTTTATTTATTTAATTTTCGTTTTTTGAGATGATCACTTTAAACTTTTGAAAGTAAAAGAAGAACCCACTATTGGAGAATAACTTATTGTTGAGAACTTTAGATGGACGGCTCATATTAATTCATCTAAAAAATAATATATGAATGGAGGTATTTTAATTTTAATTTTTTATTTCAATTTAGTTGAATTCAAATTTTATGTCATTAATTAATTAAGTCAATCTAATTATAGATATTTAAGTTAAATAACATTTAATTATGTAAATTCACCTACAATTTGAAAATTATATATATTTTATTTGTTAGTGCATTGGAGTCGATTTTTTTTTTTTTAGCTTTTAGCAGTACATCCTCATTTTTTTTTTTTTTAGATAATGAATGGCTCGTTGGAGGATGACTACCCACAAATATTCTCTAATGAAGACATCATCAACTTATTAAGTTGAGGACCTTACTAAATTATAAAAAAAAAAAAAAAAAAACAAAAAAAAAAAAAACACAAATTTCATATATTAAAAGACAAATACTATTGTATTAAATTTGTTATTTTAATCATTTAATGAAATCATTAACTTAATAAGTTAAGGATATCCTTACCTAATCCTATTGTATGTTTGTGTATATAAAATGTTGGAAAATAGAATGAAGATTACAACATTTTGCTCACCCTTAGTAGTGTGAAAATTGAGAAAATTATCCCACATTAGAAATACATTTAGTTGGTCTTCCCCCTTTGTTAGGATTTTAGCCCTAAGAATTGTATGTATTATGTAAACATTGAAATAAATAAATATATGTATTTTATGTTCGTCTGTTTGTTTAAATTTTACAAATTACAAATGATCAGAAATATCCTAAATTATTTGTGTAATCTCAAACTCAATATTTATCCAATATATAAGTATATTTGAGATTGAGATCAATAATCTTAAATAGTCTGTAAAGAGGGATAACTGTGTTGTGTTGTCTATAATTTATGTAATAAAATATTGTCATGTATATATTAATTTTGAAAATCATCAAAATGACAATAAAAATGATAATGCAAATAAAAAAATAAAATAAACATGTATCTTTATTTTATTTTATTAAATAATTCTATTGAAACAGTCATAACTACGTGTTTCTCGATGTGATAAAACGGGAAAAAAATTGGTCTAGTGTGTTGGGGTTTTGGGGTCAGGGCGTAGTGGAAGCGCGGGTCCGGGTGAAATTGTATTTTAAAATTTTTTCAAAATACCGAATAAATTATTCAATATCTAATATGAATAATTTATTCATTTATCACCTAAACCAATTTATTTAATATCAAATATTAACATAAATATAGTTGAAACTCGCGAAACCTTTACAAAAACCGTTTTTCCGCAAAATTGCCTAAAACGCGTTTTTGACTGAACCGACTACCCGACACTTATGGAAACTGCCCAAGTCAGCTCCAATAGTGTCAGGGCAGTTCACGGGCTGCCCAAACAGTGACGGAATCACTGTTTTCACAGCCGTCACCCGGTTGGCTCAAAATCCACCCGGTAACGCCGTTTTTGGCCGTTTTCACTTATTTCAAGTCGGAAACACTTTCCGGCAATTGTGCCGACTCCCAAAACACATCCAATACATTCTAAAGACAACATTTTCATCACAAAAATCAGTAGCTCTTCCAGGTCTGAAACAGTGACCAAATTTGCCAAAATACATACTTTAAATCCAATTTTTTACCAAGATTAATCTAATTAATCCAACACCAATCAAAGTCCCACCATATGAACAACTCTAGAACAATTCTAGGCTATTTTAGAGTGGCTTAAATAACTCTAGAATGGCAACAAAATGTTCAACAATAATTTGAACAAATTGGATACAAAATTACATTAATTCCATTCAATTTCAACTTCACATATGCCTATAAACTTCCAATCCATCCACTAAACCACAAAGCCCCAATTTTCAGATTTGAAGTAAACCCTATAACATTTCTAAGTCATCAAGAAACAAGAAATCTAATTTCTAAGCTTTGGGGTTTGAAGACTTACCTTAAATCCCCAAATCTTTAGACTTTTTCTTTGATTTTTTGCTTCAAATCTTCATGAAATGATGAAACAAATTTCAAACCCATTTCTTTTCTTTATTTTCGGCAGTGTGTGTGGCTTAAGGGAAGAAGAAAACAACTTTTCCCTATTTAAAATGAAATGGCCGAAAGTTTGGGTAATTGGGGGCATTTTTGTCCTTTTTCAATTTAACAAATTAAATAGTCAAAATAACTTTATAAATATCCAATTAAAATTAGACATATATAAAGCATAATTAATTCATGCCATGTTTTCCAATCAAAATTCACCAAGCATTATTCAATTAATAATAAATGGATAAAGATTGAAAAATTAGTTATTTAATTATTTAACTATTAAATAATTAAACAATTAATTTATACAAATATATGTATTTTATTTCCATTAAATAATAAATACATATATTTATGGCATGTGTCAAAATCTCATTTGACAAATAATTAATGTGTATCAAATCGAATTATGTATCAAATACAAATACACAATAATTATTAACGGACAAAATCCCCTAATTGCATGTGTTGTCGTTGTTAGACATTGTGTCCCATTGCGTCACTGTTTGTAAATGATATTGTATTATTGTACAAAATTAACTATGTAATAATGAAATTGCCTTTTGCCATTTTGTAAATATTATTTACTTTGATATATAAATGGCGAAAGTCCATATGATTAGTACTGGATTGATATGATATGAGACAGTATCAATCCATAAAGGTTTAATCATTAAATATCCCTAGCCGTAGTATTATCGAGACTGGACATCGATAATGCGGAATAGACTACTATTACGCTTGTGCACGTTGTGAGGGCACAACGGCATAGTTCTCATATATTTAAGTATTGGATACTTATGCAAGTGCGATAGGAGGTTGTGTTTTACCGATGGTACGGAAAACAGCTTCGCTCTGGATAGACCCCGCGGAATCCCATTGGTAGTATGTCTAGGTGTCTATGGGAGGCCGCATCAGGGTAGGTGTATATGGTCTTAACCTGAGACTTACATCGCTAGTACTTGCGACAATCGGTAAACTTTGGTTTTGGTGGTTGGGGACCTTAACCGGTTCTGTGTACACCTCTTCTGGGTTTATCGAGAATCGTAGTGTACTGGATGTGATGTCAGATGGAAGTATCGCTTCAGACATATGGAGGTGATGATCACGCAGGACACATAACTAGTACTCTATAAAAGGTTGCAACCGTCGGGACAATATGACTAGGTCAGGATTGTCCGATTTAAGAGACTAGTTGCTTGATGTCCGATATATGTTTCGTACGGGGCAGACAATCTCCAGCCCCAGGCCTAGCATGTGATCATCCGATACTGGATCGATGTACGCAATACTACGGTATACTACGCTTGATATAGATCTTATATTCCTATAAGAATATTTCTGGAGAATTGGGTAGGCATGGCGCTTTGCTAGAAGCCAACCTTGTCTTGTGAATCGGTAAGAACGTAGTACGAGGTACGTGCGTGTTCGGATTATCCGACGACCGTATTTACTGCCAACATATCCGGAGATCTCTTGGGTCGCTTCCCGAAGATTCACCTATGATATTTGATTCGAACTTAATTAATCTTGGATTAATTGCGGAGAAACTTTATCTCGGATAAAGTGCCTTATTTAGAGAGAGAGAACGATTAATTTGGAATTAATCAGTAAAATTATTATATTCGATATAATAATTGAAATTCGATTTCGACGCGAAATTAAAATTAGATTTTAATTCGGGCATACGAGTTAATTTAGAATTAATTCGTTAGCGACGTAAATAATAATTTCGCTAGGCGCGATTATTTATTTAAATTCGATTTAATTAACGTCGAGATGCAAGTTCGGTATTTCGGAAATATCGAACCCGAACGCGTGAGTGCACGTGGGCCCGCTTTCATTTGGAAACGTGTGGGGCCCACATGACACATGTCATTATATGTATTATTTTATTGATAATGCATTGCATGGTGATAGTGTATAATACACTCAATTGTTATGCATGGAATTTGAGTGTTTGACACTCTAAGCCTTTGCATGGTTTGTGTCATAGATTTATTATTATTTAATAAATATTATGGCATAAATATAAATTGATTTTTGGTATCAAAAATAAAGATGAAAAATATCTCTTCTCTCTCTCACATTGCCGAAAACTGCATGCAGTTTTTTGGTCTTCATCTTCTTCATTTTGGTTGCCAAAAAGCTTGAAGATAGTGTGGTTGTTTGGAACATCTTCTCACATGCAAGGCTAGCACCTTCAAGGGATCAAAAGAGGTGACAGGGAAACCATCATAGAGCAAGGAATTCACAAAGCTTGGAGCTTTCCACCTTCTTCTCCTCTTGGCCGAATCAATCAACACTTGGAGCTTCCATTTTGGTTTGATTTTCTTCATCAACAAAGCATTGTAAGTATGATTCCGCCATACTTCAAAGTTAAATATATATTCATTTATTGTATTTCAAATGCTTAATCTTTTCTTGGGACATATTATAGAAACCAACAGTCGTTTAACGATTAAACGATCCGAATTAATTCGTTTAATCCGGTGAAGTATTATGAATAATCCATATTATTCATATCGATTTGCCCAAGTGCTCAACAAGTACACTTCATATTTTGGGACTCTCTAAGTTTAGGTTTATCCGTCACAAAATCCAATTTCGTGTCCATAATCCACCCACTCATGGATTATGACGACCACAGATAATCTCGCTAAACTATACAAGTCGAGGTCACTGCATACGTATAATCCCTCCGTCACAGGCCATTCGTATTTTACATGGGATATAGATCAGAACGTCAAATCCGTTCGGTATAATACAGTCGACTTTCAATTTATGATCACGAAATAACACTCGGAACTAATTTCCGACGTTATACCACGGCCATGGATTTACTTGATCGTAAACACGTGAGGATGCCTATGCCCTGTACACAGGACTGACGGATCCTATCTTGATACGCACTGGTCCACACCCAACGAACAAGCAGAGCTCTGATCATGAATAGATCGTTGACGTGACTGCCATCAAAGTGTGGAGGATAACTCATATATCCCACTGTGGTATCTCAAGTCGAAGGACCACTATGCTCGCTCAACTCAAGAAGGTTCCTATTGACGTTGGTGTACCATCTATTAGGAAACCTTCGGTGAGTCGTTCAGTGTCTTATCAAATAAACACCTACATGTCTATACGAGTCTCCCGAGACTCATGGTTCACCAGGATAAACCATCAGATCAAGTCACGATATACGACATGTACTGGTCTCATCAGATTTTACTAACTGACCCGTGTTAGCAAATCTTGACCAGGAACTTTATTTAAGGATATACATCTAATAGTGCACTTCCCAATGTCAATTACAAACTACGTTGTAACTACGCACTATATCGTAAATCCTAGGGTCTTTGTCTAATAGACACATATCACTAAACCAGATATAGTTTCGGTCTAATCGAAATCAGACATCTAATCGTAATTAGACCGAATATGTGTATAAAAGACAATGGTGTTACCATTAAAATTAGTAATATTATGGAAAATACAATTGTTCGTATTTATGAATCGGACATAATACGATCCGGATTGACACTCGGAGCACCAACCCTAACATTTCTATTTCTCCCTTGCTCTAGTGCAATCCATGGTATCCTATACACGTCTTCAATGTATATCATATACTCATGGCCCTCAAGAGCTCACCAGCACTCAAGAGGTAGGCAATAACAAGTAAGCATGCCTTAACTGTTGGATAATATGACCCATAGCGTCACTATTTGCACAGATCATTGTGTTGTTGTAGCAAATTAACTATGTAATAAGGAAATTGCACTCTCATCATTTGTGATTAGATCACCATAGATATATAAATGAAGAGAGGTCCCTATGATTAGTTCCTGGATTGAGATGATATGAGACAGTATCAGTCCACGAAGGATTAATCATTAAATATCCCTAGCCGTAGTATTATCGAGACTGGACATCGATAATGCGGAATAGGCTAGTATTGCATTTGTGTGCGTTGTGAGGGCACAACGACATAGTTCTCATATATATAAGTATTGGATACTTATGCAAGTGCGATAGGAGGTCGTGTTTCTCCGATGGTACGGGAAACAGCTTCGCTCTGGATAGACCCCGCGGAATCCCATTGGTAGTATGTCTGCGTGTCTATGGGAGGCCGCATCAGGGTAGGTGTATATGATCTTAACCTGAGACTTGCATCGCTAGTACTTGCGACAATCGGTAAACTTTGGTTTTGTGGTTGGGGGACCTAAACTGGTTCTGTGTTCACCTCTTCTGGTTTATCAGGAATCGTAGTGTACTGGGTGTGATGTCAAGATGGAAGTGTCACTTCAGACATATGGAGTTGATGATCACGCAGGATACAGAACTAGTGCTCTATAAAAGGTTGCAACCGTCAGGACAATATACCTAGGTCAGTATTGCCCGATTTAAAGAGACTAGTTGCTTGATGTCCGATATATGTTTCGTACGGGGCAGACACATTTCCAGCCCCAGGCCTAACATGTGATCGTCCGATACTGGATCGATATATGCAATACAATACAATTGTTTACTACGCTTGATATAGATCTTAATATTCTTATTAGGATATGTCTGGAGAATTGGGTAGACTTGGTGCTTTGCTAGGAGTCGACCTTGTCTCGTAAATCGGTAGAACGTAGTACTTGGTACGTACGTGATTCGGATACTCCGACGACCGTATTTACTGCCAACTTATCCGGAGATCTCATGGGTCGCTTCTCGATAATCCACCGATGACGCACAACTCGCACTCTTGAATAATCTGGGATTATATAGAAGAGAGAGAGGAATTAATCTAGGATTAATTACGGAGATATTTTATCTAGGATAAAATATCGTCTAGAGAGAGATAACGATTAATTTGGAATTAATCAATAAAATAATATATTCGATATATTAAACGAAATTAGATTTCGACGCGGAATAAAATTAGATTTTAATTCGGGCGAACGAATTAATTAGAATTAATTCGTTAGCGACGTGAATAGTGAATTCGCTAGGCGTAATCATTTAATTACGACGCGACGAAAAAATCGTAAATTGGAATTAACGAACCCGAGCCCGAGTGTGATTGCGAGCGCATTCGTATTTTGATTCGAGTGCGGCGACGCAAGTCACATCAAGCGTCAAATCAATCGTCACATCAAGCGTCAAATCAAAAGTCACTTTGAGTGATTGATTGATTTGATTAATTGATTGAGTGAAAGACACTCAACATGTCACTTTATTAAAGTTGATATAACTTGATGGACATTGATATTTGAGTGTGGAACACTCAAGCTTATTACATTCAATTTATTTGACTTTTTGAAAGTTAAAATGAATTGGAAAATCATTTAATATTTTTTGAAAATATATAAACAAATGATTTACAACTTTTGTAATAACTTAACACATTTCTTTCTCTCTCATTTTGCTCTCTTCTCTCACGCCCAAAACAAAAACATTGGGACTGGTTTTGAACCAGAAAAACGTGAGCTTTAAGGAAGCTAGAGTGGGTTTTCATGGTGAAAATTCAAGTGCTAGCACACTTACGAGTCTTGCGAAGGTGGTAGGGAGGTTCGCCCATGAGCCGGGATCCATCGGACGAAGCTCGGAGCTCCGTTTCTCAGCTCAAAATTCTAATTTGGTGGACAGTGGACTGTTGCAGTGGCGTGAGCAAGGCAGTGCGTTTTTTGGCCTTCATTCGTCTCCAAATCGACTCAACCGATCGATGTGAGTATTCCGCTATCTCCATTGATGTATTCATGCATGATTTTTCATTGCTTGTTTGATCTTGGGACCTTAATAAAAACCAACATTAACAAATCGAGTATGTCAAACAAACCCAACTGTTTTCTTAAACCGGCATCATTCATATTCTGTAGAATCAAATTTCACATCAATATGACTCAGATGCTATATCAGTATTGTGCTATAGCTGCTGAGTTGTCTAAGTATATATGGATCAAATCCAAAATACTTTGAGACAACCGCATGCACAAAACTAATATCAACACTTCTAATCATTGAGGTCACTTTGCAATTTCATATGTCAATACTTCAAAAGTTGCAACTAATTCCACTAATTCAGTAGAATCAACAGTGACACTCTCACTGCATCTTTTCTGACTTTATATAACATAGACCATCTAATGTCATAATTAGAATCAAAACTAATCTGACCTTATGGTTGCAGACTAAATTCTCCATGAATTAAAAAAACTCATTCTTAATATCTCAAAGATCACAAAGAACTTGTTTCTAGACACATCTTATGGTCTGCATCATATCAAAATAACCCGTAACAATTACGATTAAATTGATATCTTTAATCGCACATAATATAGTATTCATTACTCCATCATCCTATGATGCATAAGATTGACTGGACATTCCAATCAATCTTTATTTCGACAAAGGAATTATCCTCTAAGAAAGATGAATACTATATACATAGAAGACACATTAAGTGTCAAACAGTTATACTAACTGTCATACAGATAATCTTGATATGTCATTTATTAGATCGTATCTAATATGCAACTGATGAGAATATCTCACAAGTCTCTTAGCTTTATATCTTATATAAAACTTTATATCAAATATAACAGAGACTACTCTCATTGCTTACACGGAGAAAAGAAGACTTCGGATATATAATACTAGAACGAAATTTGTACGCTCCCACTGACCCTACTGACAAATACGTATTCTCTATACTTCGATAAAACCAGACAATCTGACTGTATCAAAATTAGAGAGCACGACTTTCCGGAAAGCTTACCTGAGTCTATAATAGGCTCTATAAGCTAGTATATCAAACTGTGATCTTAGCAGAATACAAACTCTATGGCCATTCTAGAATGAACTCTTCAAACAAAGAAATCACAATGGATCTCTCATTCGAAGAAATCATTCAAGAACGCCACTTTGCATTCTTTAGTCAAAATACACAATTTAATATCAATATTAACCAACAAATCTTTAACTGTTCAATCAATGCGACAAGAGACAAGCTTCCTCAAAATCTACAATAGAATACTGAGAATAACCTACTCACAGCCATACCATAAAGGTCAAACCTTTATCGAGCTCACTTTGCTTTTGCTGCGCAAACAATTTGCACATTTTATGAACTATTCATAACGAAAGCTTAATCAAGTTCTAAACTCGATCGTAGTAAGTAATGAACAATTTTAGATATATGGTTCAATGCCAAGTTCCGGAATCGATATCAAATATCGCTCCCATTATGAGTTATAGGATAATTTTCTTCGATAAGAAAACATCATAATCATTAAGTATCAAATACTTTGTAAATGAATTTGACATCATATTAAACGTATACGGAAGATGTCTAATGATCTTTTCATCTTATTAATTACGTAGTTCCATTACAGTTTATCATTCTCATATTTGACTTCACTAAGTCAAGTCCTTTCTGCAATCGTCAACATCCAATGTTAACATACCAAATAATAAAACAATTTTATTACTCGAGATCGTAGAAAATATATTTTATTAAATAGAATACAATATTCCATTATAAATGACAAACCCTTTACTTGTACCTCTGAGGCACAAGTACTTTCAATTATATAACCATTATACAAAGGAAAGTTTCAAATCTCAAACTTTTCAAGATTCAAATTTTCTACTATACATATCATATATGTAACTGTAGAAACTAACAGAACAATAATTAAAGAGATAAATTAGTGTTACAGGAGCATAACCCAAAAGCATTGAAAATGAATTCGGTAATACTCAATATCAACGAATCAAATCATATAAGATTCGACTACTCCCACTGACAAATTCCATCAAAATGGAATCGCAGAAGTTTAATACTGAGTAAGAATCACATTCATTAAATAACTACAGAACTAATTGCCTTAAATTCATGCGTTTGATCAAATCAAACATCTTCGAACAATTCAAAGACTCACGATGAATTTTATAGTTTTCAACACTTCAAATAGAATATCTTCGAACCATTCAAAAAATATATTTTATATCCGCATTTTATCTGAAAACATATCGAAAGTTCTCGAACCATTGAAGACGCTCAACATGTTCACTATTAGAAACCCGTAACAAAGTCATGACAACTCATTAACTAAGTTATGGAGTAAAGAAAACTATCTAGGCAATTTCTAATTTATTAAACTACATACATCCAATGTATTAGTTTAATAAAATGGTGGTCCAATGACAATCATCAGTTAAATGAGATTTAATCATTTTCTGAATACAATATTCACTAAATGGATAAGGATATGTAGTGTGAACTCATATCAGACCATCCTTTACCATAAGGAACAAGCATCCAATGCTTTTACGATAAAATCTCATAAAGCAGGGTTCTAAGTTATTTAAATTACCGAATATATTTCTTAATGTTTATCTTTCATTAATGACACTACTAGTAATATTAAAATATGTAACAACTGTTTATACAGAACAAGTAACTATCCAATAGCCTCAAGTTCTGATATCAAATATCAAAACAGTTATTAAACATTATTTTAAATAACTAGACGGGAGATCTAGTATCCAATACCTATAGTTGTCATATTGTGAGAATCGATATTCTCTATACACAACTATACGTATCTCCTTTCTTAAGCTTTATAATTTACAGTCAATTATTCACAACGATTGTAAATAATTGATTAGCAAACCATGTCAAACACACGACTTCTAAAAGTCGCTAAAGCCAAGAACCGTCATTATAAGATAAACAAATACCTAAGGGGTTTTCTTAATGCCAGTCAAGAATTTCAAGACATGAACTAATTCGTGTCAATTCTTACTGCATAAGAAACAATTCTTTCTAAAATAATATCCTAAAGCAGATATCTATTTAGATTACCTAATCGCGACTTAGAAACTAAGTCACAAACCATCTTGATTTTCAAGAAAATCGAAACAACAGTTCCCGATGGTTTTAACTAATCTAACCATATCTAAGTCTACTGTCTTTCTAGAACCTATTCTAGAACTACGCAACCATAAGTAAAGTCAAAAACCTATTCTAATAATAGACATGCAGTGGATTAGAAGCATAATTCTATAAACAATATAGAATAAAGGAAAACAAAGCAGTAAATTCCAAAATATTACACACTGCTTGAGTTATGGATTTTAAACTCAGCAGTGTCTCCCACTACTTTACGTAATACCGTAATCCCCAACGGACAATGGAATTCAATAATTAAATCAAATTCCATAGTGAGAGTAGGATCCCATGAATATATTCCGACTCACAGCTTTGGCACGTTCTCGCCTACGTATATTCATTAGGTAGACAACTCATTGTCAATCACTCACCAGTGACTCCTGATTTTGGTCCTGACCATTTCTCGCTGTGACAGCTTTGGCACGTTCACAGGGAGGTGTATCAAGGCTTCACTTGCCAATGACAAACTCAAGCTACCGATGTAGTCCTGACAGCTTTTACACGTTCAGGATTTCCACTTTCACTTAAATTTGTCTCTTATCATATAAGTTCTACCGGCGCAAATGAACTACCATCAACCATAACTGCACAGCTTTGGCACGATACAGCTATAGCATCAGGAAATCCTTTGCATCCGTACTGACAAGGCGGACCAAGAAACATGTATCAAATACACGTTACTTAACAGCCATATTTAAAAGCATGGATTTTCCTACGGAAGCTACACTCTACATCCAATGCAGAATTTTAATCTAATTAATCTCTAAACATTTCAATTCTACCTTAGAAAATATAACACAATTTAACCATTAAACTTCGTTACATTTTCCATTAACGTATAACCGAAAAGTAAAGAAACATATCTAGATTCTAAGCATATGGGAACATCAAATTGGATTATATATCATATATCAAGCATGATTAATGTAATGGATGAAGCATCAGACCTGCTATGATACCATTTTTGTTGGGGTTTTGGGGTCGGGGCGCAGCGGAAGCGCGGGTCCGGGCGAAATCGTATTTTAAAACTTTTTCAAAATACCGAATTAATTATTCAATATCTAATATGAATAATTTATTCATATATCACCGAAAATAATTTATTTAATATCAAATATTAACATAAATATAGTTGAAACTCGCGAAACCTTTACGAAAACCATTTTTCAGCAAAATTGCCTAAAACGCGTTTTTTACTGAACCGACTACCCGACAGTTATGGAAACTGCCCAAGACAGCTCCAATAGTGTCGGGGCGGTTCACGGGCTGCCCGAACAGTGACGGAATCACTGTTTTCACAGCTGTCACCCGGTTGGCTCAAAATCCACCCGATAACGCCGTTTTTGGCCGTTTTCACTTATTTCAAGTCGGAAACACTTTCCGGTAATTGTGACAACTCCCAAAACACATCCAATACATTCTAAAGACAAAACTTTCATCACAAAATCAGTATTTCTTCCAGGTTTGAAACAGTGACCAAATTTGCCGAAATACATACTTTAAATCCAATTTTTTACCAAGATTAATCTAATTAATCCAACACCAATCAAAGTCCAACCATATGAACAACTCTAGAACAATTCTAGGCTATTTTAGAGTGGCTTAAATAAATCTAGAATGGCAACTAAATGTTCAACAATAATTTGAACAAATTGGATACAAAATTACATTAATTCCATCCAATTTCAACTTCACACATGCCTACAAACTTCCAATCCATCCACTAAACCACAAAGCCCCAATTTTCAGATTTGAAGTAAACCCTAGAACATTTCTAAGTCATCAAGAAACAAGAAACTAATTTCTAAGCTTTGGGGTTTGAAGACTTACCTTAAATCCCCAAATCTTTAGATTTTTTCTTTGATTTTTTGCTTCAAATCTTCAAGAATGATGAAACAAATTTCAAAACCATTTCTTTTCTTTATTTTCGGCAGTGTGTGTGGCTAAGGGAAGAAGAAAACAACTTTTCCCTATTTAAAATGAAATGGCCGAAAGTTTGGGTAATTGGGGGCATTTTTGTCCTTTTTCAATTAACAAATTAAATAGTCAAAATAACTTTATAAATATCCAATTAAAATTAGACATATATAAAGCATAATTAATTCATGCCATGTTTTCCAATCAAAATTCACCAAGCATTATTCAATTAATAATAAATGGATAAAGATTGAAAAAATAATTATTTAATTATTTAACTATTAAATAATTAAACAATTAATTTATACAAATATATGTATTTTATTTCCATTAAATAATAAATACATATATTTATGGCATGTGTCAAAATCTCATTTGACAAATAATTAATGTGTATCTAATCGAATTATGTATCAAATACAAATACACAATAATTATTAACGGACAAAATCCCCTAATTGCATGTGTTGTCGTTTAACGATTAAACGATCCGAATTAACTCGTTTAATCCGGTGAAGTATTATGAATAATCCATATTATTCATATCGAGTTGCCCAAGTGCTCAACGAGTACACTTCATATTGTGAGACTCTCTAAGTTTAGGTTTATCCGTCACAAAATCCAATTTCGTGTCCATAATCCACCCACTCATGGATTATGACGACCACAGATAATCTCGCTAAACTATACAAGTCGAGGTCACTGCATACATATCCCTATAATCCTCTGTCACAGGCCATCCGTATTATACCTGGGATATAGATCAGAACGTCAAATCTGTTCGGTATAATACAGTCGAGTTTCAATTTACGATCACGAAATAACACTCGAAACTAATTTCCGACGTTATACCACGGCCATGGATTTACTAGATCGTAAACACGTGAGGATGCCTATGCCCTGTACACAGGACTGACAGATCCTATCTTGATACGCACTGGTCCACACCCAACGAACAGGCGGAGGTCTGATCATGAATAGATCGTTGACGTGACTGCCAACAAAGTGTGGAGGATAACTCATATATCCCACTGTGGTATCTCAAGTCGAAAGACCACTATGCTGGCTCAACTCGAGAAGGTTCCTATTGACGTTGGTGTACCATCTATTAGGAAACCTTCGGTGAGTCATTCAGTGTCTTATCAAATAAACACCTACATGTCTATACGAGTCTCCCGAGACTCATGGTTCACCGGGATAAACCATCGGATCAAGTCACGATATACGACATGTACTGGTCTCATCAGATTTTACTAACCGACCCGTGTTTGAAAATCTTGACCAGGAACTTTATTTAAGGATATACATCTAATAGTGCACTTCCCAATGTCAATTACAAATTACGTTGTAACTACGCACTATATCGTAAATCCTAGGGTCTTTGTCTAATAGACACATATCACTAAACCGGATTTAGTTTCGGTCTAATCGAAATCAGACATCTAATCGTAATTAGACCGAATATGTGTATAAAAGACAATGGTGTTACCATTAAAATTAGTAATATTATGGAAAATACAATTATTCGTATTTATGAATCGGACATAAATACGATCCGGATTGGCACTCGGAGCACCAACCCTAACATAGTGTTGGCCAACATTTGCGGCTACACAATATAAAATTTATTGTAAAATCATAAATCTAAAGTTGAAGGGTGAATAGAGTGTAATTGCATAAGCTATTTTTGTTTGTAACAGAGTAATAACTTTCTCCTATTTCTTGCTTTTGCAACTATATATGGATTGATATGGTCTCTTTTTATTCCTTTTTTTTTTATTTTTTTATTTTTTTATTGTAACTATATTGGTTTATTGTTAGGCAGTTTCTTGACGAGGGCATAAATTTGAGCTGAAATTGGACAATCATTTTATTGAAAGCTTTATGAAATTTTTGAAGAGTTATTTTTGTTGGGAGTATGTACGAATGAACTAAAAATGGATCACTAATATTAATACATCTTGTTGATGGTGATTTTCGGCCATGAGGAACTCAAAAGCCTGAAAAAATGGTAGAATGAGTTTTAGCACTTAACAAGGTAGGGGTCCAAGGTCCTGATGAGAATGAAAGGCCAAGTAGAGAGACCCGAGCCCGAGGCGCAGAGGCCCCCGAGTTGATGAGAAAGATCAGACTCGGTAGCAGTTGCACATGTGTAGACCGACCAATCTGATAATAAGCCTTCAAACATTCATCAAGAATGTTCAGGAATTGCAAAGAGAATGTGGGGAAAGTGAGGAAATCTCTCTCGACCCGACGTGGTAAAGAATAAATGAATAAGATCTGGCACCAATCACATAGGCAGGCCGAGCAGTGACCTAGGTCGGGATTGCTGTATCTTGTGCTTATGCCTGGATAACATAAGCTCTACATAAGAGTTTGAGCCTCCAGAAGGCTGATGCAATGGGAGCAGGGCGGAAGATTATATCCTAGCACACGGAACATCATAAGAGTAGTTGAATTACAGGCTGTCACGTGGGTAGAATGTGTAACAGTACTAGAGTGACAGAGCTGCAAGCTGGCAGAATGTGTAATAGTAGGCAATAATGACAAGAGGACATGGCTAACGTCACGAGTTAGTGTAACAGTAAATTAATTGTTGCAGTAAAAGATTCAAGAGCCCATATGAATGGAACGTGTAATAGTGAGCAATAATGGCAAGAAGACATGGCTGACGTCATGGGTTGGAGTAATGGTAAATTTATGGGTGTAACAGAAGATTCAGGGACCTATAAAAAGGGGTCAAGGATTCAGTTTTAGGTGTTTGTTCCTTTGGGCTCGTTTATTAGTATTGTCATAATTTCACAACTTGTAAAAGAGAGCAAAAAAACTTAGTGATAGAGAAAAAGAAAGCAGGTCGGGTTGACCTGACTAGTAATAAAATTTCATTTCTTTGCTCCCGTAAACGTAGGTTAGAGTCACTCTCCACCGAATCACGTTAATTCTTTATTTTTTCCTCTGTGATTTCTTTTTTGCTTGCCAAATTTTCTTAGGTTTCCCATCTAACCAAATAAATTCATTACTTGGGGGTGGTTTGTTTAAGGAGTAAGTTTCCTAAATTACCTCTGGAATGAAAAATCACCGTCAACAGTTGGCGCTGTCTATGAGAAACAGTATAAAAAGTGGCAAACACGAAAAGACGATGGCAGAAGATGTAAACCATGGAACTTAAAAGGCTTCGACAACGGAATACATGGAGAAGATGGAAGAAACCCTATGAAATGAAAGGAAATATGCTCGAAAAGAGAAGGAAACAACTCAGGCCTTTATGAAGGCTATGATAGAGAATATTGAGAAGTTAGAGAAGAACGTTAGAGAATGAGGGGAGGTAGGTCCTAGCAGAATGAGATAGGAAATAGCAAAAGGCTAAATGATCACCGGAGCGGATGAAGATCTTAGAAATGGGAAGAAGAATGCCTGAAGGGTCAGATCAGTAGTTGTTGCCAGCGTTATGCAAATAAGGGAGCCGTGGGGAGAAGAAGGCAGGTGAACCCCAAAATTATCCATCAACAGCTCGTGTTTTGGGTAAAGTGACCTGGAACGGTATCTGGAGATGGGACGTGAAGTTCCTAGCTATTGAAGATATCATGCTCGAAGTGGAAGGCATGAAGAGGCCCTTGGACGATAGCATTGTGGCTCTAAAAAGTCAAATGAGGGATTGGTTTTAGAGGGAGATGAGGAAGTGGGAGGAAAATACTATGGGAGGAGCTCGGCTTGATCAAGATATGGGGACAACATCCCCGTTTGGGAAAGAAATATTGGCTGTGGAGTTTCCGGGGAAATTCAAAATGCCCACGATGGATGTTTATAAGGGCAACATGGACCCCAAGTCCAACTTTGAAAAGTTTATTTTATTAATGGAAATACAGGGAATTGTAGGAAAGGTGATATGCAAGGTGCTCCCGTTAATTTTGGTAGGATCGGCCAGCATGTGGTAGGGACCACGAGCCTCCGTGGCGGTTCCAACCTCAGGATATACCTATCCCGGGGAAGTGAAATGCCCCCGTTGTTGGGAAGCGGCCGCGAGTGCGCAGCAAAAAATCAAGAAAAATCAAATTATGATGCCGATATCCCTTTACCCAAGATCCATTTTTTTATTATTCTACAAGCCTAGGCATGTTACTATATATTCTAAGCATAAAAACTCATAAAACATGCAAAGAACATAAACCTAGACATGTTAACTATCATAAGAACTCTAATTAAAATAAAGAAAGAAAAAGACTTACTTGAACCGAAGACTCCTCCAGTCCTCCCTCCAATCTACAAGCTTTTCTCGAACTCAGTAAGCTCTTCCATGTTCCAAAGAGCCACCCAAGTGTGTGGCCTCCAAAGGTGCATACCAAAGCCAAAACTCAACGGCAAGACTACGCCTTGAGTGCACGAGTATTTTGCCATTGGTGCTAGCCTAGGCAAATACCTCAAAACTTTTAACTCGAGGTTCCTCTAGTAAATTAGACTTAAGGATCCTCAAAATCAGTGGCTTACTCTAAAACTTTAGAGTTGCTCACTTATATAAACCCAAGATATGAAAGGTTTGGTGCAAAAATTTGTAAGGAATTCATTGAGTTTATATAGGTGCTCCAAAGACAACAAAATTAATTAAGAATATGATGTGGGATAAATGCTAATTTAATCTTAGCCATTGGATCTTAATTTAGTGGTTTAATGAGATTATAAAACCCTAATAAGAGTTTGGGCCGAATTGGCATTCAAAACAAATAACAAAAAATAAATTTACTATTCATATTATTATTCATGTTTTATTTATTGATTTATTTATTCCAATTCCCAAAGTGCGCCTATCATCATTCACCAATCCCTAAGCCACTATGGAACCTCATAAATGATTTGTTCAATAATTAAACACATTGAACCATTTATGAACAATTCCAATAGCAATCATATATGCTGTTAAATTTGTACTGTGCACTGTTAACCATTGATTTCGACTTTGTTGTGTGTGACCTTTTGGGTTCCTCCTCAAGTTGGACATGAAATGAATCGTGATAATTTAATTGAATATAAATTATCCTCCGATCAGATGGTCGTTCGATTTCAATGACCAAGGTTGACATCTAGCAACATGCCAAGGCCCCCAAATGAGAAGGAAAGATATATATATAAACCCATTTTGTATGCGATTTACATATGATACGGTCCATCGCCTCACTGTATCCCCACCGTTTGACCTAGGGTATGGAAATTGTCTACCTATATAGTCAAAGGTATGATGTTGATAGTGTCATGAATCTTGCTAACCCAAGAATCTCACATGATTCTTCCGTTGCGGCCACAATCTCAAGTACTGATCACACATATCAACCCACGAACTGGAATATTATTCTTATAAGAAAATATTATCCGAGAGATTTTCGATTCTCTGTTGTATCTTTACAAACTTCATGTGTTTCAACAAATGACCCAATTATACCCTTATGACCGAATCTTTTGAATCGGGGAAGGAGAATGTCAAATTTATTTGATCCACACATAAGATTGTAAAGACCTCGAGTCTAAGGACTAGTCATACAATCGATACATGAAAGTTCTCACAAACACATGGGGATAAACACTCAATGTGAAAACTTTCGACGGTCAGTTCGATGGACACGAGCAACTCATGCATCCATGTGATACACCAAGCAAAGGGATCTCCGCTAGTAGCCTATGAGATTGGGTACCCCACTTAAGGGCGGATCATATCATCATGCTAGTCTCTCCGCTTTGTGAACGCCCAGATTATTCACAAAACTATGACTATAAATGTTTGAGAGTAATGATTCTCATAAGGGGTGGAAGCCATCATCTTATTACTCCAAGGGCTTTATTACAATGTTTGATGATTCATATAAGTTATGTAAGACATGTATAATAAAGATTGCCATTTTATTAATTAATGAACATATTACAAATACATGTACATATAGCTCATCCACAAGTTGGGTATAGGGCATATCCTTAACAATCTCCCACTTGCACTATAGCCAACTAGTATGAATCTGGATACCATACTCTCGGGTGTGCCTATCATGCTTTTTTTGAGTCAGCCCTTTAGTCAGAGAATCTGCAAGATTATCTTTTGTGGGTATTTTCTCTATAATAACTTCTTTTCTATCAACAATCTTCCTGATAAGATGAAATCGCCTGAGTACATGCTTGGATTTCTGGTGGGACCTTGGTTCCTTTGATTGAGAAATGGCGCTCGTGTTGTCACAGTACATCATGACGCCATTCTTTTGTTGGTTTCTAGATTAGGTCCCAAGATCATGAAATCAAGCACAAAATTCGCATGAATACACAAAGGAGTACGGCGTAATACATACTCACATTGAACGGTTTGATACTACGAAGAACAAAACCATTTCTTCCTCCTTGTTGAAGCTTTCCAGTGTGCATATCGAGCAGTGGGCTGCTCGGTTTCCCTGGTTTTTGTCCCTCCTAAATTCGACCATTGATGAACACCATGGAAGCTCCAAGCTTTAAGATCCAAAATTGATTCCAAGAACACTGCCCTATCACCTTAGGATAACTCATGGTGTGCTAGCACTTCTTTTTCTTCTTCTTATTTTCGGTCTAACCAGAAAAATTGGGGAAGAAATGGGCTCCAAGTCGTGAGAGGGAGAAGGAAGAAGAGGAGGGAAAATTTGGTTTCCATGAAACTGTATACCATGTGAAAGAGAGAAAAAGAAAATGCTTTTTGTTTATATATTTATTTTATTTTACAAAAACAAAACAAATATACAAAAACAATTTTCATTTATCAAAAATCAAAAAGCAAAAAGCAAAAAGCAAAAGCCATCAATGCTTTTCAACTACCACATCACTATTCACATCAATCAATCAATCAAGTGACAAGTTGTCACATCACTCAAAGTGACTAATGATTTGACGCTTGATGTGACTAGCGATTTGACGCTTGATTTGACTTACGTGCCGCACTCGAATTTGAAATGCGAATGCGCTCGCAAATAATCCCGGGCTCGGGTTCGCTAATTTCAAATGAACGAATTTTCCGTCGCGACGCAATTAAATGATTACGCCTAGCGAAATCACTATTCACGTCGCTAACGAATTAATTCTAAATTAACTTGTTCGCCCGAATTAAAATCTAATTTTAATTCCGCGTCGAAATCCAATTTCGTATAATATATCGAATATATTATTTTATCGATTAATTCCAAATTAATTGTTCTCTCTTTAATTAATATTTTATCCTAAATAAAATATCTCTGTAATTAATCCCAAATTAATTTTCTCTCTCTTCTAATTAATCCCAGATTAATAAAGTTCGAGTCATACATCATCGGTGAATCTTCGGGAAGCGACCCATGAGATCCACGGATATGTTTGCAGTAAATACGGTCGTCGAACTATCCGAACACGTAAGTACCTCGTACTACATTTTTACCGATTTACAAGACAAGGTTGGCTTCTAGCAAAGGGCCATGCCTACCCAATTCTCCAGAAATATCCTTATAGGAATATATGATCTATATCAAGCGTAGTATACCGTAGTATTATGTATGTCGATCCAACATCCGATGATCACATACAAGGCATGGGGCTGGAATTGTGTCTGCCCCGTACGAAGCACATATCAGATGTCTGGCAACTAGTCTCTATAATCGGATATACATGACCTAGTAATAATATCCTGATAGCTCAAGCATTTAAGAGAACGAGTTCCGTATCCTATGTGACCATCATCTCCATATGACTGGAGTGATACTTGCGTCTTAACATCACACCCAATACACTACGATTCTCAATATACCCAGAATTGGCGTACACAGAACCGGTTAAAGCCCTGAACGACCTCAACCAAAGTATATTGATTGTCGTAAGCATTAGCGGTGCAAGTCTCAAGTTAAGACCAAATACACCTACCCTGATTGCAGACTCCCATAGACATATAGTCATACTACCAATGGGATTCCGCAGGGGTCTATCCAGAGCGAAGCTGTTTCCCGTACCTTCGGTAAAACACAACCTCCTATCACACTTGCATGAGTATCATATACCAAAATATATGAGAACTATGCCGTTGTGCCCTCACAACATGCACAAGTGTAATACTAGTCTTTTACGTATTTATCGATGTCCAATCTCGATTATACTCTGACTAGGGATTTTTAATGATTTATCCTTCATGGACTGATATTGTCTCATATCATTCTCTGTCCAGGAACAAATCACAAGGACCTTTCATCATTTATATATCTAGGTGATCTAATCACAAATGATTAGAGTGCAATCTCCTTGTCACATAGTTAATTTGTAAAACAACACCATGATCTGTACAAATAGTGACGCTATGGGTCATAATTGTCCAACAATCTCCCACTTGGCCTATAGCCAGTCACTCGAGTGCTTGACACTCGAACTATGTACGGTTGGCTCAAATTGCTGAGAAAAGGCTTTCGTCAGCGGATTTGTATGATTATCATCTGATGTAATTTATTCGATCATCATATCGCCACGATGTATGATCCGAACGAATCAGATGATTATCAAAGTAAGTATATGGATCGTCGATGAGACCATTAATTCTTTAGCATGTGCTGACGCCTAGCTCAGCTGCTAACAGAACTATATCTAATCTAATTAGATTTATTACCGACCCAAAGGATTCTATTGCCGCCTCAGTTGCAGCAATATCCCGCATTTGTTGTTTATTCGGTAACAGTATCTTGCTTGGAAGATTTCCAGCTCACTGTTCCGTTATACTATTGTATAGTACCTTTGTTACGACTTATAGTCGTTATCATGAAAGCCAAGCTTTCACCGATTATATTATGGGAATATCATTTCCAAGAAATGATATATCATCATTATTCAGGACATTTACTGTCAGTGCGCTCCCACTAACCTCCTTATATACACAAGAATTATTTTCGTTTTGAATTAAATCATAAACTATTATGATTACATCAAAACGATAATTCCAAGAACCTAATACTTGCTTCAATCCAATCATGGATCGAATAACAAGCATTTTCCAAATGGATTTACCGTGGCAACAGGTAAAAGGTTGAATCGTAATCAACACAATGTTGATAACGATACCTTTCCGTTAAAAGCCTAGCTTTATACGTTGGTATGTTGCCATCCATGTACGTATTCCTTGAAGACTTATAGTACCAGTAGGCACAATGCCTTGTGGTACATCAAATAGTCTCCAAACATAGTTGATTTACATGGAATCCAATTCGGATATCATGACACTTTGCCATAATAGAGAGTCGATACCTTGTATCACTTCCTCATACGTAGTCAGTTGGTATTCCTCAATAAGATAGAAATCGTTATGAGGTGAGATCAGAAACCCATACCCCAGGTTGTTTTCTGATTCTCTTTGACATACGTGGTTCTTGTGTATTCGAAGATTATTGGAATAGTTTCATCCTTGATGAACTATTTGTGTTCCATTAGGAATCGGTGCCAGGAATAGTATTACTCCGATTTTCATCGAGTTTTACTATCCTCCCACTTACCACTGCATATCAGTATTCCTTTTAGGAAAACCGCATGGTGAGCAACAATCTAATTGTTCTTATGTGAGGTGTATAAGTACAATACTTATGGTATCCCTAGGATAACCTACATTCGACACTTATCCAATTTGGGTTTTAGTTTGGTATCATCCAAACGTATGCCAAGCATACCCAAATCATCAGGAATGAGAAACCTGGTTTCTTTCCTGTTTATATCTAATATGTTATCTGTCAAACAGATATTTATGGAACCTTATTCAAAATAAGTTCTGCACTGTTTAGCATATCCGTGGAAGGAAATGGTAGCTTAGAGCGACTCATGATTAACCCTATCATGTCTAACAAAATTCGGTTAATCCTGTTCAGACACACCGTCAAACTGACGTGTTCTGGGAGGAGTCCTCATTGAAAGAATACTATACTCTTTCAAGTATACGAGAAACTTATTGCTTAAGTATTTTCCATTACGGTCTTACCGTGACGGTTTTAATACTTTAGCCGATCTGTTTGTCTATTTCGTGTCGAAACTCTAAAATTTTCCGATTTGTTCTTCAAAAGAAACACATAACCATACGCGATGCCACATCCGTAAAGGTCACGAAATATTCATATCCACATCTAGCCTAGCTAAACATGGGCCCACTTGCTTCACTATGAAATAGGGCTAACAGGTCGGTGGCATTTTCACTTTTACCAAGTAAATGTGTTTTAGGTACTTTGCCCAATAAATTATATTCGTAGACTTTATTTGATTGGAATCAATTCAGTCCAAGTACCCACTCTTCGAAAGTGTGGATATACGATTCTTGTTTAATTGTGTCCCAGACAACAATGCCACAATAAAGTTTCTTCCTGATCAAATCAGTTTGAGCTATTTGTTTGTCATGTTATATATTTGAGATATTATTTATATTCAAAATATAAATTCTGTTATTCACATCTAATGTGTTTTTCTCAATATCATCTTTATATAATGAAACACTTTAGTGTTCTAGAATATAAAGGTTTACCCGCAGCGGGTCAAACACTGATATAGAGATAATGTATCTAGTCAAACTAATTACATTATAACAGTTTCCTAATTTACGTACATACCCTAAGGTAGTTCCTAAACTTAGGTACATGCGGTTAAAACAGCGACTTTCGTCCCGTTTTCAATTCGCAGATTAATCTCTAATGATGTCAGTATTCTGTTCAAAACAGATTCTGAACATCAATACATATATTTTATGTACCACACTAAGTATCTAAAATCTAATTTTAATACTAGTTGTGAACATAATTATGACAATCATTTTTGAAGTCAGAGCCTTGCTCGTCTTCAATTCCTTCTTGGGATATGTCATTTATCTTCCCAGAAGATTATAATGATTTTGCCTTTGCCCTTTTTCATATTCCAAAAGCCTTTGGCCAAGCCTCGGGTTTCTAGAATATCGAAGTAAGATGCGCCTTGCGCTACTTGCATTATTGCAAACTTTGACTTTATCTCCTCGAGATTAGTCATTAATTCTCCAAGAATTATTTATTGCAATTTAGTATTTCAAAGATCTAAAATAGATCCATGAAAATCCTTCAATTTCATTATCACACTTTAAGGATCTAATCCTTAGTTCTGATTCAGAAATTAAGGAGTCTACTAGCGACAAGCTTAATGGATTAAGCGCTAAAGTTTTCATTACATGAATATTCCAAATATCATGTTCCACTTATTTTCTTAACTCCTAGCTTAGGCATAATATATTATTTTATCAAATAAAAACTTATTATTTTCCTCCAGGACCATCCTGAAACAATTCCCAATTTGAAAATTAAAGTCGTTTAAATACATTTCACCCAGGATTATGTTTTAAACACTAATATTTCAATTTATCTTGATTCTAATAGTCCAACTATTTAATCAACGATTTGTTGTACTATGTATTATATTGATTATTATAGTCCAACTATACAATCAAATAAAATTTAAATCAATTAACCTCAATTACATTGATTACTATAATCCAATTATAAAATCAACTGTAAATTGAAATTAATTAATTCAAATATATTGATTACTATAATCCAATTATATAATCAACTATAATACAGTCCAACTGTTTATTAAAACAACAATTTAAATATTAGTCCAACTAACATTTAATCTATCGACGAAATAATTTGTGATTGAGCGCGTATGGCAAGTAATTAAACGAATATTGCAAATTCAATTCTTGCCTCCCACTATTTTTCGGTGAGCCTCTAACCCTCTGTCGAGTACTTGGGAAACCGTGTTTCCTAGTGGGCAAGGATCCCGTTAAATATCACACAATCTTGACTTTGGCCAACAAATTGTATGATAATTAACTAGGTAGATCTCTAAGATCAATTGGATCCAATCCAATTCCTAGATCCGGTAGGGGAACATCCAAGTCCGAAACATATATCTTATATATGCCAATACATCCAATGTATTACCTAACCTTTTTCCTCTGAATCAACTAAGCCTTGGCTTTGGCACAACAAACTTAGTGATCACAGTCAAGCGCGACCCATTGACCATGGAAAGCTTCGTAATCAATGTCGATGGACAAGAAGTGGTCTTGACTTTGGCCAACAAAGCACAACTTGGACAAGACACCGATATGGAACAAAGCCTTCGTGATTCAAACACATCTTCGACAAACAAAGGCCTTGACTTTGGCCAACAAACCAATGCCGTCTCGGATCTTGAGTGAGAATCACTCAATGGAAGGAAAAACGCTTAATATTTGTGAGGGTTTTTCGCGTGCAAATTGGCAACCAATTTATTATCTTTGTTAAGGTCTCATCATCATACACCCTTAAACATGCATTCTAAACACATAATAAAACACATATGAATAAAATAATAATGATATGTGGATGGATACTTTACATTGATCCTAGATCAAATCTCTCTTTCTCTATCCTGCTAGCACATGTATTTACTTCTACCCGTTACACTACACTTCTAAAGAAACCTCATTTACATTGAGGGGAATAGGTGAGAAGAGAATACAAAGAGTATGGAGGTGATAAGGCAGGACACGCATGTCCAATTAATAAATCAAATTTATTACAACAATTTCTAAAATTGCCCCACCCATCTAATATCCATCCGATATACATTATTCATGCATCGCAACCATGTATTCACACAAGCATGTTATCAATCAATCTAATCAATTAATTAATCTGATAATTAGTGATCATCCAATGGAGTCAAACTCGTTTTTTGCGAATAAGTACTCAAAGTACGAATTCTTGAATTAAAATAAACTACAAAATTAAATCCAATTCAATTTGTATTTAATTCTAATTCACTATTTAATTCCAAATTAAATATTACACTTTTATTAACGAACCTTTATGACTTAAATTCAAAATTTAATCGCAACGGGTCTCAAAGCCCGATTAACATCTAATGTTTATTTAATTAAAGTCCAATGGGCTTTTAATTAATTTCTTTAAGGCGTGGACTTTTGGTCAACTCGGGTCAAACCGATAACCAAAGTCCAATCCGGGATTTACCCCATAAGCCCATAAATCAATTTTGGCCCATTAGGCCCAATTAAATAATTAAGGTCCATTAAGTCATAATTGGACTTTATGGATTCGGTTTTGGGCCTAATTGGATCCAACCAATTTTGCCTAAACTGATCTTTGTACAACCAAGCCCAAAAGCCCAATTACAACCTATAAGGCCCAAATCCAATTTAAGCCCAATTAATTCTTATAAAATTCCAAATTCCATAATTAATTAACCTAAGTGTAATACACAATTAATCACCCAATTAATATTTCTAAAATATCAATTAGCCTAATTAATCATGCACTTTAACAACACATAGTGTCCAACACATTTTTATCAAAATCAAACCCAATTTACATGCTTAAAGTCTCGGCAATTAGGGGTTTTTCCAATCCGATTCGGTTTCAATCCAATCGAATCCACAATCATCATTTCCCAAATCAATTCAACTCATCCAATGAATTAAAAAAACAAAATCACCATGAATTTTATTCTTAAGATTTTCGGCCAAGCCAACTTTAAAAGGGAAAATTGTTCCAAATCAAAATTCAATCCAATTGAACTTCAAAACAACATTACACAATTATTTTAAGTCATCCAATGATCAAACAAACAAAAATTACCAAGACAATAAGGGTTTATCATTTTCGGCCATGCCCAAAAATTTGGGGAAAATGGATCCAATCCAATTTCATGAAATTGATCAAGCACAACTTCAATTAATCAACATACAAGCATACTTAATCAATCAATTTAACCAAATCATGCTTCAATTGATTTTACCCAATTTCAAACCATAACTTTTTCATGCTTGATCAAAGCTCAAGATACCATTGTTGGTTTCTAGATTAGGTCCCAAGATCATGAAATAAAGCACAAAATTCGCATGAATACACAAATGAGTAAGGCGAAATACATACTCACATTGAATGGTTTGATGCTACGAAGAACAAAACCATTTCTTCCTCCTTGTCGAAGCTCGGCAGTGTGCATATGGAGCAGTGGGCTGCTCGGTTTCCCTGGTTTTTGTCCCTCCAAAATTCGACCATTGATGAACACCATGGAAGCTCCAAGCTTTAAGCTCCAAAATTGATTCCAAGCTCACAAGAACACTGCCCTATCACCTTAGGATAACTCATGGTGTGCTAGCACTTCTTTTTCTTCTTCTTATTTTCGGTCTAACCAGAAAAATTGGGGAAGAAATCGGCTCCAAGCCGTGAGAGGGAGAAGGAAAAATAGGAGGGAAAATTGGTTTTAATGAAACCGATATACCATGTGAGAGAGAGAAAAAAAAATGCTTTTTGTTTATATATTTATTTTATTTTCCAAAAACAAAACAAATATACAAAAACAATTTTCATTATCAAAAAGCAAAAAGCAAAAAGCAAAAAAAGCAAAAGCCATCAATGCTTTTCAACTACCACATCACTATTCACACAATCAATCAATCAAGTGACAAGTTGTCACATAACTCAAAGTGACTAATGATTTGACGCTTGATGTGACTAGCGATTTGACGTTGATTTGACTTACGTGCCCCACTCGAATTCGAAATGCGAATGCGCTCGCAAATAATCCCGGGCTCGGGTTCGCTAATTCCAAATTAATGAATTTTCCGTCGCGACGCAATTAAACTATTATGCCTAGCGAAATCACTATTCACGTCGCTAACGAATTAATTCTAAATTACCTCATTCACCGGAATTAAAATGTAATTTTAATTCCACATCAAAATCCAATTTCGTATAATATATCGAATATATTATTTTATCGATTAATTCCAAATTAATCGTTCTCTCTCTTTAATTAATATTTTATCCCAGATAAAATATCTCCGTAATTAATCCCAGATTAATTTTCCCCCTCTTCTAATTAATCCCAGATTAATAAAGTGCGAGTCATACATCATCGGTGAATCTTCGGGAAGCGACCCATGAGATCCCCGGATATGTTGGCAGTAAATACGTCGTCAGACTATCCGAACACGTAAGTACCTCGTACTGCATTTTTACCAATTTAGAAGACAAGGTTGGCTTCTAGCAAAGGGCCATGCCTACCCAATTCTCCATAAATATCCTTATAGGAATATATGATCTATATCAAGCGTAGTATACCGTAGTATTGTGTATGTCGATCCAGCATTAGATGATCACATGCAAGGCATGGGGCTGGAATTGTGTCTGCCCCGTACGAAGCACATATCAGATGTCTGGCAACTAGTCTCTATAATCGGATATACATGACCTAGTCATAATATCCCGATAGCTCGAGCATTTAAGAGAACGAGTTCCGTATCCTATGTGACCATCATCTCCATATGGCTGGAGTGATACTTCCGTCTTAACATCACACCCAACACACTACGATTCTCAATATACCCAGAATTGGCATACACAGAACCGGTTAAAGCCCTGGATGACCTCAACCAAAGTATATTGATTGTCGCAAGCATTAGCGGTGCAAGTCTCAGGTTAAGACCAAATACACCTACCCTGATTGCAAACTCCCATAGACACATTGTTATACTACCAATGGGATTCCGCAGGGGTCTATCCAGAGCGAAGCTGTTTCCCGTACCATCGGTAAAACACAACCTCCTATCACACTTGCATGAGTATCATATACCCAAATATATGAGAACTATGCCGTTGTGCCCTCACAACATGCACAAGTGTAATACTAGTCTTTTACGTATTTATCGATGTCCAATCTCGATAATACTCTGACTAGAGATTTTTAATGATTTATCCTTCGTGGACTCATACGGTCTCATATCATTCTCTGTCCAGGATGAAATCACAATGACCTCTCATCATTTATATATCTAGGTTATCTAATCCCAAATGATAAGAGTGCAATCTCATTGTCACATAGTTAATTTGTACAACAACACCATGATCTGTACAAATAGTGATGCTATGGGTCATAATTGTCTAACATCTTTATCGCGTGAAGCACTTCCAGCTCCGTGATGAAAATATTTATCCAGACTGCTTCTTTAGCTGCCTCAGATGCTGCAATATACTCGGCTTAGGTGGTGGAGTCTGCTGTAGTTGACTGCTTTGAGCTTTTCCAACTGAAAGCTCCGTCATTCAAAGTAAACAGATATCCTGTTTACGATCTGCTGTCATCCCTATCGGTCTGAAAGCTCGCATCACAGTAATCAATGACTTTCATCTCAGAACAATCTACGTATGTCAAAAACACATCCTTAGTTCTTCTCAGATACTTTAGGATTGTTTTTACAGCTGCCCTGTGTTGCTCACCAGGATTTGCCTGATTCCTGCTCGTTATGCTAAGAGCATAAGAGACATCAGGTCTTGTACATAGCATAGCGTACATGATCGATCCTATTGCTGAAACATAAGAGATCCTACTCATACGCTCTCTATCTGAAGGAGTATATGGACATTACTCCTTAGATAATTTGATTCTATGACAAGTAGGTAAATTACCTCTTTTGGAATCTTCCATTTTGAATCTTTTCAAAACTTTATCTATGTATGTAGATTGAGAAAGTCCTAACAACCTCTTAGATCTATTACAGTAGATCTTAATGCCGAGGATGTAGGCTGCTTCTCCCAAATCTTTCATGGAGAAATTCTGAGATAACCATTGCTTGGTGGTTTGCATCATGGGAATATCATTCCCGATGATTAATATGTCATCGACATATAATACAAGAAATACAACAGCACTCCCACTACTTTTCCTGTAAACACAAGGCTCGTCTACATTTTTTATGAAGTCAAATTCTTTGATTGTCTCATCAAATCGTATATTCCAACTTATTGAGGCTTGCTTGAGTCAATAAATGGATCGTTTAAGCTTGCATACTTTATTATGATCATCCTTAGATGCAAACCCCTCAGGTTGTGTCATATAGACTTCCTCTACGAGGTTCCTATTAAGGAAAGTTGTTTTGACATCCATCTGCCAAATCTCATAATCAAAGTGTGCACCTAGTGCCAGTAAAATTCGAATGGACTTTATCATTGCAACAGGCGAGAAGGTTTCATCATAGTCAATTCCTTGGATTTTTCTATAACCTTTCGCCACCAACATAGCCTTATAGGTTTGGATGTTGCCTTCTGCATCAGTTTTACGCTTGTAAATCCACTTACAGCCTATGGGTTTTATCCCTTCAGGTGCATCCACCAAGTCCCAGACTTGATTCTGATACATAGAGTCTATTTCGGATTTCATGGCCTCAAGTCACTTGACTGAATCAATGTCACGCATTGCTTCGTCATAACTGGTGGGATCGTCATTATCAATGACCTGATCATGTTCCTCATCAATATGGAAACCATATCTTTCAGGCTCATATCTTTCCGTACCAGACCTTCTAAGTTCATAACCTTGTGGTTGTTCCGTCGCTGCCCTTTTGAGGGGACTGGGGTTTAGTTTTATGTTAGTTTGTTCTTCTCATACCTCATCGAGGTCAAGTCTACTCCCACTATATTCTTGAGAAAGAATTCATTCTCTAGAAATTTAGCATTTCGTGAGACAAATGTTCTTTGTTCATTTGGGAAGTAGAGCACATATGCTCTTGAGTTCAAGACATATCCAAAAAACTTACATTTAATTGCCTTATCATCCAATTTGTTAGTTTGTGTGAGCTTAACATATGTGTCACTTCCCCAAACTCTTAGATAACTAAGACTATGACGTTTCCCAAACCATAACTCATATGGTGTTTGACTAACAGTCTTTGAAGGAACTTGGTTTAGTAGTAGTGTTGCAGTTTCTAAAGTAAGACCCTAAAATGAAAGAGGTAGATCTATGCCTGGCATCATTGATCGAACCATATCTAATAATGTCCGATTTCTCATTTTGGAGACCCCATTATGCTGTAGAGTTCTCGGAGGAGTCCACTGGGAAACAATGCCATTTGCTCTCAAGTAATCTTGAAATTCATTGCTTAAGTATTCACCACATCGGTCAGACCTTAGTGAGTTAATACTTTTATTAAGTTGGTTTTCTACTTTAGCTTTGAAGTCTTTGAATTTCTCAAAGGCTTCAGATTTGTACCGCATAAGGTACACATACCCATATCGCGAGTGATCATCGATAAAGGTAATGAAGTAGGAGAATCCACCTCTAGCGGTAACTGACATTAGTCCGCATACATCAGAGTGTATGAGTTCTAATGTCTCCGTTGCACGTTGTCCTTTACCTTTGAAGGGTAATTTGGTCATTTTACCAAGTAAACAAGACTCACAAGTTCCATAAGGTTCATATTTGAAGGGTCTGAAATACCCATCCTTATGTAGCTTAGTTAATCATGTTTCATTGATATGATCTAAGCGATTATGCCATAGAAGTGATTCATTGAGATTATTCGAGTTAACGTTGTATATATTAGAGGTTGAA
This sequence comes from Zanthoxylum bungeanum, assembly GCA_019454045.1. Classification (NCBI taxonomy): domain Eukaryota; kingdom Viridiplantae; phylum Streptophyta; class Magnoliopsida; order Sapindales; family Rutaceae; genus Zanthoxylum; species Zanthoxylum bungeanum. The sequence continues at coordinate 1,781 of SKCR01036835.1, read as the reverse complement.
CATTCTTTGTTAGTTTGTAAGGCATAGATACCATTATTCAAAATACTATCTCCATATTTTATTTCATTGAAATAAATAGAACAGTCATTACAACTTATTAGGCATGAAAAGCCGTTATTACATAAAGAAGAAATTGAAATGATGTTCTTTACTAGAGAAGATACATAAACACAATATTCTAAGTCTAAAACTAAACCATTCGGCAAAACTAATGAATAAGTCCCCACGCACAATGCAGCCAGTTTTGCTCCATTACCCATGCGTAAGTCAACCTCCCCAAGACGGAGTCTCCTACTATTTCTCAGGCCCTGCACATTGTTACACAAGTGAGTCCCACAACTGGTGTCAAGCACCCAAGTAGAAGGTTCATAGTTTTGAGAATATAGTTCAATCATATACAACGTACCTGAAGCATTGGGCTTCTTGGCCTCTTGGGCTTCCCTAGCTTCCTTGGCTTTCAAGGATCAGCAGTCTTTCTTCGAATGATCCTTCTTTCCACAAAAGAAACATTTCCCCTTTCTCTTTTTCTTCTCCACCTTACCATTGGGCTTTAGGTGATCTGGAGCCTTGGCCTTGGCCTTATTTTTCTTTGGGCCTCGTGGCTTCAGGTCCGTACCCGTAAGCATGATGGAGGTTTTAAGCTCCGGTTTCAAGTCATTCTCTGTTTGCTTTATCAAATTGTTCAATTCTACTAAAGTAGCTTCTTTATTAGATAGATGAAACTGCATAATAAAGTTAGAGAAGTCTTTTGGTAAGGACTGGAGAATTAGATCGTGACATATTTCATGATCCATGATGAACCCGAGGTTGGCCAATTTTTCAATGTCGCCAATCATCTTAAACACATGGCACTAACAGATCCTTCATTATACCTTGTTTGGAATAAGGCACATGACACTTGGAATCTCACGGTATGAACGGAAGTTGCCTTACAACTCCTTCAAGTGAAAGATGATGGTTTGAGCATCCATATCTTCGTGAGCTTTCTGAAGTTCGTCCGACATAGAGCCAAGCATTATGCAAACTGCTTGCTCATCATCATCGACGTGCTTCTTCTAAGCATCAAATGTATTTTGGTCAGCATCTTCTGTGGGTTCAGGGGGAAATGGTCTTTCAAGAACATAGAAAATATTTTCTTGTCGTAAGATAATTTTTAGGTTTCTAAACCAGTCATTGTAGTTGTCCCCTTTGAGCTTATGCTCATCAAGGATGGAACGAAGTGATACTCTGTTTTCCATTTGAATGTTTGTGAAATATTTTAACCCATCTGTTAAGAGAAAATGTTAAAATTAAGAATATGTTTTCATTAATGTTTCATAATAACATGGGCTTTTAATATTATGAAGTTGCTCTCACTCAATTGTTTTAAAATTTTAAGCAAATCGTATCAACCCCAATATGATGGATTTCTTGTGGGCAAGGATCCCATTATCATCATTTCATAACTCCGACTAGGGCCGGTCGTTATAAAATACGATAATTAGGTAGGTTCTCAACCAATTTATGATATAAATCACAATTCTTTGATCATGGGTTGGGCAATCAAACATGCCATAGCTTATGCTAGTCCTTGTGGACACCCAATCTTTGCCACTAAGTTATAAGACCACGCCTAAGGGTCGCTGCGTCTTATGACTTAGAAAATTCAAACCATTGTCAATAGTACGATTTAGGGACAAATTGGTACTGGTCAGTGTAGGACACAGAAACTGAGAGATGCATGATGTTCTAGGGTCGCGGTCTAGTTGGGAGTACAGAGTAGCCCACGAGGGACTAACCGG